>VZRL01006283.1:676605-957344 GCA_013397895.1 Origma solitaria | reverse complement strand
TTTTTTTTCTTTTTTTTTCCTTTTTTTTTTCTCTTTTATTTTTTTTTCTCCCCCTCTGGCAGAATTCAGTTATACTTTTGTATTTTGAAACATCAGGAGGAGCTACAAAACATACCACATTGGTCTCAGGCTTAGATATTAAATGAGTCAGAAGGGATACTTCGTTCCAAACACCAAATGGCAGGGATTTTTTTTCATGTTCTGATCGAATAGATTATTTCAATATTGCAACACTAGATGTCATCACATCATGGTCCAACATGGTGAAATTATATTTAAGCTTTTACCAGGATACAGATGAGTGAATAATTTAAAATGAATAATTTATATACTGGATTTTTCTGCCATTTTTCTTTTTTTTTTCTGCATGAAATATTCAAGAGCAGATTGCAAGCCTCTCTTAAGTATTCCCCACCAGAAATTATTTGCAAGTTTCTTTCCATGTTGTGTCCTAACAAATGAATTTTAACTGCTCATTTTGAACTTTAAATTCACAATTAGTCATTTATTAGAATGTTACTTCTGTTCCTGATTTATTAAACAGCAGTGTAAAATGACACACTGCAAAGACAAGTGAAAATCAGAACTAACTAAAAGTGAGGTCTGTTGCTAAATCATTATCTCCAGTAAAATAAGTTAAAATTTTAAATTCCTCAAAAATTTCAAACAAAAGTAAATATGAAAAATATATTTGTTTATGCTAATTATTAATCTTTCTGTAAAAACAAGTATTTTCCTTGAAATCACCTTCAAACAGTATAGTAAAAAATATAGATTTTGACCAATTTTGAATTTTTAAAAATTATTACTGCCCAATTATGCACTTCTCAACACAATTGGATTCCATAATTAATGCTTTCATGCGTATGTATTTGTGGAACTTAGTTAGAAATTACCTTGCTTATACTGGGCCTTTTACTGAGCTGCTGTAAATTCAGATCTTTTCCTTGTAGTTTTAATTGTTGACAATGTGAGAAGTGCAGCATACTTTATAAATTATTTCTTGTTATGATCTCAGGTCATATCACAGATGTTCTCCAGTCCTTGAAACAGCTGCCATTAGGTCTAGCAGTTCCCTTCTTCAGCAGTGCTACTCATGTCATTCTTTTTGATATAGAAAATAAGACATCTAGTCTGTTTAATAATAGTAAAATTGTTATTCTTTTCACATCCTCTGCCACTCAGTTCCATAATTTACTGTCCTCCAAAAGCACAGGGAATCTCCAGAGACTTTAGGCTAAATCCTATCTCTTCTTTACAGTCTTCCTCCCTTCTCTACTCTCTTGTGTTCTTGCATATTATACCAAAAGAGAAAACCCCATATCTCCATAAATTTAGTCAAATGTAAACATAAAAACTGTTAATGTCAATAAAACAAAAAACAGACAGAAAACCTAAAAGATTGCTGCAGCATCTCCTTTTAAAGCAGCTGTAAGTTCTTCCTCTTGGTTTTTCAGGTAATTGGGACTTCTGAAATTAATTTGTAAATACAAAAAAGGACCATTGAATTCAGTACCTTATCTGATAAGTCTTTAAAATGTAATGCCAGTGTGAGTAAAGGAAACTGAACCTTCCACTAACACCCTTCAGACTACAGAGCGAAGCTCACTTGTGTTTTTCTACTGATAACCCAATTAACATCAAATTTTGTTCTGCAAAACAAAAGGTTGAGAAATAATCCCTGTCTAGACTAGACCATGAGGACTCAGCTGCTCTCCAGTCAGGCCCCACATTTCCTGGATGACTGGTCTACCAACACCTCTGTTTTAAAAGAAAAAACTAATTAATCTTTTTTCCTGAGGACAAGAGGAAAAAATTCAGATCAGGAACCTCAGTTTCACTGGTAATTTCACAGCAGCAATATCAAGGCATCCTGTTCTTATTAGCATTTCCTGTTGGTCACTTCATTCTCATGTACTCCAGCACTAAGGTGTACCACCACTTTTAAGACACTTAGATAAGGATTCATGGAAAAAATGCAGCACAGTCTGGATGTTTTGCTGTTATTTAGTATGCCTACCTCATGCATTTCCCTTCCTAGGCTGTAATTCTCTTCTTGTTCACTTGCATTAGCAATTTATTATTTTTTATTTTTTTTTTATTGTTACTGATCAATGTCCATTTAAACTTAAGCCATATTTCAGATTCGTCTAAATGGTTTAGTTAATCATAATTTTAACCACTCACATTTATTGCCCTTACTGACATCATTATCTGTGATTCAAAAAAGCTAAATGCTATCGACCAGGTTTGATTTTTTAAAAATTATATTATGTGGATTTCTTTGTTTACATTACACCTTTGCGATTGCACCATCATTTGTCCTTCCCTAGTCCGGCATTTTTTGATCTTGCACTTACTCCTAGACAGTGCAACCTGATTTCTTTTGATGGAACCACAGATGCAGGGAGCTATTCCCCAGAGCTCTTGGCTCTCAAGGCCTGTTTGCATTAGCTTATGATCTTGTTGCCAGCCGCTGCTTGGGCTGAAATCAGTGCTAGAGCGGGTGAGTGCTCATTGCTGCTGACTGCTTTCTCTGCTGTGGTGACTCCTTAATGGGTATGTTCTCTGGGGGATGGCATGAGGAAGGCAGTCACCTTGAAGAACACTCAGAAGACAGAGGCAGGGTTTCTTGTAACAGATTTTGACAGGTCTTTTTGCAGCCTGGGGAAGGGTAATAGAGCAATTCACTGTGATTTGCTGAATAACCTGGAACAGCGTGCCAGAGAACAATAAGAAAGTAAGAAAGCCATACTGTTATATTTCAAATAAGTATTACAGCATTAAATCCAACTTCCTGCTCTTCTCATGAAAAAAAAATTCAGATTCTGCTTTATAAATATTCAGAAGATCTTGCAACAGCAGCAAAGGTATGGTATGTATTTAATGCTGTTATTCCAATACTCTCAACTGATAAATGGGACTTAAGAGATGAGGAAGTTCTCTGCCTCTTACTAACATCTCATATCAATTTAATAGACAAATTGCGAAAGAATCTAGTTATTTATAGCAAGTCATTATATTCCTTTATATTTTGGTAACATTTCAATGCAAGAAGTACATTTTTATTAATTCATTCGTTATTAGAAGTCACTTAATAAATATTTTATTCAAATATGAATAGACAGCAAGTATGCTAGCTGCCTAAAGCCTCAATGATTTGACACCTGGTTGCCTAAATCCTGTAGACTTGTTACTATTCCAGTAACTGATCATGCTTATGAATAATTAAATAATTAAAGTGTTTCAATTTCAGGATGCAATGCCATGCCCTTTTTATTGAGCTTCTAGACATAAACATTTGATCCTAATCATCACATAGGAGCACAATTTCCTATATGAGGATTGGGCACAGAAGCTAATTTTCTCACTGATACTGTAAAAAAAAAAAACCACAAAACAAAAAAAACAAAGAGAACAGAAAGAAAGAGAGAAAACAGTTGTTTGTTTGTTTTTTCCTAAAGTCTGAAACTTAAGCTCTACTGCAATAGCAATTCATAACTATCTACCATTAAACTGTCCTGCCTTTGAGCTTTGAGAGATTTCTGGAATTCTGGATGACAGTCATATGAACTCTTAAAATAGTAGCTGAAGGATGAGGAAAAAGTAGAACCCAATCCTCTCATGGAAACTGAGCGGATGCAAGGATCTAAGAGGCTATTACAAACCACCCCGTCTGCAAGTGGCATTGATGACACAAGCACAGACAGAGGGGAGAAAAGGATCAATTCATAGTAAAAAATTTTCACTTGTGATCAAATTCAGAATGACACTCAGATTTTATATGTACCTCATGTTTGAAATAAAAAAAATCCCCCATCCTTAAAAGTGCTTCTGCTCATGCTGGTATTGTATATACAGACCTAACCCTCCAGGAGTTTCCAGTCTGATTGCATTTCATGCACTGTTTCAGCTTTACAGCCATTGTTTTAGTCAAGCAGAAAAATCCTTTTATTGTGTATTTAACTATTTTCATATTGTAGGACTGCAATATCATAAAATATTTTCATAACAACTGTTTTCCCTTACTCGTCTCAGGGAGTTTAGCAGATGACGAATTTATGGTTGCAATTGTGTTGACTTTACTATTATCATTTAATCCATGCCTGTGATCATTTGGTTTACAATCCACACTTAGTTCACTTAGAACTGGTCTAAGAATAAAAACTATTTTGTAAAAAAAATTGAGGAAAAAATACCATCAACCATTTTAAAGCTTTTAGATCAATTTAAAATGCCTATAAAATGTGTCACCAACATTGAAATATTTCCAGCTCACTCTTTGTGGATTGAGCTCCTCATTAACTTATGCTTATAAGTTATTGTTACTCTACTTCCTTTCTATTAAATTAATTTTGGTCTTCACCTCAGCAGTAGGTTGTGTAAACCTTTTGGGACTCCATTTGCCTGAAACTTGCTCTTCCAGTCAAAAAGCAGCAGTATTGATCATACATCAGATATATACAAGTCAGGCAGACATATGTAAGGTAAACAGTTATAATTGCATTACATGAAGTAATACTGTTTTACCATGTATTTATATAACTATATTAAACCATCTTTTTCTAGGCAATAAACCAATCAGTTGATAAAACGCAATGGAAAAAACTTCATCACGCTATTTAAATGTCCAAGTGTTAAGAAGCACAGAGAATTCATCATCATATCATGTGTGTGGTGTCCATGTAGAGAGCATCTCTCTTTTGCCGTTATTAGGCCCTACTGTGGTGGTTTTAAAATGTTCTGACAGAGCTCAGGCAGCAACCAACCTTCAGTTAGCTATTCCTCTGAGTTCAAGGTTGTTCATCCATGTAGACAGAGTGGAGTCTTCTTTTGAGAAAATAAATGCGTAACCTATTAAGATTGGATGTATGTAAAGGGATTGGAGAAATTATAGTTTTGGTACTTGTCTCAAAACCTGTGTGTTACCTACATCCATTTTTTAAACCTGTTTCCACTATGGTAATTAAGTCTGGTCCACCTTAATTATAACAGTATGAATAAACTATCATAATTTTCCTCATTTGATTAAGACCTCTGGAAAACCTTTCATTATAACTTTCAGAGTTAGCATATAGCTCATTTAATTGATGAGATTTCTACGTATTTTCTACCAATAAGATGGGATGGTATGCACTGGAACAAGACATTATTGGCCACTATCCATTTATTTAAAACTGTTTGGTAGGGGTTTGCTATTTTATTTTTATTTTTGTGATTTCTCACAGACCGTTCTCCACATGGAACTGAAAACAGAGTTAAGATTTCTGCATCACTCACATCGGAAATGTGTGAGAATACACTGTAGCAGAGAAGAACTTAGCCTACGGCTGTGGCTGTGCCCATGAGCTGTAAAATGGAGCAGAATGGGTAAGCAGGATAAATACAAATAAGGTTTTGAGAAAACTTAAGCACTGCTGTCTGAGAAGGAAAAAAATGTATGCTCCATGCTTTCTTGTTATTTTTCCTATTCTCTATTTCTTTCACCATTCCCTGTTTTGTTTTGAAGTTTTTTTTCCGCTGTAAGGGTGGGGAATACTTAAATGTGCTGAGATTCCAGGATGGAAAGCCTAACAAGGTAAATAACAAACACTAAAAACTAACACTTTCCTTTAAGGGGAGTGTGTTTCATTTTCGCTTCCGGGAAAAAAACCCAACAATTCTTCTGGCCTGCTCTTTCATCTCTAATCATGCTTGATACCAGCAATATGTGTCAACTTAAACCAAGAATAAATGAGCCATAGAGAAGAACAGAAAAATGAGAATAGGTCTCTTGAAGAAAGTGTGGCTCACCACCTTTTGGATGCTATTGCTGGAAAGCGAATACCTTTTTATGCACCAGTGAATAACGGGTGTAAGGTGATAACACATTTTAGTACCATTTCATGTTCTGGAGCTCATTTTCTGTTTCTCACTCCTTAGACATTTTCTTTCTGGGTCTGCATCTCATGTTCAGGATTGGTTTGTGGCCCACAAAGTAGATTCAGTTGTGTCCAAGGCTGGTGTGTCCATGTTGCACTGGTGCCACAGCTCCGTATTTACAACTAGGCCAACTGTCTGATGAGGTAGCAATAATGCCATTGCTTTACAATGAAATTTACTGCCGCATTAATGAGACTAAAAAAGATATCAGCTAACAGTGGTTTTGTCCTTCTGTTTGCCAAATAATAGTAAGGCATAGTTTGTGAACTCTGTGGGAGCTTACACTACAAAGCAGTGCCTTGCATGGCTCATACAGAGCCATGTTGTCTGTTGATGTAATCACTATGCCAGAACTAATTAAACTCAGAATGTCATTTTCTGGATTAGGCTGTTGCAAAGTTCTATAAAGAAGAGCAAACTGTATCTGATCAGAAAACCTCTTGGTCAAAATGGCTTCATGTACACAAGGGCAGATCTGGCTCACTTTTCTAAAACACAGTAAATGGAATTTTTCCTTTCAGCTATTAAAAAAAAAAATATCAAAAATATCCATTCTGTGTAAATTGAATTATAATATGAAGACAACTATAATTTAAGAATGTTGTATTCTTAGTTTACCCTTTGTCCTTACATGATGGCAGATTTTGGCATGGGCATTTCAAATGCACAGGGCTGGTGGGAGATTTTAATATTTTAAGACATAAAATCATTAATTTTGCAAAAAGTCAAGGCTGAAGGGAAATTATCAGTTAAAAAAACTTGTAGCAGTGTCTGTGTGAAAAAGACTACTGGGCATTTGCTCTTCCACCCTGTCAGTTTGGTTGTTCATCAATTGTCTGGGAAGCTTGCACTGGTGTAAGAAAGGGACTTTGTAAGAGCCTACAAAGGGAATGTGAGTAAGCAATGCTTGGATTATAGACTAGGCTGGTGATGCACATTAAAGTAGAAAATGTGTTATTCATATATATTCATTTATATACATGTGTTAATACAGAAGTAAGGGAAAAATCTCCTCTTCAGCTGACTACTTACCAATGTGTTATTCTACAGAGGAAATGGTATGGTTTAAAGTCTAAAAAATTCCTTATAATTTTCGTTGAAATAAATGTTAGAAAAGACAGTAAGGAATTCAAGAGCAGTGTTCTTTTTGAAGTGCTAGCAGGCAAAAATCAGATCAATTTGTTTAGTGCCACATTACCTTTAAACTGATTATTCAGCATGGATATATAGCCAACAAACAAACAAACAAATAAACACACAAATCCGGAACTCGTTTAGTAACATATTAGGACTAAAAAAGTCTAAAACCCATTCAATTTATCAAACCCTCACCAGATAGTAGAAATGTTGATTCGAGTGAAATGGATTCTGCCCCTCTGCTGAGCAGTGTGAGGTATATGGCTCTTGCAGATGGCCTGGAAAATGAAGAACAAGTCAGTGATGCTGAGATGAAGTCTATCTTAAATATAACTGTTATTGATATATTCCAGTCCTCAAACAGATTATAATGCAGTTATCTACCTCAAGAAATTTACTCCACTGCAATGTTTTGTTCTGAAAAAAAATCTTTTCAAGAGCTGACTCCAGAGATTTTATCTCCTCATACTTGTAAATGTTTCACTAGCCAAAATCATGGACAGCCATTTTGAAAGTAAGCATTTTTAAAATTATTTTATTTGCTCATAAGACAAAAAACAAACAAACAAACAAAAAAAAGGGAAATTTTATGTGTGTGACTTCTGCAAATTATTGTTTGCATCATTAAGTCCTGATTATTTCACAAAAGTGCCTATTTCACAGGATGTCTTTTACAGATAGAAATTTCTTTCCAAGATGCACAAGCCTCAGATGCACCCTTTAAACAGCAAACAATAATCTTGAATCTTCCATAAGACACTGCAGAATTATCAAAGAAAGATTAAAATATATTTTATGCCCTACCCCTTTTATATAACTTCCACAAAATATTAGCTTGAACTAGAAAAATCTTTTCAATTAACCATATTCAAAAACTATACATACCTCAGACATGTATTTATCAGCATTGCAGATCAGATATTTAACTCTTAAAATATGCTTTTATGCCATTTGATTGTTATTCAGAGATAAGGATACTATGATTTACTTATTTATTTTTTGAAAATATCATTACTCAGAAAACCTCTCATTATTTTAGGTGTCAGACTATTCACAAACCAGTCCCAATGTTCTTATTCAATATCCTTATACACAGTATTCAGGATAAACTTTTTTTTGCAAATTGTTGGATGTAACATGCCACAATTCGTGATGCTAGGTCAGCAAAGATCATAGTGTTCTTTCTCACTCCTAGTTACATGAGGGAATAATTAAAAAACTAATACAACAATCCTTGAAAGGTGATGTGCCTGATTGTAATTAGATGCTGAGTCTTCTGGGTTGCAGGTACTTTCTTATCAGTGACATGCTACAAACAAGACAAGGGCTCCCAGCAGTTATGTAACATGATATTCTATGGTCATTCTTTTTGTGTCATTTTTCCAGGTATCTTTTTACAGATTTCTGAGTTTGTATAAGCTTTTACTTCTACATACTTGAATAATAGAACTGCTTAAAATACATGGAATTGAGGATTTACAAATGTATCTGAAGTTATGTAAATGCTAATTAAGTTTTATAGAGTATATAATGACTTCTACCAGTAACAACAAACAAAACTCTGTGTTTCTTTATAAAAAAAAAAATTAAGAATTATTTTGCTTTCCTGTTCAGATGCTGTAGATGTAAGTCCTTGTGAAGCACCTTTGTTGACCTTCAAACAGGTATGGTGGTATCAACAGAGTTTGTATATTTTTGTAACCCACGTGTATTGATTGTCATGAAAAGACATGTGGAGGACATTTTAAAATAATATCAGTCAAGAGCTTTGCTCTTATTTTTGGGTCAGGACCAAGTACAAAGTAGAACAGAAATAGAGCTTGTAAGTGAGTTTTAGTCAAGAACAGAGATTCAAAACAATAAAAGGACCTGGTTGTGTCATCCCCTCACTTAGATTGGTTAAATATATTCAGGAGAACACTTTGACACAGAATTTGCTTTTTAATATAATGGTATTTTGCTTTCACGTTGCCCCAAATTGGCTTTCCTTAAGCAGTTGTTCTGCTGCTGTTGTCAAAATAGAAAATGCCTAAAATAATAATAAAACCAGATATTATTTTGAAAGTGGCAATATCTTTGACTGACATCTGAAGTTTTATACATAGAAGTATCTCTGTAAATACAAATAAATAGACACAAGTTTTGAAAAATGTGGTTCAGCTCAGTCATTTCTCTGTGTTTCTGTTCTCCCCTAGAGAATAAACTTTGGCTTTACCTTTTGGACTACAGTGCTGGGAAAGCTCAGGAATTGTCATCTTCCATCCTGAAGTCCAACAAATCTGTAACAGCCATGAAGCACAGGAGCAGTACTTCTAAAGAAAAATTGGTATTCTAGTGGAAAACTTTTTTTTTTTTTTAAGCACCACCCATGCCCCAGTCTATTATATAGATGCAAAGTTTTTGGGATTAAATTGTCTGACATAGTAAAGATCTCTGATCAAGGGCTTGTTTCGGAGATTTTAATGTGCTGAGGAGTAAGATGTTTTATTGTCTAAAATGACAGAGCTGTCACTCCTTTGCTTTGCAATATCAGACCATTCTTGAGACATTCCTTAAACTTATGTGGTTTCAACAAGCTTACCTTAATTTGAAAATCTGAGATAATAGAACAAAAATTAGAGTCCAAGTTTAGATAAGGTAACACTTCCAAAGATCAATCAACTCATACATTATATATTGTGTAAAGCTAAAGAAGTAATAGTGATAGATCAAGGGTGGGAAAAAAATGTATTAATGAATCCACAAAGAGTATGGTTGATACGACATTTTTAGAAGTGTTACCTAAACAAGCACAGAAAAAGTCAACTGAACCTTTTTATTTGAATATGGATTTAATATTTCATGTGATCTTAACTGATGCCAATATTTTGGTATGTGTTTGGGCATAACTCAGTAAAGAGATTCCGGGCTTGTCCATCTTCTGTAACCAAAGATATTTTGCTCTTTAGGAGTCTTAGCTGTTACAGCATTTCTACCAATTCAGTACACATATCATTTCATTCTGCAAATATACAACATGAGAACAAAGTCAGAGAAAATTAACAGTGACTAAAAGAATCCTAAGTTGTTATGAATAACTAAAGTGGGGAATTGGTGAAATCCTCATAATCATCAGAGGGTAAAGCTCTAAATGTTTTTACGAAGACAGCAGCAAGAGATTATGGCAACCAGTTTTAAAATATAACTGCACAAATTGCTGAACAAGGATGTTTGGAGAAATTGCTTAGATGAGATCACTCTAGAAAATCCTTTAATTATCTTAAGAAATAAAATTTCAATTATTTTTTTTTCTTTGTTTAAAGTCCTATTAAAAAAAAATAGATAAAATGCCTACCCAGCACACTTTTATGATGAAATACAATGGACAGATCTTTTTATATTGGACATTTTTCCTTAGACAAAATGCAAATTCATGAACAGGTGCATGAAAAATGTATTTTTTTATCCATTAACTTCATAATTAATAGTAAATACATATTATATACATTATATATAGCATCTATATGTGCAGTATATTATGGGATT
The DNA here is from genome assembly GCA_013397895.1 of Origma solitaria. Taxonomy (NCBI): domain Eukaryota; kingdom Metazoa; phylum Chordata; class Aves; order Passeriformes; family Acanthizidae; genus Origma; species Origma solitaria. Next base: position 946,760 of record VZRL01006283.1, on the reverse strand, counting down.
TATATATTATAACTTGCATATGAAGCATGAATTTAAATGTAGGGAGAAATCTAAGTGAGCAGTACAGATCAGGTAATAGAAGAGAAAACTTACCTTACTGTGGAGTCTCCTTGCTCACGATATTTTGCCGTCTTTTGGTGCTCACAACCTATCAGCCCCCCACTCCCAACCTCTGGGTCTAGAGGTTAGGTGATAAGGCAGGCTATCCTCTGCTTTTCTTCAGCTACTTGTATTTTTCAGGCAGTGTCAATAACTGGAGATGTGGGTTATGCATGTGGAAACACAAAGCAGAGAATTTTGTGCATAGTTTTAGCTTTTTGCTACTTTATTTTTATTTTATCCTTTTCTGTGTGTTCATATGAGATCACTGAAGGGATTTTAGGCTATGACTGTCAAAGACATTTCTGTTTCTAGGGAGGATGCTAGATATAAGAAATAATTAGAATGTAAGAAAACTAAATCGAAACAGATCCATTTCCAAAGAAGCAACCTAAGCTGTCAAATGGCAGCCTTCACAGAATCATCTGCGAAACATTCACTTTGAAGTTCACCAGAGAACAAAATAATAGTCTGTTAGGGGGATTATGATTTAGCCAAGGGCTGCCCTGCTGGTGGCTGACATCTGATAAGCAGCAAAGCTGCACTACACTTCAAGTGGTAGGTTCTTACTTTCAGTCTGATAGGTCACCCCATAACCAAGTCACTCCGTATTTCTCTTCTCTGATACTCTCAGACTGAAAACCTGCAAAATTTATTCCTACTTTCTTACTCCTGGAAATGAAATTTTTGGGGAGGACGTGTTGATGTAACACAAAAGAAAGAGTTTTAATTTCATGGGATTTCTTTATAAGAAATTTTTAGAAGAAATTTTAAAAGAAATGCGAAGATCTGTTTGTTATGCAATTACTCTTGACAAAGGCTGACAACAAAAAGTTTCACCAGACCTACTAGAGAGAAAGAAACTAAACTGAAAGAGGTTAAGTTCGTGTAAACACTCAGAAAAAAAAATCTGGAATACAGTGATTGTATGGCTTTTGTCAGGGTGAGGAAAAATTATTTATGCTTTTGCACTATAATCAAGAGCATTTTAATCGCTTGTGTAGTACAATTTTATCTCGAAAAACTATTCCATGAACTTAGCAGAAGAACATACCTTTCAGTGAAAAAGTTAATAGCTTTAACCAAGATGTCAGCTGAGATGTCAAAAATAAAGTCAGCATGTCTCTCTTATAAAATAATGTTGATTTAAATGGTCTGTGAAATTAGTTGGAAAAAATGTATCATTTGTAATAAAAAGGGTTCAATTCTATCAGTCAAGGGTCTAAACCAAAAATCTGACCCAATTTTGGCTTTGTAATTAGGAAAGCAAAATTAAACTGAGGTTTTGTTTCACTCATAACATGATATCGTAAGTCTCACATCTGAAGCTATCCAGAAAGCTTTCATCATAGTGTCTTTAGGTCAGCCCGACAGGACTTTTATACAGTGCTTGTATCCATGCAGAAACCTTTTCTTCTTGTCTTAAGTGGTAAAAGTATCAAAAATGGTATCATTAAAAAAAATACAAAAATGCAAGTGCTTAATTGACTATGAATTGCTGCTATTTTAAGGCACTTGAAACCAGGTCATGTCAATCTACAGAGAAAATAAGTTTACTTGTGGCTAGATTTGTCAAATACTTTAGGTATGTTCAGTTCCCGAATACAGGGGTACTTTGGTATAGTTAAAAATCTCCATTTGACTAAACAACTTCAACCTCATCAGTTATCATGGTAAGGATTAGAATTTTCTCATTCCATGTTGTTTGTATAATAACACTGAAAGATGCATTTCAGGAGCCAGTGAATATTTCCTGGGAGACGTTATCACATAAGATGAGCTCTCGAACAATTCTGATGCTAAAATTTCTATAAATTTTTACTAGTTTAGGCTTTTCCATCCTCTACTTATCTTCCTCTCAAACACATACCCTGTTGGGATACTTTCTCTCTGTAGAGAAATACATGTTTATGCTAAGTAAAAAATTAAACCAACCGGTATGAAAATAATTGTTAAAACACCTATCAATTTATTTCACATTGATTTCTAGTGAGACAAAAGTAAAGCACAGAGAAAATAACATTTCCTTTTGCAGACATGAAAACAATTTCAGTGGGAATAGGTTCTGTCATAGCACTTGACAGACTCATTCATATTGTGAAAAGTAGGCCCTTTTTCTCTTTTGTTTTATTTTCTGATGTTCTGTTTTCAGGCAAAAAGATGTAAAGTTCTGCCAAACATACTGGCCTATGCTTTTTAAAAAAAAAAAAAAAAAAGAAGAATTTGTTGGTTTGGCTTCGCTGGTTTGTTTTGTTGGTTGGTTCATTTTGTTTTTTGTTTTTTTTAATGTGGGCATTTTACAACTTTTTAGGTGGTGTTTATCCAACTTGAACCCAGCTTGTCTAGGATTTTTATCTTCAGCTTTCAAAATCTGGTCTCAAGACTAAAAGCGGTAGATTTTTCATCTGAATTTTTCTACTAGAACACAGCTGATAATGTAATTAAAATTACATGTTATTTGTGCCCATTTTACGTGAAAAATTACATCTATAATTTAACATATTGATGAGACATAGCTTATTAACTGGTCTAATTCTGTTGCTGCTCTAGAAAAGCATCTTAACAATAAATTAATTAATATAAATAACAAGTGTGAATGTTTAGTCATATCTGCTAAGATATTCTTGAGTAATAAAATTATTTCAGGAAACAAACAAGTTAAATTTTAATAAATATGGCAGTAGTTAATCTGTGCTTTCACAAATGGGAACAAACGTAGGAAAGTGGGCAGAGGGAAGTGCTTGGGATATAGTTCGTGTACAAGCAACATGGAAAGTGTCACACCTCCATATCACTGGTCCTTCTTTTAAACCTGATTTCTTATTCCTGAACATTTGCTGAAAAAGCCTTTCTGCAAGATGTATCTCTTTTAAAAATTTAAACGCCTTTTAAACTTTATGAGCAATGATAAAAATAAACAGCATCTGTTACAGACAAACCAGTATTTGCCAATGTGAGTAGTAAAACCTGAATTAATACCACTCTAAGTTTTATAATTAGGAGCCAGAAGTACTAGGTGGAAGAGAATGTATCTGTTTTGAAGAGAATGTTTTATTATAAATACAATTGAAACATTATTCAGCCTCATTTATCTACTGCTGGAGTAATAAGAATTCAAAATGCTTACAGTGACCAAATGATTAAACAAAAACACCTCAAGAGTTCCTCAGAAATACTGAGGTTTTTTTAATGGGATACTTCTAGATAACAGGTCTTTTTTCGTCCCTTTGTAAGTTTTGTAGTTTACTGGAGTCAAGAGTCTTGAACTAAAATTTGCAGACTATGGGGAACAAAACAAAGATGAAGAACTTGTTATCCAGATGCTTCCTGATTGATGTTACTACAAGGTCTTTCATATTCCATTCAGACTCCAATACATGCCCTGTGCTCTCTTCTTTGGGTTTTAGGCTGCTTCTTTCAAAAGTTATGTGTTCTAGGCTTATTAGATCAGTGCAAGCATTGAACAAGACATTGATAACGATGTATCGACTTCAATTTTAAGGATGATATTAAGGCCTGGAGGACCACTGACTTTCCCTATGTCACTTTTTGGATTAGTTCTCTTCCAGAAGATGCATTACAAAACTCCCTGCTGTGTTGGGATCTTCCACAAGCTGTTTAAGAAAGATATTCCCTTGGGTTTAGATATTATTCCATTCACTCAGCATTCAACTACTTCATTGGTAGCAGGGAATTTTCAGGATGGCAAAACACACTTTCAATCCCTTCGTTAAAGTAGACCTTTAGTCTTAATAGTACCTCCTCTGTTTATGCTAGTACTTGTACTTTACATGCTATTTGTATTTACTGCCCAGGTGGAGGGTACTAGGAGAGTTTATGGGCTTCTAAACAAACATATTTAGTTCATGCTCTGCAGAACACTAAAACACCTACTTGATGTTAAGGAGTATTACCTCCATGGCCACATTTAAAGCCTCATAAAACTTGAGTACGCCAATAACTGTCTTGTTGTATCAGCACCTTAATTCAGTTTGGAATATGCATAACTACCTTCTATAACAGCATGCGGTTGATGACATGTACAGAAAATCAGATCCTCAAATGAAACCTCTTCAAATGGTCCAGCCTGTCAAATGGCACCAGTGAAATCAGGAAGCTACATGACTGACATCAGCTGAGAATTTGGTCCAGGAAAAATAGACAATAAAACTACAAAATTATAATTCATAAGTAAATTATTCTAGAAACCCAGGCCCATAACAGTAATCATTACTATATGCACATCTGGGAATGAATAGGATAGAAACAGCAAATCATCTGGAAACTTTTTTGTGGGAAGTGCTTACTAAGGAAAAGTGAGATTTGTAGTAAGTCAAGCAAAAAATAAATCTGCATGAAAAGAGACACGTGAGTAGGTAAAGCAAACAGCCTATTTTGAGTTTAGATTTTTTTAGACCCAATCCTAAAACTGTGCTGTCCGTCTCAAGCCACTGATAATAAAAATATTTAATTCTTTGATCCAGATGCATTTTTTTTCATTATTTTTTCATTGTCTTTTTGCTTCTAACTTAAAAAAATTGTGTGTGCTACAAGTTGGAAGCATGCACTGAAACACTTAAACCAAGTTATGAAAACTAGCTATCCTTGTAGCTTCTCAAGTTATAACCCCTCCTTCCTTCTTTTGCCCCATCACAAAATTCATAGGAGCTTTATGGGAGCAGCCCTTCAGACTGGAGACAGCTGTGACAGGGAGTAATCTGGCTGTCCAGTGGAGTTTTAGGCATTTTAGGAAAGCCTGCTTGGGCTCCAGCTGTCATTTCAGAAGGCAGTAGCACTCCTCTAGGTCCGGTGCCATAACTTCCAGTAGTGTGATATCTCGGACAACATCAGGAGCATACACATCAAGGCCTTGTAGATAAGAGAAAAGAAATTAATTTCAAAGCTTATGACCTTCCTGTAAAACTGCTCTACAGCTGATCATACAAAGTGTCACTGAAAAAAAATTAGCATAACATCTGGATCAACATCTGAGGAAATATTTGCAGGCTTCAAACTATATGGGGTTTTATATTAAAATTAATACCTCAGACATTACTGGTAGTCAGTCAAGATTATATTTAATAAAGAAATGCATCCCTCCTACAAATAATGGACTGAGACCATGATAAAATTATCTACATTTGGATAGAGTAGCAGACAGCTCTAAGTAAATACATATCTGAAACAAGAGATTGTAATGCCAAACAAAGTACAGATAAAAAAGTGTTAGTGTTCCTGAGTATCCCATCAATGCATCCACCCAGTACTTGAATTGTCAGCTTTCTTTGCTCTGAGAGACTGAGTCAAGTTATATCTATAACATTAGAAGTGGGATTAGCATAGTTTAGTCTTCTGAAATACAGCAGGATTATAACACTTTCTTCAAGTTCAGCAGTTTAATTCTATTTTCCTTTCTTTTCCCTTTGTCTTTTTTTCCCCCCTTTGGAATTACAAGACAAGATATGTGATTCATCAGAGTGGAATTTGCTTTTTCTCAGAATATCCAAACATACTATCAACATATGATATTACTAAAAGTGGGTTCAAAGGGCTAACACTGATAATGAACTTGAAGAGAAAGTAATGTTGGCCACTAAGATAGGAATGAAAAAAATTACACCTTCTGGGAATTATAAAGTAGGGTTATGTACAATTTGTATGCTGGGGAGTACACCTACAATGACCTTAGTAAGAAAGACAGAATAATTCATCATCTATGTCTTTCTCAGTTGATGAATTTTTTTGTCGGAAGAGATTTATGCTTTTCAAACTGTATAATTAAAACCACAGAAGCTTTGACCACAAAGTCCTAATTTGATGACACTCTTTTTAATAGCAATATATTTAGAAATCTAAAAGAAATAAGGTATTTCAATGTTATCTTTATATATATATATATATATATGTAAATAATGAAACAATGGCAATTATAGTTAAGTTAAAAAATGTTTACCTTGGAAAAGGAGGTAATACCTATAGTAATGATAAACATGTAAACTGCCAGACAGGTAATATGCAAAAAAAGGTTAATAGCAACATAAAGGACACAGCAAGACCCTTAAAACCCTTAATCAGCTCAGAGGCTCTATAGTCTAACACTGCCATTTTAAGACATAGTACAGTTGTATTCCAGGATCTTAAAATGCAAGACCTGGCAATAGTGAATTAAAATTAAAATATTATGTTATGGAATTAGTGCCTAAATTAAAATTAGTGACAAAATTAATCTTTTTCCTGACTTTGTTGTGTTTTGTAGCTACACTAGGGCCTTTTTCTGGATGGAGCTGAAACAAATCATTCCACTGCAAGAATACAAGTGGAGCAGTTTCCAGGGAAAAGGTTCAACTAACAATTAAAATCATCCAGTATTCATCTTTAATAGTGAAATGAGAGAAATGTCTCCAAAGGACAACTATTTTTCATGTGTCTTAAACATCCATCTTGGTTTTACTTTAGTGTGCTAAATTGCCATCTAGAGGTGTCTGTCTCACCGCTGACTTTACAGAGAGGCTGGCATAGCCAGGATGCTTCGCTGGGGGCAGCCAAAGGGAAGAGGAAGTCACACTATAGAGTCCCACTCAGGTGCCTTCAGATGTCTGAAAGTAGTCATAGGACTCAATCCAGCCTTCACTCAGAAGTCATCTTTATTCACCAAAACACAATGCTACTATTTCTATCCTGCTGTTTCAGCCTGACTTTGGTTGCCTAATGCATGAATACCTTAAAAAATTAACTTAGTTAACAGAGCTGTGAATAGTTTTATTTTGTGTTTCAGAATAATTAGGTGTGAGGCAAATTGAAAAGGCATATTTCCCTCTGCACTCAAACATTTATTTTATTGTCTCTAGGTTACTTTGCAAGGAAGCTGTGTAAAATTATAGTTTTCCAACTTCACTATGAACTCTGAAGTGTTTTGAATTTGCAGGATTCTCTGATGCAAAACTTGTTGAAACATTAGGTTTAGTTCAACAACATTGACTGCAGAGTCTAAAGATGCTTGGATGCATTTACGCTGACTAAATACAGGAACAGCTATTCAAAGTAATTCAAAGTAAAATGAAAATTACGTCATCAATTTGTTATAGACTGAAATCTCTCACAGAAAAAGGCATATATTTTGAAATGGCTGGATTTATATATGTGTGTGTGTGTGTGTGTGTGTGTGTGTGTGTATGTATGGGACAAAAATTTACAAGAGCCATTTAGACAAAAAAAAAGAGAGAGAAGAGCTTTAATGTATTTCAACAGTCAGATGCATCCATCCTATTACCAGAAGGTATGAGCATCGTTTCAACAGTGGCACACAGTTATTGAAAAAGAAAACACTGTGAAATGAAGAACCAGGGGAAGCTTGGCTATTTCAATTCACTGCCAAAAAATCATAACATTAACTATAATACGTATTTTATTTTTCTAATTTACAAACATAAACCAAGATGAAAAACTTACCCAAATAAATCTCACCGTGCACTGACCTATTGTTTGTAGGTATCAGAAAGGAGTATCGCACATATTCATTAAAATTCAGCTGTAGAATGAACATAAAAACATGCAAAAATCAGAGTAAGATGCTGTGAAGGGGCAGCAGCATTTTCACGTGTGTGGACAGCAAACCACATTTAAGAGATCAATTATTAGTCACATGAATCTTAATGAGTTAAATGGGTCACTGTTCTGCATAATACTGCGTACTTCTTTTAACTATGAGCCACCAAAATGATGCTTGGAAAAGCTGACAGAAATGTGACATACAGTAAACCTTATTTTTGCCTCTGTCATGTAGATTATTGCCATCAACATATAAAATAATACCACACCACAGTAATTTTAGTCCATATTATTAATCACTGTAGACTCTCCAAAAAGTCAGGAGAGCAAGTTCACTCAATGCCATATTCTATTTGCCCAAACACCCTAAGCAAAATGACTTCACCTGAGGTAGGTGCTGTGACAAAACAAAGCTCTTATGGAGTCCATCCTTAACAGGGAACCTGTTTCCTTCTGGTACTCCTGACTCCATGCATTTGTGTGCAAAGCCACACAACCGTAAGAGCAACTAGAAACTGCCAGCGTAGATAAGGCAGTTCTGACAGTTCCCACTATGCTTTAAAATTCATAAGACTCTTAAACCATGACTCAGAAGAGCAGAAGCTGTTTCTCCTCAGCCTCTGGAATCATCTGATAAAGAAGTGAAAGTAAAAGGCTTGGATATCATGATCCTTCTCAGGAACAACTGCTAGTGTTGTTTACACAGTCTCCTCATACTGCTATTTATTGGAATAATTACTAAGCACAAATACTCTCACAGCACAGATTTTCTGTACAGTTTTTCTGCTTAATAGATGTCCATCATGGCTCTTAATAATCTGAATAGATACAGCTTCCTCCCACTTCTATCCCCTTCCTCTCACACCAAAGCCAGGTTCAAGTAGGATGGATCGGTATCACTAGGCAGCATTTCTGCAGTTGTCACTCATGAGCACACAGTCACTACTCTCTGGAAGTACTTCACAATAAAAGGAGATTTTTGTTGGTACACATATCCCACTATTGTTTCACTTCCAAAGATTATCAGAGATAACAGGAGCCCATCAAAATATACATCAGGCAAGCCTGAAAATTCAGTCAGCATTTATATGAGATTATTCTCCACTTCTTGCTCTTTGCAAAGAACATCTCTCATCATTTCAAAATTCTCCTGAGTGTTTGAAGAACAATAATTTAAAAGAAAAGTGCCAAGTTGTAAAAATCTTACAACTTATCTTCATGGCAAGCATGTATCATATCTCAGCCATCCTCAAAAAAGAAAATATGAGTCAGCGTGTGTCAGCAATCAGACATATTTTTCTGTCAAGCAGATAAACGTCTGACATCTTTCTGTCACTCCTGACTCTCTGTCAATGTTCTTGGGCTCTGTTTATCTGCTGTGATCCTAAATTTCCTGCAGGCCGGTGTGGAAAATCACAAATCCTGCTGCTGCTTTAGGCTGACCTACATTTCCCAAAAGATTAGGCAGCCCAAAATACAGTCTTTAACTTTCTGGGACACGTCTGAACAACAATAAGCTTCATGAAGAGGAAAACACATTAACACAAGCTCCAGTTCGCATCAGTTTTGTCTCCTGGCAGAGTCTCTGAAGTAGCAGTGTCACTGAGGGCCATGCGCACCGCTCTCAGATCTTCTGCTGAGTGGTGTTTGACTGCTGATCGCTTGCCTTTTAACTGCTTTAGAAAACAGCAGCGAAGTAATCCTGCCAATGCTGTTTTATTTGCCAAAAAAAGGGGTATGTGGCCTCTTGAAAAAAAAAGCCAAACAAAAATCCTAATTAGATAATGATCAAAGACTAGAGGACACATCGGCTCCTTTGTGCAAAATAAACACTGGGAAACAAAAGATTCTTGCAGTGTAGGCTCTGCATACTTCCGTTCACCAAATACCGCATTCATGTACATAATGTTCACTATCAATGCAATTAAAGAAGAAATGCTGGATGGGACTCCCTGAACCTTGTGTGGGAATAAACTGTGTCCTTCCTAGGGAGTATTAGGGTACGGGCTGGGGACCCTGCTCCGGATCCAGAGGTATCTACATTATACACTGTATACAATGCAGGTCTACCTGTGTATGAGGTGTCTAAGGTCCTTGCCCGGCCATGGAGATCTGCTCAATCTAGGGAGAGATGCTACTGGGCCACCGAGGCCCACTGAACTCTGACTCAAGCAGTCACCTGCATTAAGGCACCTGAACAGCTCTCCATTAATCATATTGCAAGCATACTTTATAATCATAATTTTTGAAATTTTTTTTTTTTTCAAACACAAAGTCTTTACTTAATGTGGCAAGTTTTTAGAAGTTTTGGTGATGAGGTGCAGACATGGTGATACAGAAAAGGAAAAAGAAGGAAAACTTATGAAGGAATCATGATATTTTGAAAATTATTTCTCATCTGTGCAAGTTAAAGTGAACCAAATACAGCATGTTATAAGGAGACTGTTTCAGTATGTGGTACCTTTCCAAGTCTGTTGTGTAAAAAATTTTGGCTAAAAGCAGAAAAAGGTTGAATAAATATATTCACAACAATCACTTAAATTTACACAAATTACTTAAATTCCCACGTTTTCAAGAAGATCTTCCTTCACAATACCCTTGTATGATTACATCTGTGCAGAAATATAAATGAAAGTGATACCAATAGTGGAACATTTATAGGTAAACACTTTATAGGTGAGTGACAGCAGACAGGAATTTTGGAACCCGGGGACAGCTGCCACACTTGAAAGTGGCTGTCCTCGCCCTCTTCAAGAGCGCCTCCGACAGCAAACCCCAAACAGGGAACGAAGCCAAGCACAACATCAGGTCCTAATCAGAGGCAAAGCCTGTAACAGGGTGCTAGCCACAAAACCAGGCTGAGGTGTAAATACCCACAGATGATATTCATTCTTGCTTCGCTGGTGTCAGGTATTAATGCCCACTTACCTTCTGTCCCAGTTTAATGCTTTTCACTTGATTTATGAATCCCAGTCTCAGCACACTGTTGCTTCAGCACAAAACAATCTGAAGTGGAAAAGGAATTGCCCAGAGAAACTCCAATAATCCAAGGCAATCCTGCAATGCTTTGGTGACTTCTCGAGATGCTTGGACCTTTACTGTCTGAGCAGGTTTGGACAACTTTTAGGCTTTTCTCTCTGTCATGAATCAAAGAAGCCCTGAAACAGTGCTGTCGTAGTCTCCTAAATCTTGGTTTTTTACAGATATGGAGAATGTTAGTCACAATGAAAGAAGAAATACTCAGTTCTCATAGTTTACCAAATCAAGAGTGAAGAGGCTTTTAATTTATTAATGACATACAATTATTGAAAATAAATACTACCAACCAGTAAACTATACATTAAAAATTCAGTATCAGTAAACCATGGAATTAGATGCTTAGAAGATGTTAATAAACACCTACACATTTCTAAAAACCTTTCTGCAATTAACCCCAAGAGCCATACACACCCACACCCATGCTTACAGAGGTACATGCCTTCTGCACAAAATTACACACACCACTGTGTCACCCACATGCTCCCATTTCTGGGGCCATGATGTCCTGTGGGAGATGTGAGTTACTCTTTTATAAAATGTGCAAGCAGATAATGCAAAACTCTGTTCAATATAGGTGTTTCAGGAAAGGCCTATCAGCATTTAAAGAGTGATGTCAATAGGAGGCCTTATAAATTTGATCAAATTTGAACAGGGCCCGGAATTGTAAAGGGATACAGCAAAGAAGACTTCTAATTTGCTGGAGGTGGTTTTTTTTTTCCCTTAGGAGAAGTCAAACTTTTATTGTTATTAAGGAAGTTACTTAAGCCTCCCTGTGTTAAATCAGAATGCTTCATAAAAAGATTCCTTTCAGCAAAATGCATTTCTCTCTATGAAGCTCATTTTAGTATTTGATGTTCTACTGATTTCAAAAAAGAAAGGATTGCTGGGTTTGTTTTTTTTCATGCCACTCTTCTACTGGTACAGTCTCTTGTACACAATGGTGTTTTTCTTTCAGAAAGCAGCTAATTTAACTCTATTGTATAATATGATGAATCCAGCTAAATTGCCCAAGATTTATTTTTAAACTGGCTGAACCCTGCAATGTCTTGCTTTATACTCTATGTGCTTTGAAAACCTGTATAAGGATCAACTGAAGAAAATAAAACGCAAAATGACCTTGCTTTTATTTTACTTGTGCATGAACTGCTCTCATTATAAAATTCTACTTTTTATGAAAGTATCACTTTGTTATCACAAATGTCCAGTGGAAAAACAGTAGTCAAAGTTTCAGAAAAAGAGAAGTTGATATAGACTTATAAAGATGGTAACTAATACCTCTATTTACTTTGTAGAACTTATTAAACTTACGCAAAACTTGTATTCTTTTTCTGTTCTGAATATTCTTTGAAATCATTTTGATGTAACAGTTCAGTGATAAGAATTGATCTGAAGTTGATGATGGCAAAAATTTTGAACTATTTAATGTCAATCAATGCAAAGCCACACTTCAGGAGCTCACCACTAGAGAATAAATTTGCCTGTAAAGGATAGAACATGAGGCACTGCAGGAAAATCTAGTAACAAAAAGATAATTAATTTCATGAAACTGGCAGTGAAAATCTGCCACTTGTGTGTTTATTGTCTTACAATATTTATTGCCAATATAGAAAGGCAGAGCAACAACAAGGTAAGCAACAGCCATAGGGGTAGGACATGTTCTTACGAAGCAAAGAAACCTGGTCTTACTGTGTTCTGAGCAGGCAGTAAAGACTTGAAGTGGCATAAAGTGTTCTTTGATTTCTTTTCATTTTGTAAGGCTTTTCATTTTCTGCTGTCCTTTGGAAAAACTTATGAGCAGAGGGAGTGAAAATAAATAAAGATCAAAATGTAAGAAGCAAAATATAAAATAATAATAATAAAAAATGATCAAGAAGCATTGCACGCTATGAAAATTTCAATTTTCAGATAAAAGAGGTCTACAGGTAGGTATTCAAACAAATGTTTTAAAGTTCACTAAATGTGATGAATGCGTTCATGTTATTAGATTGTATGAGTGCCTATTTTTACATTATATAACTAACTTCACCACTGTGTTTGAAATATGATCTTTTGAACCTAGCCCTATGAAAACTGTTTTGCTAGCAGGACTATAATGCACTGGGCAGTAGTGTACATTCTGTGGACACATTACCTGGGCTCTATAATAAATGCAATGAGGCAACTTCACATGGTTCTAGGTCAAGCCATCAGTAAACGTATAGATCAATTGAAAAAGTTCTTGAGGAAGGAATTTGGTTTTAAGTGCCTCACCTCTGGGCTCTGACTTGTCAGTTTATTGCTCTTCGCATTCCAAAGACTATAGGAAAACTCATGAGACTGCCTTGCTTCCTTGAAAAGGAAAGGAAAATATTACCTCCACAGAATTGCTATGCCTAAAAATAGCTTCCATTGAAAGATACGCAATGAAACATACAAAACACATCTCATATAGTGGATATATCTACTAAAAATATTGAAATAATTCAGGTTTCCTGTGGGGGCAAAACCAGAAGCTTTTCTGAAAATCTTTCAGAGTTTATTGAGTGAATAAAGCCTCATGCGAACTGGATCAAGAAACACATACAACATAGACCAAAATATTTTCCCAGGGTTTGTTTCCCACCCTGGTGAGCCCTCATTACAAATGCTTTTGCTCTGTATATGGCACCTTATAATTTTGCTGAACTTTTTAAAAAACCAATTGCTCCTTCTTGAAAATAGAATCAGCACGCTAACCCAGCTGTCATAAATAAGGTTTTCCTCTAGCTTCTTAATGGGAACAATTTCTTTTGCTTGTTTTATGGCAAAATGCAGAATAATTAATGCAGTTTTGTTTAACAAATTAATTGCAAAACATTTCATAGCACAAGCATTTACAAGTGGAATATTTAGGCTACAAAATATTTCACAGATAATGGCTACTCTATAATTAGAATATTTAGCAGTTACTACTGACTTCCCTCCATGGTGAATGAAGGTATTCGTGAGATGAGACACCCTTTGGTATGCAAAGAACAGTATTCTACCCCCAGCAATATATGAAAAGCCAAATTGCTACCCGGTCTCTATTCTCTATAGCTATGTTCAGATTATCCCTCTATGTCCTCCCTTATAGCACTGCTAGGAGGGTTAAAATCATCACTTAGAAGAATACAGGTCCAGTTGCAAGGACAGGACTTCTCACTACTCACTTTTCTGATTGTTTTTAATTCTGTTTTATAAATACTATTGTCTGAACCACAGACTGGAAAACAATAAACCATGTCAAGGAGTGAGTAGAGATTTATTCTTTACATTGGAAACAATTTGGAGTTCTAAAACATTGGAACAATGCAACCAGTAAGCCATGTAATAAACAAGGGTCCATCTACATTGTGAAATTCCATTGCTTAGAATATCCAAAATAGACTAGAAATAGTATTAATGCACCCAAGATTGTGGACTGTACTAAATTATATTAAAAATAGTTTTTACTTAAATCTGAACCTAAATATCCCTGTTGCTAATTAATCTACAATACAGATATTACATAGAATTACTCATGCCAGTTCAGACTAGTTCAGATTTCTGTAAGGAATATATGAATACAACAAATTAGCTTGCATTCACACACACATAAAGGCAAGGAAAGGTCTGGAAGAATAATTCTGGTCTAGTCCAACCTCCCTGCTAAGGCAGGGTACCCTAGAGCATGTTGCTGAGGATTGATGGCTTTTGAATATCTCCAGAGAATGAGAACTTTACAACCATTCTAGGCAAGCTATTCCAGTCACTCCTCTGTCACTCTTACAGTTAAGCTCTTCCTCATGTTCAGGTGGAACTTTCTGTGATTCACAGTGGCTATTCAAGACTAAAAAAGACCCCAAAACAAATCCTAGTTGTTGTACAGGTAAGTTCTGAGCTCCTAAAACCGCATTTTTCAAGGGCACCCCTAACTACACCAGCTGAGCCATTGCAGTCCCAGTGCTAGGCAGTCTGTATTGAAGCTCTCACTTCAAAAACCTCTTCAAACTTTATTCATTTAACAGACATATTTGGTGTTTCTTCATTGTCCTACCGTTCATATTTATAATACTCAAGTCTGTCCTTGCGGCATCTGATACCAATAGTTATTGCTTGACAGCAATGATTTCTTAACCGTTTTAGAGAGAAGCACAAATCATTGGATTTATTTTTCCCTCCCCCAAAATATCTTTTTGTAAACTCTTCTTCCTCCCCTCATTTCTCCCAGCTCCAAATAAGCCTGGAGGTGAGAGAGACACTTCTCCATGACTTTTATTCCCTAACAGGGTTTTCTATACAAAGCACTCCCAGCTGTTACTTGGCTACCATTCAAAATGGGAGCCTTAACCGGTGATTTTCACACATTCTCCTAAAGGACCCGTTGCAGTGCCTCTCTGTGCTGGCATCTTTAGGAAGCTGCTCAGAGGGCTGCTCCTCACAAGCACGCTGGTGACCTTAGGGCTTCAGGTCAGTTCTTCTGGGACCAAATTCAGCTGGGAAATACAGGGTAGCGCTGGATAAATATCAGTCCTCAAAGGCAAATACTACTCTACCTCATCTTACCCTCTCCAGCAAACACACTAGTGGTTTTCAAGACATTCTGACTGGAAAATGTGGGAAGCCATAATTGTTCTACTGTTTTGTGTGGAGGGATGCTCATATGTTTGAGCATATGTAGTTTGAAGGGTATGAAAATTAATCCATAGCTGGAGGTAGCCTACTTTCATTACTGCTTTCTGAGGTTTTATAGAGACAAACATTTACTTAGAGTTTTAAAAGTCAGCAACTGAATTATGGTAACTGCTCTTTGGATTAGCTGTCCCTAACGTGTTTGTCATTTGAGTAGTGGCTCAGCAAAATAAACAAATAAAATTAAAATCCAAAATGTTTCTGTGCTGTCTCACATAGTAGTAACACCACATCATTTCGCTCATCCTTTTCTTCCAGAAATAAACGTGCTTATACAATTACAAAAGGAGCAAAGTGTTCAGAGCAAACAAACAAAATCAATCAGCTGAAGCAGATAACTCCTGGTTTGAACTCAGAGAAGGGCACAGAGCATTAGGTCATTTTACAAAGGAAAGATGAAAACAAATCATCACCAACCAGAAGAGGGAAGATCATAACAAATGAGAAATACTTCTGCTACTGTAGCTCTAGTATAATTTAATAAATGGAACAAAACTGTTTAATTTGCCTACAGCAAAGAGTATAGATCATTTGACATGAGGAGATGCCCATCTTTTTTAGATATGACCAGACCCCTGTAAAACAGAGAGATTGTAGGATACTGATCATCGGGAGCACCTGGAAGCCGAGGTGCTGTGTTGAGAGGGAATGGGATAAGAGGAATGCTTTGCAGTACATCAGCTGGAGGAGCTCGCCCTCAAAATAGGGGACTCAAGACTTGAACCAGATATGATATTCAGTAAAAATAAAGAGGTAGAAAATGCTGCTATGAATCAATTAGATTTTCCATCAATGTTAAAAGTTGGTGTTTTCTAACATGAGATGATTTCCTTTGAAATATTTATTTGTACACTTATTAGATTTGTATATGGCTGTGGAAGACACTGCCTTGATCCTGTGTTTTCCCTGCTTTAAGACTCATAGGTCTGTCTTGGTTCAGTAGTATGCATGGGAAGAAATAATAGGAAATATGAAGCAAATAACCATCTCCCAAAGTAGTCCCAGCTGTAATAGTATCTGAACAGGTCACTATCTTAAATACATTTTTCGAATACCTTATCAATGACAGATCAAGGACTCCATCATGAATTTTAAGGCCCTTGTTAGCGTATTGTAGGTTATGTGGCTGGTAGTCCACACTAGCATGAAACAGAGCAGATAAGACTGTAAAATTCTGTCACACATGCCAAGGTAAAATAAATGCTCTTTACGGATAGTAGACATGTACTGGATCATGTGAAAATTCTGTTCTGACCTTGGAGAGGTGGGGCTATCTACAGTATTCAGTCAAGTTGCAGAACAGGGTCCTAAGGAAAATAAATCTTGAACAAGGACTGGTTGCAAACTTAAAACAAGGTAATCTGAAAAGCATCTGGTTTTAGGCAGCAAAATCCCATCCATCAACCAGCAGAGGTTTGGCTTAAGCCTTGTTTTAAAGGCAAATTCCAAAGAGTCAGTGGCTAGCAAAAAACCATAACCTCTTAGAAATATCATCTGCATAAGAAAGAAGGTTAAACAATACCCACAAATTTACTATGTAGACATTTCAGATCACTGAATAATATTTGGTTTATAATAAATGATTGGCCATTGCTAGAAAAACAGTGTGGTAACCAGCCATGTTCTACCGACATAGTACATACGCCAAAGTGTGATCTGAGGCCTGAAGCCATCCAAGTCCGCTCCCTAGACACAGACCATCTAGGGATAATATTTCTGATTAAAATGGGAATCTGTGGATGAACACATACAGAAACATTGGCTGCAGTTAATCCAAACATGGAAAGAGAAAGTTGTATCAAAATTCAAAAATGCCAAATTCAAAAATGCCAAATTTGTGTATCTGGCATACCTACATAAAGTGGAACTAAAAAAACACTTCCAGTTTGGATTTGAGTCTTTTGAGTTGCTCTAGAACTTGCTTGTCGAATTTGCATCTGTATGAATAGACAGTATTTGCATAAATAAGAAGATCTTGCTTCATCTCTGCGTGATGCAGGCTCATGCATGTATTCAGTCCCTGTTGTCAGTGCTCCTGACGGGAGCTGAGCCGTGAGGGGGATGAGCTCGGAGACAAGCGTGGCCGCAGAGCAGGCTGTGTCCTCTCCACCTCTCCACCAGAGCAAGGCCAGGGAAATCATAGGCACAGCCTCTCCAAGGGATGCCAGGAACAATGATAGATGAGCCCAGTCCCAGACAGGAACCTCAGGAAAGAATTAAAGAAGATGCCGGAAAACAGAATTGGAGACAAAGGTACCTATGTCAGGTGTAGGACCAATCCCAGCAGAGCAGCCAGCAAGTCCAGCCAGCAGAGACAGGACCAAGCACAAGTACCTCTGAAACACAGCTTAGGCAAGGTGGAGGTGCCCAGCCTGAACTAAAACAGAGACCCCAGACCAATGTGCAGAATCCTGGAAGGATGTTGAGGCTGATGCCAGAACCTACTGGTGTGTTCAGAGTTGTGACAGTCTTTGAGTTTTCCTATTCATTCAGCATATTCCCATGAAACTAGCTGTACAATAACAGACAAAAAATTTCTCCCGCACACATAAAAATCACAGTGGCCTGCAGCATGATGTATCTGACTGGGAGTGGTCCAGATGTCATTGCTGAGAAACGTAAGTGTAGAGCTAATCCAGACATCAAGATCTCAGCCAACAGGCATGGTGGAGGTTAGAGAGGTTCATTACAGAATGCAAACGTATAATTTACTTCTACAATAATTAACCCAGGTAAAGCAGAGATCATGCTAGTCATCAGTTCCAGAAAACGCTCAAAATAAAAAACAAAAAAAAAATAAAAAATTGATTGACTAGAAATTTTAACCATGCCCCAAAATTATGATTCTTTCTGTCTCCACTGCCTACAGAGAAAATTTTGGATTATTTCCACAAATGTAGGGATTGGCGATGTAGTCTGAGTATACTGTAGTATCTTAGAAAGTAATACAGAACAGTAGGAGAAGATTTGTGGAATGAAGTGCCTGATGTTGAGGAACTGATATGTGTCCTGTGTCTGTTTGGAGGATTTTATGTGGCTTGGTCCTAGTCTCACTGCTAGGAATATACATTGGCATATCTATCATTAGCAGATGTAGTACATTAGATGCATTCTTGGAATAATCCTTTGCTTTAGCTTAAGAAGTCCATTTGTGTCCTCTGAGGCTGCTCTGTGATGAACTGATGCTCAGTAAATTCTGGATAATTGGGAGATTTTTTCCGAATGAGCACTAATGTTCTGAACTAAGAGACTATGTTTGCAGAGCTGTATAATGTGGATGAGATTTATCTCACTCTTACAGACACAGTGTCACATATTGTTTTTCTCTCT
Source organism: Origma solitaria (assembly GCA_013397895.1). Classification (NCBI taxonomy): domain Eukaryota; kingdom Metazoa; phylum Chordata; class Aves; order Passeriformes; family Acanthizidae; genus Origma; species Origma solitaria. The sequence goes on along the minus strand of VZRL01006283.1, from coordinate 928,073 downwards.
GGTCTCAAAGTAGTCAAATTGCTGCTCTAGTGAAATGTTGCCTGCAGGTACAGGTAGCAGGTAGATTAGATATGCAGGTAGATTAGATATCAATGCCTTTACAAAACTCAGTTTTCTAAACAGTTACATTTCGTTTAGTACTGCAGTCTCTGTGCACCTGTACAATGGGAGCCAAACTCCTACAAATAATAATAAAAAAGCCCCTAGTCTCTTTTCTCTTTCGTACTGTTTCTTTGGTGTGAATGATGAAGATGACAAAGAAGACATGAGACTCTTATCTTTGTGAATTCGGCTCTAAAAACTGCTCTTCCAATATCATCCAAATATACTTCCTTATTAATTTTCCTAGCTTAATATTCTTTTTTCCTGCATTTTTAGAAATGAACATTTGTTCATTTACATTAAGTAATTTCTTTTTACCATCACTTCCATGGTGCATTATTAAAATGCCCTAATTGTATTATCTCATGCTATACAATTCTAATAGTATTGAATGCAATCTCATCAATTTCATCAAAGTGCTTTATGTACCAAAAATATACCAAAATAGTCACATCTATATATATGTAATAAATTCAAAGCAATTTGTCTACACAGTAAGAGGACTGATTTCACAGTATCAATTGCCTGTGCTGCCATGTGGGAGGAGTCCTAACTCACTTGGTGTTTTTGAAGGCTTGTTCTTTGCCTTGTTATAATACAGAAACCCCATTATTGCCTGAGCAGGGAAAAGCTGGAGTGAAATTGCTTTTGATAGCATTCCCAGTTGTCTTCATATGACAGTAGTTTTAATGGAGTGAGTACTTGCTGAGGAACTCCCTGTTTGGCAGAAACCACCTTATATGACAGGGAATAACACAGCCAGGGAGAGAGGAAGGAAGTCATACTTTTGTGAGCTAAGGGAAATGCAACTCCACCTTTTTTATGTCACCTCTTAGCTCTCACATTTCATTCTGCTCACACCTCCGATGCTCCTTGAAGGCTTTTTCTCAGGATTTGCATTTCTGGAAAAGAGGCCTTGAATATTGGCATCTTAAACTTGAAACAACTCATATTATTTAGCCATTTTAGAATCAGTATTGTCTTCTGCAGTGAGTCTTTCTAGCAAGCATGGGAAATAATGCTGGAGTTCTCTTCCAGGAAGAGTGATAGGAGTTTATTTAACTAAATAATGCTGATGGATGTGTAGGATTTTCTTAAACAGCCAGGTATCTAAACCGTGGATTGAACTATTTCATACTACCATTGTAATGTCAGATTTGACATTGACATCCATACAGACCAGACAATGTCCCCTTTCGAAAGTCTGGCAACTGTTATATCTAGTTTATGTTGACTCTTTTGCACATAAATTGCAATCATAAATATAACTGCAACTAATAACAAGGTCCTTCATGTTGCTTTTTTCCCCCCATTTAGCTAATCTTTTCTACAACACAGAGATTTAAGATTAAAAGAAAAATTTTGCTTCCATGAAATAAAATGAAGATATCTTTAGTACAGCATCCATCTTAAGCATAGCTAAGTCTTAAAAATGTGGAGATCTATGAATATCTTATCTTTGTCATTCCCTAGGATAAGAAATAAAAATAAAAAAAAAACAAACAGGAAAAAGCTGTTATCAAATTCTATGGGACAAGCAAATTCTGTGATATTAGCTGTCTGATTTTGTTATTTTCCCAAGTTAATTGTTTGAAGGAATCAAGAAACTTCTCACTGAGCCATCTAAGTTCAAGGAAGTGTCTGTAACATTTGTTTTAATGCTTATCCTGTATGTGTTTGTAGTGGGATTTCATCAGATAGCTGAAGTTATTTATCTCAAAGAAGACAAATGTATGCAAAAAGCTTTGATACCATGATTTAAAAAAGAGAATACTAACTTCATAAGAGGCTTATTACAATATTGTGAAAAGATTAATATTTGCTTTGAGATACAGTCAAGCACAGAACACCAGCCAAGTATTTATGAGGTTTACAGAGGATACACAGAGCTGGAATTGTCCTTGGATAGGTGAATGTTGGAATAAGAATCATTTGGATACTTAGTCTGCAGCGATTCCTATGTGAAGAGGTAGGAAGATTCCACAGCTGTGAAGATGTATCCTCTCAGTTTCAGCCCGGGTGATTGATCGCTTCCTCTGACAGCCCTGGAAAGGCTTAAAGGTTGGAAGCTGGTTTGCATCTAACCCACTGACTCCTAGGAAAGGATCCGAGGAATATCCTGTTAGGAAATAGAGCTTTTCTGACGTATCATAAACCACAGCAATGCGAAACAGACATCTTGCTGGAGTTTCTTTGCTATGATATGTGATAGTGAAGCGCGGTCTGTCTGTGGCAGACTTATAGGTCAGATGGCATTAGTCACCTCCATTTAAGTGGCTGGTTAAAAGTTCTTTGAATCCTTGTTTGTACATCTCTGTAATGCTCACATCGAGCAAAGACAAAGCATAAACTATAACACAGAAATGTTGTAAAAGGAAAGTTCTTAACAAGTTGGAAAATAACTATTTCAATGGAATTATATGATTGAGTAAATGGGAAAAAAATTTACAATTCTCTTTTTTTGAATAATTTTGTTTGTGTAAATTATTTAACAAAAATAAATATATAATAATAATAATACATTTCTGTTAGTCTCAACCTGCTGGTGAAAGTCAATAGTATGTATAAGTACTCACATTTTCAGGTTTTTTATAAGGTATTGCTTTTATCTTTTTGAGATTTCTTTTAAAGATCTATTCCTTCCCTTGCAGAGACAATATAAACTGCCTGAACAAACAAACTGGTTGAGTTAGCAACTGGAAGGAATGAAACACTACTGGCACCTGGACAGATGTGTTTCCAGCATTCACCTTAATGAGGTGATTTCCCTTTGAAGTCAGCCTGACCTATAGGTAACAGTTTCACACCAACTCCAAAGCCAAGAGCAGCATGCCAATATTTTTGTACTTTAAGACTCACTGTAACAGCCATGTTCTGTGTGTCCAATTAAATACAAATTCTACAGATATAGAACTGCAATACTTCTCAGACAGAAGAAATTGTTTCCATTGTTTTGACAATATAGGCCTTTCCCTCTTTATTTGAACATAAGTCAGGAGCTCAAATGTGTCCTTAGTAAAAGTTTGGATTGTGGGGCTAGTAAGGAATGAGTAGAAAAATAGAGTACCAGAGGCAGGGGGAGTTTTCACTTTGATTCATTAGTTCCAGCCGTCCAATTATCTGAAAAATAATAACAATTTATTTGAAGGTATTTTCTTTCTCCTTTGCCGTGCCCATCATTATTCTCTGTCTCATTTCTTTATCTTGTATACATAAATTTCACATCTCTGGTTAGATGCGTAAATAAGATGTGACTCATAAGATCTGAAACACCAAGCCATTTACTACTGTGGTGTCTAATGAAGTCTACATCAAAGAAATATCTTTTTGTATGAGAAATGAATTTTTTTTAAATTTTGTGATTTTCATTTTTAACTAGGAAACATCTTAATGAAACATTTCAAAACAAATCAGTACAGACAAGAATACTGCAATCTGATATTTTGATTTAAGCTTTGATTGAATATATAAACAAAAATGAAATATTGGAAATTGTGGCAAGATAAAAATATTTGTGTAGGACTAAACACTTTTGAGCAAGAAATTCCTTTAACTTACATACTTTTCCTTGTGCTTTCATTCATACTTATTGTACAAATTCAGAAAGGAGCTCTGGGTCCTGCAAATATTAAGGCCTAACACATGCCAGAGTCAGTGTCAATCTGGATTCAGCCGAACCAAGTATTCAGGAAGTTAAATATACATATGCATGTGCTGGACTAGGACCTTGTAGGAAATCTTGTTGAGACAGAAATATAAGCAATTTTTCTTTTCAAAATATGGCAAAAGTGCTTAGATGAGACTTAAACTTAGAACTGATTAGGACATTTTTGAAAGTATTTTTCAGTATTTTTGAAAATGTGGTCCCTCAAAATGCCAATCACAGCTTCTGAGCATTTAATTTCCTTGGCAGTTTCAGTGCCCCTGCTGCTAGTGGGACTGCCTGGTGTGAGGCTGTGGCTGAATTTCACACTGCTGCTTTGACAGGCTTCAGGCACAAGAAATGTGTCATCACTTCTCTGCAGACCATGCCACAGCAGCAGTTGACCCAGCTGGAAAAGAAGGTGAGAGAAGGAAAAGGTAAATGGAGAATTTTAGAACTCAATTACTAAAGAGAATAAATAAAGTGCACTTCAAAGATTTGTTTGAAAGCTTCTTATGGACAATATATATTTGTTAATATAAAAAACATATTTGTTAAGAGAAAAAAAAACCAAATGGCTACACCATCTGAAAAATGCCTTTTAAATTTTTCTCATTATTGTTTTGTAGAATAATTCTAAAATCAATTTTGATTTGTTTTTTCTAACAAAAAAAAAAATTACACTGTCTNGGGGGGGGGAGTTGTTTGTTTCCCAGCTGTTACAGTAAATTATTTGTAAGAAAGGAGAATTCTCTATTTTAAAAATCACTGTCATAAACTTAACTTGTGCTGGACTTCAGCTCAAAGTCATTAGGAGTAAGGTTTTCAAATGTGTCTAAAGAAGATGGATGATAAAATGCATTTAAAACATATCTAGTATTCTGGCCAGTTCTTATGAATCTTAGCTATAAGACTGTGTGTCATCAGGCAATATGATGCCAAGACAAAATTTAAAACTTTGTGACTGCAGATTCTTAGACACAGAGCCAAAGTGCCAAGAAAAAATGACAATATGTTTATCTTTCCTATAGAAGCCTGTATTTCCAAATCTGCTTACTGCAAAAATGCAGATGTGAATTATGATTCTTTTTTCCCCAGAAGCCTTCAGTTTTTTTCTTTTAATACAAGTAAATAAAATCATATTAAGTTTCGTCGTGCTTAAAAGAAGTGCTGGAAAATCATCAGACTTTTTTTTCATAGAAAGCATTTGAAATGTTGTTTCCCTTTCATTAGAGTTTGAATTTTTGTAACACCTTTGCAGCTAAATTTGTTGAAGAACTTCTAAAACTGGTAACTATACCTTTTTATATTACTCTTTTTGGTTTAGAATTCTATTTTTATGCTTTCTTGAACTAGCACAAGACTAGCTGTCATATATGTGCTATCACATGGAAATAACAATTATTATAATTCATCAATCACCACAACAGCCAATTGCTGTATTGATAATAACACACCATACAAAGGTCTGTCAGGCTCCTCAGTGACTATTTCTCAGTGAGAGAAATTTAGAGTTGCAGGGTTAATGTATTTCAGTACTTATAGTATCCATAGCCTCATCTCTTTGCAGACTGAATATATTCTGAATTTTTCAATGATGTATATAATATATTTATTAGATGTTAAAAATCCCAGAAAAATTTTGAGCAGGGGGTCTTCTTGTGAATACCAGCTTTGTCCAGACTTGGTGACTGTCAGTGAGCAATAAAAAGGTGACAGGATTCCACCAATCTCTACTATGGCTGTGTTAAGGTATCTTACAAGAATGTTCACAAACAGAATTCCTCACTAGGTCAGTAAAAGATGCAGGTCCCAAATGTTTATATATTTTTATATATAAAAATATATTTTTGTATTTTTTATTTCTCTGCACCATGTCTGCCATTGAAAAAAAACAAAATAGTTGTTTCTGAAAATTCGTGTTAAACTAAAAGAATGGTAAGCCATATAATAAAACTTTAAAAATAACTGAGTAGATTGTGCTTAAATTTTCTTTTAAAAAAATCACTCTTCAGAAAGATTGAGATGTTGAAACTTTTGGTAAGAAAGAAGAAAGTTTTGGATAACTTCTTGGGAAGTGAAGAGAGATTGTAATGGTAAATGGTTTATAATATAAATGTCAAACTCTAGAAAACTGTGAATAATCCTTATGTAGATAAGTCATCCAATTTGTAAGATGTAAATAATGGAAGCCATCTGATATAATAAATATAATGGTCTGTTCATATTTAGTACATTATTATAGTGTTTTTTTAAGAAGAATTTAGCAAAAAGCAAAGCAGATGTAAACAAGTCAGCCTAAAATTCTTGTCAAGAAAAGAGGGTTTCGAAGTAACAATTTTGCAATCTTTGCCAGGGAAAAGTAACTGAGAGTGGAAAATGCAGAAGTCAAAGACAGTCTGACCTTTGGGTCAGAGAAGATGAAAAAAGTTCTTTAGAAATGCACTTTTTTAAAGAAAAAAGAAAAGAGAGGCATTGAATGAAGAAAGCTGAAAGCAGAATCTTAAAACAGTAAATGGGAATAAATTAGTAGACATGAGGAGAATGTCATGTTCATGTTTGGATGCAGAAGTCAGCAGCTAGAACAGCAAGAGGAATTTTCATATCATATCCTCAACCAAATCTTAAATATGTCACTGTACTCCCTCTGGGTATTCTGCAGTTTCTGTTATAGGGATATCCTTGTGATCATTTCTGATCTCCTCTGAGTTAGCCTCTGGGTTTAATTGTGGAGACAATGGTGGACCTGATGATTTTGGTCAAATTAAAACGTGTTTAATGAACTACATTTTGTATAAGACAAACCATGATTACTTCAGACAATGGGTTTGACTGATATTAGTCTCCTAGTCTAGCTTGAACTGTAATGTTTGTGAGATGCTACAAAGAATTCAATAGTATTTTTTGAATTTGTTTTCTCAACTTTAATCGTGTTAGTTTGTGTTGATCTGCACCCCTGTCAAAGTTGGCAGCTCCAACTCTGTATCCACAGAGATATGACATATGACATTCACTCTTGTCCTTCCTCAGGGGGCTATGGGAAAGTCTATCTTCGTACGTTTTACTGCTCCTGCATAAGGACATTGAAGATACTTCTGAGCTTTTTCTTCTCGAACTTGAACAAGCCCAACTCTCTCAGCTTCTCCTCATATGACAGATGCTTCAGTTCCTTGATCGCCCCCACAGCATTTTGCTGGACTTGGTTACGATGACTCTTCTGTCCACATCAACCTATGCGGCATCATGCACAGTACGCTTGTCAGTCTTGTTACAGAATCATAGAATCACAGTCACAGAGTTATAGGCTCATAGAATATGCTGAGCTGGACTTTCTTACTTGATAAGGGCTCTTCATATCTCTCCACCGTTGTGCTTAGTTTAAAGCTTTCCTCATCACTTTGGCCAGCCTGTTGGCAAAGATGTTTTTCCACCACTTAAAGGGGTGGGTCTTTTCTCTTCCTAGCAGTCCTTACTTCTCAATAAATATAATCATAGAAACAAAAACCCTACTGTTCACATCAGCTGATCAAGCAATTATTGACCTACAGGCTGTGCCCACTCCTTCTCAAGACCTTCTTTCCCATTCCCCATCAGGATCAAGGAGACACCACCTGCACTGCTGTGCTCTTGAGTGTCTCCTCCAGATCCAACCAGTGATGCTTGATAAATTCTTGGAATTCTCTGGTACTACGATTGGTGTACACATGAAAAAGCAGATGGGGTCTGCTGTTGCCTGAGGGCTAGACAAACCTTGTCAGTATTCCCACAATATCCCAAACCTACCCCTCTAGCAAGACACAAATGTCCCCAAACAGTAGGTCAGGTCAGCAACTGGAGCCTCGCCTTGCAGCAAGAACTCTGCTGTCACTTGCAGCTTCGTCCTGCTCCTACCACATGGCTCAATCTCAGCTGGCTCCTATGGTTCCTTGGCAAGAGCTCCCAATGCCTCATCTGCCAATCTGCAGGTGGTGCAGGGCCCATCCTCCTGCCGTACAAGTCACCAGCTTCCAGCCTCCATCATCATGGAAATCTCCACTTCTCGGCCTAAGAACACTTATCTCCCCCACCTTCAGTACAGTTGAGGGTCCTCAGAGAACATCAAATCAAACTCATTCTCTTGATCGATGCCATTTTCATACTTTAGTCACAGATTTTAAACAATCCTCTTTATAGCAGTACTATTTTTCACTTTATTGTTGTCAGGTAAGCAAATTTAATTAAATCACGCAAATTCTGAGCAGACAGAATAAAGTAAAGGGACTGAAAAGGTAAGGAAGGGATTGATTCTTTGTGTGGCTTTGACCAAAATTCCAGGAGCATACTATCATTTAGAAAGTCAGGATCAGTCAGAGATGATCAATCAAAAATAGAAAACTCACAATTATCTCATAGTGAAATCCCTATGCAAAGAAAAGCCAATAACAATATTTCCTTGAGTCTGTAAAGTCATGTTTGAAGCCAGGATTTCTTCAGTAAGGGGGCCATGTCCTCTCCAGAGGTCAGCAAAAGTAATCATAGGGTTGTGAAGCATTGAAAATTTGTTATTTACAGTAAACAAAATCTTGCCTTTCTGCTCCCATTCTATCCTTCACCTTCAAGAACAAATGTCAATCTATCATCAAGACCACAAAATGTATGCACAGATAATTCTTTCAGGCTTGTCACTTACTATGTATATGCGTTTTCCTGCTGGCTTATAGGAAATTCAAAAGTTTCCTGGCATCCTGCTTTCTTTTTATTTTACAGAAGCTGCATTGGGATTCTAATAACATGGACAACATGGCACACAAAAATCTCTGGATGTTCACGGGCACAGGCAAGGCATAATCTCAAAAGTGAATAAACATAAAATCATAGAATCATAGAATATCCTGTGTTAGAAGGGACCCAACTGCTGTCTTTGCACAGGACAGCCCCAAAAATCACACCATGTGCCTGGGAGCATTGCTCAAATGTTTCTTGAACCCTGGCAGACTTGGTGCTTTGACCACTTCCTTAAGGAACCTGTTCCTATACACAACCACCCTCTGGGTGAAAACCCCTACTTAATATCCAACCTAAACCTCCCCTGACACAAGTTCATACCATTCCATGGCGTGTTGGCATGTTCATATCAACATGAAATACGTGGACAATCAATATGTGATATCAATATCAGTATGTGGACAGGCTATGGCAAGTAGTCTTGCAAGACGATCTTCAAGGTCCCAGTCCAACCCAAACCATTCTATGATTCTATGAAATAATATAAGGTAGATATATAACTTCATACAATCCCAGAGTAAGGCAGGATGCAAAAGAAGTTGCATCCAACAAGGGATGGCAAGCTGCCTGCTCTGAGTATGCCTGAGGAAAGAAAAATGTGCCCCTCCAGGATGATCAGCAAATCCCCACCTCATCATTGCAATTGGGTTTCTGTTGCTGCTGCCAAAGACAAGAGGGACGACTGGAAAAATGTGAAGGAGGTATTTCCTGACAACAATAGCTCTTCCTCTGAAACTCTTTTCTGGCTGTTTTCCCTGGCCTGGGTCTGAGATTCCCCCACACTAGGAGCTGGACTACTTCCAGTTATCTGCCAATTCTTGGGAACCTGAGAGGAGAGTAGGGATACTTGGATGTGAAATATTGGTGTTTAGTGGGGGCTGTTACACCAGTGGGAAGAAACAGGAGTGGAAAACAGGAACTGAGATGGGAATGTAGACACTGTACTCCTGAGGAAGAGGTGAAGGGCTTCCAGGAAAGAAAGAGAAGGCATGGCCTCACTCAGCTCCCCTGAAGCTTCCTAACCTCTTGGCATCTTTTCCTGCTTAATATTGCTTACTATTACCCCATGATTACTATTTCTGATGGCACCTGGCCAAAGCTGCAAACATCTTTTCTGAGTTTATCTGCTCAGGCCTGTGGGGACAGGGGGAAAATGTTGCTCATCCCAAGCCTGTGCAGTTCTGTTCTTGATCCCATTGCTCCATGGACCAACACCGGGACTGCTTTCATTAAGATCTGTCGCACTTTTCCATGAGCTATACCTATTTTTCTGAAGGGCAGCAAGAGATCTTTGCCTCATGGAAAGGTCATCTTAGGCAAGTATTACATAGTTCCTAGAGAAAAATAATTCTTTGCTTTCCTATTTGTTTCTGTTGTCTATCTTTAAATTGGTGCTTCCATCCAGTCAGTCACCCTGCTGCTTTATCAGTACCCAAGGTAAGACATCTTGATGTTTAATCATTTGCTGCAATGTACAATAGCTAATTGTCTCAGCAGAGAATGTCAGCTTCGTGTTGTCTTGCAAAACACATCTCCAGATACCTTGTCACAGTTCGGTGTGCTCCAAACAGCCCACTCCGACAGAATAACAACAATCGGGAAACAGGCACAGACAGAGAGTGCCGATCTGAATTGTCAGCACCAAATGAACCAATAAGGTGAGAACACAGCTCAGATACTTGTGGTCAAATTCCAAACGCCGGGATAAAAGAGATCTTAAAGAGTTGGCATTAGACTCTCAGCAATCTTTGGGACTGAAATCAGAGACATTTATAGAGTATTAGGGGCAAGACTTCCATCTGAACAGACAGGACCAAGGTTTGTATGGGGATGACTTTATATGTTCTGCTGTAAGAGAGTGGGATGAAGAGGTGTAAAGAAAAGCAGAGGTTGGGTTGAGTAGTTCATTTTGTCATTACAAGTCTAGTAAGGACAGGAAGTTATCATACAACACGTTGAACTCAGAAAAGAGGGTGGAAGAAAGGCCTTCAACAACAAACTCAATGGAGAGTCAATTAAGAACTGCTGTTCCACAACAGATTTTATGAGAGCTATATTAAAGCAAATAAATATTTGTCCAAAGCTTATTGCCTACATGAACAAGAAAGAGCTGAAGGTGAAATCAGGGTGTGCCTTGAATCGCAGCTGCAGCTTTATCACTCTGTAAACATTCTTATGAAAATGTTAAATGCAATTTTTGAAATTTTGCCTACTCAGGACTCATCTGAGTCCTGAGTAGGCAAAACATGAACATTTGGGTCTTATTCCCATCTCTGTGTCCATGTTATGCTCTTTCATGTTAAAATTCAAATGAAGATATCATTGGAGCTGCTTCATACCTTACACCAATAATTAGCAATGACCAGTTTCTTTCTTTCAGCTTCAATTTCCAATGCGAGTTACATTCACATTGAATTAGTTGAAAACATCATTTGGGACTTTAAGTGTTATATTATTGGAACTTACAGTATTATAAAAATTAAGTCATACTTTAAAACGCTTGCTTTAGTGAGTATCAGATGGCTATAGATAGTAGGAATCATGTATAAGAAACTGTTAAGATGAGCTCAAAGAAAGATGTCCATGACACCTTAACTATAAAACACTTTTTAGCATTGGTAAGGGCTTCTTTAAACAGTAAACACTGTCCGATTACAAAAGAACCTGAAATGCAAAATTCAGACCTCTGGTTGTTTCAGATAACATTGAAAGCTCATGTTATTTTTAGTCTATGTGTGGACTCTGATGTCTTTCTTTCAATAAGCTAAACTGTTAAAGTTTGGAATCTTATTTTCAAAATTAAAAAGAAGCAAAACCACACATGATGAGCTTTTCAAACACTGGAATTCATATTCAAATCACAGAAATATTTATTTCTAAATCTCTTAGGATCAAAAGATAACTTGTCAGGTTCACATTTGAGAATTGGTTGGTAATGCACAGAATCTATGATTACAGCAATTAATATGGATTAATTACATATTAATTGAATTTCTAAAGCACTTATTAAAAAAAAGGTTCAATACAATCTTATATTTATCAGTAAATTTGTCATAAAAACAGACTAAAACAAAAGATTAAAGAATGTCTTTTCAGCTTGTATGACCAAGATTAAGACAGCCATACATATCTGTTTTTTCCCAAAACTTTACTATAAATTAGGTACAGCCTCACATAATGTAGCCAATGAATTTACAGCACAGATGTGAGAATAACCCACAGGTTCATAGGTTTTCAAGGCCAGAAAAATAATTTGAATTCTCTTGTATGACATCTACTATAATATAGACCATAAACCCTCATCCTGTTTCTTTCCTTAATGCTACTAACATCCCTTATTTTAAAGTATCCCAATAAATAGTAGAGCATTTCTATAAGACACTTCAACACCTTTTAATTTTTTTTTTTTCCTGAGTTATACTGTGGTTAAATATTGGACTATGGGGAAAGTTCGGGCTATTTATAACCTTCACTGGAAGTGGTATAAATGTATGTACCTCTCATTCCAGACCTTGCTTGCAGGTTTGATGTAATTGTGTGGCTCTTTTGGTCATTAAACCAATGAGAAAGTTTTGAGTTTGAGGTTGAAAAAGTATGTTTTATGACAAGCAATGAGGCATCTCACCTAATTTCTTCATAAGAAATGGTTATTTTTCTTCTCGTGATTGCAAATGGAAATAGGATTTCAATATTATGGCCAAGACAACAATTTAGTCTGTAGTTTTACAGGACTTTAATATGAGGAAAGACTCTTCCTTTCTAGTGGGGACTATGAAAACTTCTTTCCCCAGCTGGACCATCATAGATGTGAAAAGGAAAGCCAGAGCTCCACTAAAGCAATGTTTTCAAAAATCTCTGACTCAGAACCTCATATAAAACTTGACAATTTAATACACACTAATTGTTGGGATATTTGTATTTGCTTTCTCAAAAATTTGGACAGCCAGATTTGGTAAGTTGCATGGGTGGAAGTTGTTTTTGAGGGGTACTCAAATAGATGTGTCTACCTGATCTAGAGAGCAAGCTAAGGTACTGCTAGGTCTAACTCTTCTTGTACTTTCTACATCTGTTTTTACAGTGGATTTTAAGTCCAACAGGTGGGAACCTCTTTTAAGATGTTTACATACGGTAATCCTAGTAATAGTCTATGTTCAAAGATGCTCAGTGCTCTTCTGTTTCTGTGCATTATGTAAATGAAAAAATAATTACGTCTGTCAATCCTGTTGTGATCTCACTTTCCCTTCAGCAAATGCTCTGAGATTGAGAAAGCCAAATGCAAAGACAGTAAATCAGATATTCCTATGCTGACACTTTTCTCCTTTCAGAGAAATAATTTTAAATGCTTTAAGAAATATTCTCACACTGAATAATTGGTTTCTGAGGCACAATAGAAAAATAAGTCTCTGAATCTAGAACACAAAAACTTGTTCAAACAAAACTGGTAGCATTATCAATATTATGGTATTTCTATCAGAGATTCTTGCTGGATGGATTTATCAGGAGTCTACCACAGCAGGATTGCTGTTCAAACAGCCTGAAGGTCTATAAAGTCGACACAAGGCGTAGATGACCCTATCTGTAGCTGACAATACTGCTAAGCTTGAGCTTGAGACAGTCAAGATTAAATGATCTCTTCAGAAAAGTGCCCACACATTAGGTGTGTATCAATAGGAATGCTACAGATTACATATGTTAGGATATAATATACTTTTATCACCATGGGAGGACGAAAGCCACTATAGGGAGCCAGACTGCATACTAAGATTTTTAGCTTTCTCAAAAATCTGTAAACCCTCCAGTCTTACCAAAAGTTTTTTCTCCTTTTCTTTTTTTTTCTTTTTCCTTTTTTTTTTAATTCCAAAGTCAAAGGACAGAAAGTTCCTAATGGAACCTATCCCTGCTAGCTTTCTTGATGAAGTTTTTGTTACAAGGGCTCTCATAAGCAAAATTCTCTGATAGCCTTAGTAAAAAACTAAACAGTGCTTTCTGCAGACACCAATCTTAAGGAGCTGTTATCTATAGTTTCTGTATGAGGGAACAATTCCAGACCCCTTCCTGATCCTACCAACTCTATTTAATAGGTCCTCTTTCCTGTCATGGTTGTGTTTCTCTTTGGAAATTACAGTAAGCTGTAATGAAGTGCCTATTCTAGCAGTCATGTCCTGACAGCCATTCTGTCTGTGGGGGGAACCCTTCTGAAATGTTGTCTGCTGTATATCAAGATGTGTATGAAAACCTTCTGTCTTTTGGGCTAATTTGGAAAGCAATGAGAATGTTCAAATATTTGAATCCAGCTGTCAGCACTCACGCAGGGTGACCTCACTGTGCTAAGGTAGAGTTATATTAAGATGTCCTCTGAGCTAGCTCCAAACAAGATGATATGTCTGCATGATACAAGTCAGAGTTCATAGGAAGAGAGAAAAAAATCGTTAGGGTAACTGGAAAAAAACAGATAACACTTTCACGCAATCCAAAACTTTCAGTTAATAAAGTCAGCATACTTCAAAGCTAAATACAGGGAGAACAAGATTACTCTCAGCTTAATAATATATGTTTATGGTGTGAGACAAGGTACTTGCAAAGTAGTAGACATTTATTTGGTTGCAGGAGTGTTCAAGGATTTTCTAAGTCTCTGAACATACATTAAAAGATCAGTCAAACAATTTTTAATTTCAGGTCAGGTGTGGTCAAGAGCAATTTTTGCTTTGCTTCTCTTAAGGGAATTGGTTGTCAGAGCTAGTTCATCCTCATCCATGGTACACGGCTCTTTGCAATGATGAATCAGCTGCTTTTTCTGTCAATTATTGCTTCATATCTTTAATAGAGCTGATTTATAAACTCATCTTCAGTGACAGTGAAGGATTATTTCTCTCTGAAATCATTAGGAAGATTCTTTATGCTTATACTGTCTTTTCCATCAGTCATGGTTATATTTCTCTCTGCCATATTTTCCATTTTTCCTTAATTAATAGAGAAGCCAATTCTCCAGCAACTGGTAAGACCATTACTGCTGGGATCTTCAGTAAGAGGATACACCTGAGCCACCTGTTTATATTTTTCATCTTTATGAGCTTTTTCTGGCTCCAGCCACACAATTCATACTCTAGCTTATTGAGATGCACATTGAAAGCAGTGTGACAAAAAAGACTGTACATTTCTAGCCACTTTTGCATTTCCTATCACAGTGCTAAATTACTTAATATGATCTTTGTAACTTATCTATTAAAAATTTAAGTGGCTAGGAAAAAATACTATGTGTGGTGTTAGAGCTGCTTTGTAATGACAGACTGAAGCAAACCAAAAAAAGAGATGATGAATAAAGTGGGATTTTTTTTTTGTGCAGTCCAACAGTGTTGCTGTTGTTAAGCTTCACACAAAATACATCAGTATTTGCATTTCTATTTTCTGCTATTGAAAGATTTGGGTTACAAAACAAGCTTAAATGTCAGACACCTGCCTGCATTTCAGTTATTTACCATATTTCATTATTTGCATTTAGTAACTGTTAATACAGCAGCCATTGAAACTACTCACGTTCAATCTTCTATTATTAAGATACAATCCTTTTTGAGATAATTTTTATGCAAGGCTTCCAGACAGCCATGATGTGAGATACTGCTACCATCTTTTGACAGGATTTCCCTATTACCTGTTTGAGTTATGAAGGGTGCATGGACAACAGGATCAGATTTGACAAAGCTTATGCTTGTATACTGCTTCTGAGTACTCAAATTAGCTAGCTTAATTTGTGAGATCAATTTTCCATTTGTGCGCTTTTTATTGACATGGTACCTGATTTTGCAGTTAGAGCAGCTTGAGGATGCTTTTTGTTACTGAAAGCAGATTGATCCTTTAAATTATTTTCAATGTAAGCCTTTATGAAAGGCCTCTTATAGTTTTACCAGCTTGATTAATTTGTTATAACTGTTTTTTTACAGCAGTAGACATGTACTAAAGTTTGCAGATTTATTAAACTTGTCATAAACTTCAGTACAAACTGTCTCTAACAATGACACCTCCATTAGTGCTAATGTAAGAGCACTAATAAGACCCACTTTTCCCTCCTAAGCAACGCCAAGGAGCAAACTACTGTCTTATAACTGCCTACAGCTTTCTATGGTCTGATGATATAATGACATCACTAGATGGAATTTTAAATTAAAACTGTTTGGGTGCTTTACCTTCTGGAAGCTGTATTACTTCCTCTTTTGTTGTGCTGATCTAGGATCTGACTTACAAGAGTGGGAAGAGTAATGAGACTTTCATAAGATAGCAAGTGAAGAAGATAAGTGCAAAATTGAACTGACAAGCTTTAAGGTGGTAATGTTCTTGTGTGCTCTGGTGACAGCTGGTTGGAAGATTTGTGCTGAAAAGAAGTGGTTCTCCAGCTAAAAAGTATTTGATAAAAGAGAAAAAAATCTGGGTTTGGCATTTACCTTTGAAACTAATCACATTCCCCAAGAGAATAAAAAAGATTGTTCTTTTCAATATGAAGACATGTGCCTGTGTTGCTAAAAATGTGGAGTAGGAAATTTCAGTCTAAGTATTCTGAAAGCCTACTTCATGGGTAAAGAATCTGAAAAGCCTCCTAAGAGAGGTAGAAACAAGCAATAAATGTACCAGTTATTGTCTGCACTAACATAGATAAATACAACTCAAGCAGGGAAAAGTATCTGGAAGAAGAAGCATCTGCAGAGACTTCAGAATTCCAAGTACTTTCTAAAAAGATTATTGATATGTATTTACTATGTATATTTTTAATAAACATGGTCTGTCATCTCTATTTAGGTTTTTTATTTTATCCAGATCCTTTTAGTTGCTAGCTAAATAATATGTCTGTCATATACAATACATACACATAAAAAACCCAGCCATCTCTACATTTATGGCTGCTGCCCCAGGGATTTTGAAGGACAGCTGTTGAAAAGGGAGAGTTAGTGACTCATGAAAATGAAAGGGGTCAAACTTACCTTTTCTACTTCCATGAAATCTGAAGACGTCAAAGCAAGAACAAATCAATAAAATGAAAGGCTGTGTGTTTTGCCAAGGCAAATTTTACTATACAATAAACATGATCATGCAATCAATGTTTTCAAGTGTTAAAGCACCAAGTCTGTAACCATAATTTAAAAAGCAAAAACCAGAAAACACACAGAAACAAAATCTAGCAAAAACCAAAGTACACTACAAGACACTTGTATTAAATTTAGGGAAATCGGAAATTTTTTTATGAACTGTTATACAACAGTTTAACTTATGTTAGTCAATATGATATTTGTGTTTACAATATTTGTGTTTTTCTCTAATTTAATGTGAAGTTTTTTGGTTTTTTTAAAATCTTATGTGAATCTAATTTAACTCGAATATATGGAGTTGCAACAACTTCTTCCAACTTAATTTGGTGAGACACCTTACTTCTTTGTCAGTGTACCCTTGAGTTAAAGTTACCACTCAGTAGAAAAGGATTATCTATCTGTCTGGTCCTCTATATCATTACCAATCTATAGGTTTGTGCTGTATTAAAAAAACCCCAAAACTACTCATTCCCATGCTTTTGTACATCATGTATGTATTCTGGAGAAAAAGAACCTGTACCCCAGATTTGAGTGTATGTTGCTACTGCAATTGAGCTATGTATTTATTAAAATCCTCTGTTCTCTGTAGGCCATCACATTTTACAGGTGCATTAGAGGTCAACACACAACATTGTCAAAGTGTAATCTCCTTCAAACAGCAGGAATTAACCTTGAAGTATCACAGAAATTATACTATGTTCTCCAAGAGAAAATGGCATTTTTCTTTCTATCCTGAAAGTGTCAAAATAGCTTCTTTTTTGTTGCCTGGAAGGAAGATACTCTGTTCACACATTATACATTAAAATGATTGAAAAGGAAGAGGAAAAAGACAAGTTGATAAAATTATCAGCTCTGTTATTGAGGACTATTTGTGGATGGCACTTTTAACTATGTATTCAAAGATAATCTATCACAAAACTGAACATAACCAGTTATCTCAGGTTATTTCTGGACTGCCGCTTGCTTAATATTTTTGGAAGACAAGGCCCTTGGGGCAGACTGCATTTCTCAATGCATTTGAATACTGTGGAAATCACAATATGCAACAAGCATGATAAGAATGTTTAATTGACTGATAGGATTGGTGTGTCTAGAACAAGGCGAAGGGAAGACAGAAAAGTTCCCCTGAAACATTCAATTACCAAACTACATGCAGTTAAGAAACAAACATTTAAATATATTCTTTTAGAATGGAAAATTGTATAAAATTTGTTAAAGAACTGAGAGATTTTATGTAAGTATTATGGGACTTATTTTTCATTCTCATCAAATACAGACAGAAAAAGAATTTATCTGCATGTCCACTGTGTCTATTTTTTTCACATTCCATAAGACTGATGCTCACAATTATTTGGAATATTGAATTTCTTCAGGACATGCTTTATATTATTAGAATTTTCACTGAGCATGGAGATAAATGTTTTTAGCAACGAAGTTTGTGAGCTAAACTACTGTACATCAGATCAAACATTCCTCCATTGTGATGGATGACTTCCCTTCAGCTCTACACTTCTGAAGCTGTTCTGTTTATTTCATTTCAAGCTCACTTTAATCCACAGCTGAAGGAGCCAAATCTATATACAACATTGAAACTTCTTTCTGTTCCTGTCAGATCTTTCCTTTTATTTTTTTTACTAATGCTATTTAAAGATCCTCTGCTAGAAAGCTTAGAATATAAAAATGTATACACGTCAATTACATTCTTGGTGCAAACTCTATGATAAAATAGCAAGTGATTCAATAACCTTTAACCACATAGCATGTCTTGTTTCTCCAGCTAAGGATTTCTTTTGTCTTTGGTAAATTGAGTCTTCAGATTAGGCTAGCAAGAGAATCTTCTTTATTCAGTACTGTCCTGAAAATTAACAAGTAAGAGAGAGGCTGCACTTGTACAAATTCCTTCTATTTTTTTCACCTCCAAATTTAAGACAATTGGCCTCTATATACCCAGAGATGTCTGCAGAGCTTTCAGCATTGATAGTAACTGGAAGCCTCTGGGTTTTAGTGTAAATCCTTTGAATCTTCTGCCAAGATGACATAGGCCAGAAGAAGCACTCATTAACTGGCCATCCTGTAACAAACACAAAGCCTTGAACGCCAGCCAAAATTGTTTCCCTGTTGTGTTTACACTTGGTAACATTTGTGTAAGACACGATCCTACGATCACAGAATTCAGCTTTCACCATCTCACTGCTCCTGTCTGTAAGCTCATCAGGAAAAGCTGCACAAAGGGGAGTGCTCAGCAGCATGGGACAGATCCTAAGCCACTGGCCTGGTGTTTTGGTCTCATAAGCATATTAGTCAGCTTTATGAGATTTGCATTTAACAGAACTGTAAGGAGATTAATTACAGCTCCTTAAGCCGCTGGAAAATAATGTAAAATCAATTACTATGTTATTGGCTAGGCCAGACCACGTGGTGGCAGGCAGGACAGAAGTCAAATGAGCATAGCACTTTTGCTCTCCATTTCAGATTCCCATTAGCAAAGATTTTTCAGACATGTGAAGATGATAATGAAATATGGGATAATGTTAGCTAATTTTTAACAAGGGTATTTTTTTTTCTAATTCTATTATGGCTATACATAAGGCCTTTGTGGGACTACAATGGTCTTTCGTATTTTACTGAAGACTGCTGAAAAATTCTGCAGATAATAAATAGAGGTCCAATGTTTTCTTCCTGTAGATAAACAGCCATGGATTTCTCATTTGATAATCAATGCATAGTTCAGTGGGAACAATTCCATTTGTCTGCATCTAGTACAGTACTTACACTGTACTAAATTCATGAGACATTTGAAACAGTTCATCATGTAGAATAAGCTAAAATTTTACTTCTGGAGTTTTGAAAACAAGATTGAAGATATTTGAAGAGTTTCATTTAGGAATACGATTGTAAAACAAATAAAAGTACAATCACTGTTCCCACTTAGGTATGTTTTTCTCATATGCCTGGTGTCCTCCATCTTCTACAGTTTCTTTTGAACTTGGGAGATTTTATAGTGTTCCAATACACATTTAACACTGACTAAAGTCCTGCTGGACAGGAGTGCATGCAACCAAAGCAGGAGCAGGCTGATCTGAGCTCCTTCCTTCTCCTGGGTTCAGATATCCCACAGCAGGTGACCCACCCTGCATGGTAAGTCACACATAGCTGCAATGCAGGATGGTGCAAATCTGTATGCATGGGACAAAGACACACACTTGCAGCTGCTGTGAAACAGTGTAAAGTCTCATTAGCTGGGAAGGAGGCAGAGAGTAGCTAAAGTGCTGTGAAAAAGCCAATTTTGTGCAAATTGCTAGAGGGAAGATAATGGGGGGTAAATCTAATAAACCCAAGACTGCTATAAGTATAACGCCTATTAAATTCTTTAGCGTTTTTCATGTTCAATAGTGACTCCAAATCCAAGTATTTCGTGACCCGTCAGGGATCCTAATTCTTGGTGTAGAATCTATATGCTGACTGGAAAAGGAGTCCTGCTGAGCTTCATCTCATTTCATTATGACACAAAACATGTATTTGGAAAAGAACACTTTCAAGTACTATTTTGACTGAGGCGAACTATGAACAGTAAACTATGAACAATGTTCATCTATGGACATTGCTACCATGAATGTTCAAAGACGGTTGAGTTGTAATTGCACTTGGTTCTGATCAATGAAATATTATTCTCAAAGCTTGTCCAGACATAGATGATCTAAATCATTCCATACCAACTTTTTTTTTCTACAAGAGAGGCAGGACAACATTAAAAAAGTTTTAAAATGCTGGGAGTCAAACAGTTTAATAAGATGAGCTTGTATTTTCTGGATGCATTGATGACACATGGCGTTATTTTCTTGTAAAGCATATTAACATCCCTTCATAACAGTGCATGGATAAATGAGATAATTGCTGGCAATGGGAACGTAAAGAATCTTCATAGAAGTAGAATGTAAATATCCACTGGTAGAAGTCTCAACAAAAAGAGTCTTTAGATTTAAATGAATAAATATTAAGCAATTCTTGAAATTTAGGGATTAAGTGCACTGGGAAGAATTAAGATTAAATTTAAAGAGAAATAAATGAGCAACAAACCCAATGAAACTCATTGAATTAATTAACATAATATTGTAATGGTCAGTGCCATTAAACACAGATTCTTACAGGAAATCCACACACCTCTCTGTCTATGTCAAAGTAATTTTGTCTTCCTGTTTGGAAAAAAAATAAAAATTCTTATAAAACGCAACTGTCTGACCCCAAACCAGAAGAAGAGTTTTTGGCAGGAAAAACAATAATCACAAAATAAATTTTGACAAGCAAGAATCCTGAAGAACAAACCCTTTCTGGGAAATTCATTATGAAAAAAGAGACTTGTCTCTGCTCTTACACAGAGAAGTAAATTTTACCAGTTTGAAAAGCAGAGGAATTATTTGGTTCTGCTTCTTCCAAGTGGGTTGGAGAGCATCTCCCCACAGACTATAGTTCTGTTGTGGATTAGAGAGAAATGGAGACTCTGTGAGATCTCTCATTTGGATGCCTCAGCTGTTGTCTAATTTGGTCAGTGGAAAAAAGATGGGTGCTAACAATTATGTAAGACATTCTGGAAAAATAAACAAACCAGCTGGCGTTGCCTTCTACATTTGCTTAAGTCAAAATACTCAAAAACCAAGGCAGTGATTAGGAGGAGACTGCCTCTCCTGTCATAGGTCAGGAATGTGACTGTCTGCTTTTGAGATAAGGCTTGGCAAAATAATTTCTGGCCAGAGCCTTGGCACAGAGAGCTAGATAGGAATCTAATTGTCTCCTTTTTACTGCTGGTTGTCAAATACTTCTCTGATGAGAGAACTTGTTGAAATTTCCCATTCAAGCCACTAAGTGTCATAACAGTCTGAATACCTAAAAAGACTTCTTGGATTTAATAAATCCCTTTTAGGGGAAAAAAGAAATTAAAAGTGCTCTTAGGTTACTCAGGTTTTGGTCACCTGCTGACTAACTGCCTCCTGTCTAATCCTCCATAAGGTTGAAGTGTCAGTGATTTCCTCTTACCCCTTCCTGATTGGAAAGTTATATTCTTTCAGAGAGGAAGCAGGAGCAATCTCATGTGACATACACTTTGAAAACTTAACAACACTTTGAAAAATGAGCAACAACAAAAGCACGCTCTGAGGTTACTGTACATTTTTTCCCTGTAAATTGTTCCTGTAAATTGTTCCTTCATTTCTAGCATATTTGTATGAAGAACAACGCAGAAAGTGTTGAAAGGGATATATTGTGTCTGCTTAGATGAGAATATGCTGATAAGGAGTGGCATATGTCATGACAAGTATTTCTCTTTACCTCATTACCTCTCATTCTTTCCAGTTTCTCCTCTTCAGCAAAATGCTGAAATGTGACTAGAGCTGTAACAGTGATTAAAATGTCAGATTGCTCTATCTTTCACTTTTCATCTTGTTTTTATCATCTACTCAGATAGGTACAGACAGTTGTGGAGGGAAAATGGTAATTCAGCGAGGCTGAAGTTTTTACCCATTTAAAAGATGGGCAAAGTAAATGCTTTGCTATTTACTCCATATGAGGGTCTCTAAGCAGAGAGAGAAAGATATGAGAGGGTGCATCAGTGTGAGTGTGAGTGTGCATGTGGTGTATGCAGAACAATCTTGGAAGCATCAGAAGGCTTATTTTTGGTGGGATGGGTGACACCATATAAATTTGGCAGCACTGCTTGTCTCCTTAGAAAACTGTCTGCAATGCTATTATTAAGCAATGTTAAGAGCTGAATGATTCTGCCTATGTGCAATATAAAACATTCATGAAAATTTCATAGATCCCTTTTTGCAGCAGGCATGCTAAGGAGGCTCTGTGCAACTGCATTATGGCTGCATTTGCAATTTTACAGTTAAAAATATATTAGTATTTTAATTATTAATTCTAATACACAGGGGTTCATAGCATTCTGACAAAAGTTTCCAGAGCAGGCAACTTCTCAATGAGAAAAGGCAAAATATATCTGGAATAAAAATCAACACACCCTTCCCCTTTGAAACATGTAAGCAATCTTCCCTAAACTGAATTTATATAAATGTTATTCATTCTTTGGCTGGATATGGACTAGGGTGTCATCCATTCTTCCCCAAGACATACCTACCTGGAGAAGGACACTGCACATTTCAGCCATCTATAGGAGACGTCAGGGAAGGCCTGGTCATCCTGTGCCTTCACATAAGACATCTGCAGTCTCTACAGTTTGGGAACAGTGGAGTTCCTCTGTGTCTTTGCCATTAGGAGTGCTCCTGAGAAAGGGTAGCGTACAGTGTGCCTCAAATGAGTTGTTTAGATCCCCCAAAGAATCACCAGCAAAAGCAGGTTTAATATAAAAGTGAAAACACAACAAAGTTCATTGTCAAGGTTCACTGCTACTACATACTGGATGGGTAAAGCACACAGAGAAAAAACAGACTAAAAGCTATCAATCTAAAAGTAAAATCAATCTAAAATTATCTACACGCAAGTTGGGATAAAAAAAAACATAAGGATGGGAAAGGGTAAGGATAAAAATAAATCATTGTAGAACAGTATTCCACCCTGAGTCTATTTAGATGCAACCACAGCACTGTGGAGTACTGAGATTTTGACTTCTTTAATGTGCAGTGAAAGTTTAGAGGTTTAAAAGAAGATCTGGACATTAGCCCAAAGTCACAAGTCCTCATTGCTTCATTGTCAGGCTCTGTGTCTGCGTTTCAGGGCAGAAAAGCACCCCTATTGAGTGAAAAGCAAATCAAATCATCCTCGTTAATTTTCCCATTGATTCCAAAGTCCTACAGTCCCTGAATAGTTTGTTGCACTTATGTTACTGCTTTAACTTGATACTTAGGCTGTGCCTGTATCTAAGGAGTCTATACTCACAGCCGTTTCTGACCACATTTCTACTGACGACAAGATAGGTATATCTTTCTTATTTTCTTAATTTCCCATAGAAAGAAATTCCTTGATTCAAACTGAATGCCAGACAGATAATTTAGCATCTTCTTCACTTCTTACAGGTAGTAAAAAAACTCCATTATCAAAATAGTACCCAGTTTTATGAAGTTCTTTGACCTCTCTAAATCATGGAATGCTAACTTTTATGGATAATTCATATGAGTGTGAAATTTGTGGTCTTTGTTCTATTTTAATCAGAAATCTCAGATTCTTTAGTCACTTGTCTTAAGTGAAATTTTACCCCTGTCAAGGGAAAAATGAAGCAGTTGCGCAGTTCAGTATCTCCCAGCCATACTATAGAAATAGAAAATTTATTTCCAAGAGCCAGCTTAAGGGACAATTAAAGAAACTTAGCAAACCTGGCAAAAGCTGAGATAAAGTCTCTTTTCTAATGACAGCTTGGAAACTAAGGTGAAGTTCTTTCCTTTTAAATACATATCTTTGCTCAAACCACAATTCAGGGTTATGATCAGTTCTATGGGGTTCCAATCAGAAGACTGCAGTGTTTTTTTTTCCTGTTTTCTATTAATTTATTTGAATGGTTAAAATGCCAAAGTCTAAAAGTTATTGTAGAAGCTGGTTAATCAGCCTAAAAAAACCTGGAGGTCCAAAAACCAAAGATTATACCTGTAAAATTTTACATACATTGATTGTTCATTAAAATGAAAAATCGTGGGGGTTTTCAGGTAAAAATACAAATTTGCACAAAGTTTTGATTCTCCGTGGCTCTCATGCCATTCAGTTTATCCTATGTGTTTTAAAGTTCTTAATTTTACTGACACAAAGAGTTGTGAAAAAGAGCAACAAGACTGTATTCAGCAATTTTTGTTAAAACTCATTCTGCCATGCACTTTTGTACTCAGAAACACATGTTCTTCAAATTCTTACACAATCTTTCCGTGAAGGAAAAGAAATCCTGTGATTTATCACCCAGTCAAACTGAGTTGCACACCTAGCAAGATGAATATTTATGAACTTTTCGCTGTCTAGATCCTTATCCTGTACTGCATGCAGTGAAAACATACTGACTTACACTAGTCGAGAATCTTTGCTTAATACAGGAAATGTTATCAAAGACATTTTACCAGCAATAAAGAAACTAAAGGCAATTTTTTCAATCTGAAATATTCAATTAGCTCCATTAGTAATATACCTATAAATGTAGCACCACAGTTTTCACCATTTTCTACTCAAAAACAATACCATATAAAACAAAAACACTGCTTCTGAATGGAAATAGGACTATACAATGTGTTGAGGAAATTTGTGTTTAGCTAATAAGCTTCAAAAATTGGAAATAGGCAATAAAAGTGAAAAATAATGTGCTTAGGAAATAAAGAAATATTTCTATCTATTTGGTTTTGAAAATAGTTGACATGGTTTGGGTCGGCTGGAATTTAGTGGTGATTTCCACTGTTTAGTGTCTAAATATTCAGATGTCAATAATATTTTAACTAAATGAAATTGTTATAATTATACTTCCCCAATTTTTAATTCATTTAACTTTATATGTTTACTAACATGCAGAGCAGTTAATGAAATCTGGAATGGTCATTTAAAGTTAAGTGGATTTCATTAACTGCTCTGCATGTTAGTAAACAAACTCGTAACATTTGAAATAGTGTCAAATCTAATACAAGATTCTATTGAAAACAAGTTTTTTCTTCAGTCCTGAAATACACTTATAAAAATAAGAAGTTGAAAAAGGACAAGCACCAGTCTATCTCACTTCAAAGCATATTGCTGAGCACAAAACCCCCTAAGTAAAAAGCAAGGAACAATTTGCAACAAAATATATTTGCTCCTGAAGAACCGAAAAAAAAAAAAAAAAAAAAGATAGGCCATTGTAGTCAAAACTCTCTAACATTTTTCTAAATTGCATAAACTCCTATTTCTAAAAAGCCCAGGAGACAAGGGGGAAATTGAATGAAATTCTGCGTCTTTCAAAGGGGGAAATTATGCCTGACATATGTCAAAATTCCATCCCAAGAAATATAGAGGGATGGATTATAAGAGAAATGATCTCTACACTTTTGCAGCCAATTGGTGTTGGCTCCAGCTCAGGTATGTGACAGGAGGTCACAAACTTGAATTGCCCTGCTAAAGTGCTGACTTGATAGAAAAGTCTAAACTTCGTTTGTTGCCATACAGTTTCCTCCAGGTAATAGCCATTTACCTATTTGCATCCTCTACACACCCTCTCTTCTGTAAAGCTCTGCACTTTTGTCAGTATTGCCATAAAGTACAGCCAAGGGACCCTGGTGAAGGGATTGATTTATGTTGAAAGACTTACCTTGTAAAGATTGATATATAGCCTTCATAATTTTACTTTTTCCAATCCGTATTGTGGCATGCTAACCATAATTCCTCTGAAATAAACTTTATCTACAATTCAGTTGTTATTTGGATATAAAAAATACACAGCACAAGACCTTTTCCTGGTCTTTTAAAAATGTCTTGGGAGAACAATATCTGACGATAAGTTAAATACAGCTTCTTTAAACAGTCCAACTTGTGAGACTTTGCTTTCATAACTTATTAAGTAATGAACAGTCTGGGTGTTTTGCGGCTAGGAATGTACAATATTTTCTTTTGTTGGAAAGTATATTTTATAAAGATCAAATGTCTGGACTGAAAGCAAAAAAGAATGAAGGCAAAGTAAAGCAGAATGTCATCAGGAAGGGTCTAACTAAAGCATTTAATTTGCTTCCTTCTTCTATTTGCTTTCTTTAATATTAAATAAAGTCTGAAACTCTGTGCTAAGTAGAGGTTTTTGTGAAACCAGGTTTTAACAGGCTAATTGGTCACTCATTTCTTAATACGTTAATGATATAAACATGACTGACTGAAAGATTTCTTATACCTATAAATTTTGAAAAAAAAGGGACATTTAATATCAAACAAAATGTCTTTAAAGGGATTAACTAAGAGGCTCTTCAAGATAAGTCTCATTGTTGTTCTGTTTATATAGAAACACTAGAAAGGATATTGCTCGTAACTGAACTAATGTTTGTGCCCAAGCCAGACGTACACAACACCTTCACTAAATGTTTCTTTGATGGTGAGAGCTGGTCACATTACTACACAACTGAGTCTGTGATGAGTTTTACACTAAAAATGGCAAACCGCTTTTAGACAAAGTATTTAAAGCTGCTGTACTTGCGGTATGGGTACTCTGTTGTTGGCTGGATACATGTGACGCTGTTTAGTTTCTTGTCAGGAGGAATCTCCTTGCAGGCAGAAAGGAAAAGGGAAAGAGAAAAAAGAAAATTGAAAGAAAAAAAAAGAAAAAATGTAAAAAAGAAAAGGATAAAGAAAGAAAAAGGAAAAAGATAGAAAAAAATTAGATGGCTTTGATTTGCTTTTTGTGCTAACACATAATTCATAAATAAAAGTTGCTCACTTTCTTAATACAAACACATCCATAATTTTTCATCCAAGCTTCTGTATAGCCCCCAAAACATTCAGACTTGTTTTAGGGTTGCTTTCAGCTTACACTGGCTGACCTTCTCTGGGCCACAGATCATGCAACAATGTGAACCCAACATGGGCTTGTGATTAACCTCTTCACCGAAACTGAATTCTCTCTTAACAATTTCAGTTTGAATTCCTGTCTTCTGTTACCTTCCAACAGTAGATGGGTGTTTCTGCTTCCTATCTGCATTTTTCCCTTCAAATCACTGATCTGCTTGCATCCCTGTGTTTGGCCCTGCTTCTGCATTGACACAAGCCTCACCCCTGAAGATAGAAAGCACCTGAGAGACCATGTTTCTCTACGTGGCAGACTATCTCAAAAAACTCCACTTTAAATCCTTAGAGAGCCTTAATTCAGAGATATCTGATTCAGCTCTTCACGCATATCATTCCATCTCCAAAAAATTAGGGAAAAAAATTATTTGTCTGGATGACATCTCAACACTTGAATGAAACTAAGTAATGTGAAGCTCAACAGCTCTTCAGTCAGGAACCAAAACAGGAAAGCAATGATTATTCTGTGATGTACTCCTCTCCCTCACCCTTCTTCAGCATTCGTAGATGCTGTGTTGGATTCATACCATGTTTTGTAATATGCAATTACCTGCCTTACAGCATATTTGCAAAGCCACAGTTAACACAAGCTGAGCAATACAGCGCATGAAGGTTGTCAGCAGTCATGTATGCCACCAGCTGTGCCTACTCTTGAGGACAACCCTCTGTTGTGGTTCATTTGCGCAGAAGTTTTGAAATAATTTTCCAGAAGAAGGTAAAATCCCTAGAAACAAAATTACAACATTTTCTTAAAACTTACACTAATGGCAAAGAGTGTCTATTTAATGTCTTTTAGTAATGACTTCCTACAATCAAAACAAACCATCCTAATTACAATTGTATATAAGAATGGACTGAGCAAAAATTCACATTCTGAAAAAGCAGAAATAATTATAACTGAATTGGGAATATAACTCTATTTCAGCATAAGGGCCCTGAAATGACCAATGTGTTTCCAGCAGCACAAAATAAAACAGCTTGCAGGGAGCAGTTTAGTGCAACATTGAAAGCCGGCTAATTGGCCTCTTGAACCGCTCAAGCTTCACATCAGTGAGCAGAGCACATGCTTAAATTCAGCACCTGGCATGTGGCCATTCACACACAGCAAAGGGTAAAGCAGGTGCTGGGACCTCAGCACTGACACATCAGGTTATTTCTGCAAGAAAGGTAAAAATGGTGCTATTTCCTAAATAACTAAGGCATTTCTGAACCTTAATGACTTTGGTAAATCTAATAGCCAGCCTGTGCTGTGGTTAACAGAAAAATACGGAGAATCATGGGATTCTCAGAACGCAGTCACCCTTTCTTTGTCTCACTTTTCTATCACTTCATTTAATAACACTGCAAATAAGAAGACTAAGCCCAGTATTTAAAAAATGGGGTGAGGAGATTACAGCTGCCTTAAAGAGTACAGCTGTGCAGCCCAGGTTCTGCTTCCAGGCATGTTTTGTGAAAAGTAAGTGAAACTGAAAGCTTATAATAAAAGACCAGTGACCTGCAAGATTTTGCAACTTGTTATGTAGTTCATAGGAGGTTTGCTAAGACCATGCTGGCACAGATGAGAAAGAGAAGTGGAAGTGAGGAGGAATTTGCATACAGAGTGCAGATTTCATTGTTCGTGAGAAAGCTGCCCTTGATTTGCTTCAGTCATTGTAACAATCAGCCCAGCCAACTGTTTACATGCCCTCCATTGTGCTGGTGTTGGCTAGGAAATGGCAGGCGCAATGAGATTTGCTTTCTGCTGACACTCTGGGGAGCAGCAGGAGCTCACACACTTGACAGACAGACAGACAGACAGACGGGCCTCTCTTTCCAAGAAACAAGACAGTGGCTTGCTTGCTTTTGAGCTGTGTTATTGTGTCGATGAAGACAGGAGCATGTGTGGCTGAAAGCAGGGCATGCAGCACGGTTTGGGGGCCAGGGAAGAAAGGGTGAAAATTTAAGAAAAGCATTGAGAGACAAAACCTCAGAAGGCTTTAAACGACTACCCCTTCTCTGCCCAACTACTCGCATCTCAGCTACTCTTAAGAAACTTTTCCCAGAAAGTTTCTGGGAAAGAAAGACAGGTGAGGGGACAGGCAAAGTGTATTCATTCATAACTCAAATGTAAATGTCTGTAAGAAAGGAATGAAACTTAAGCTGCATGAAGGGATATGGAAATAGTGGTTCTCTTCCTGTAAAAGGGGTGGTAGTGTTGCTGCTGTCATAGCAACATAGTCACAGCTGTAAATGTAATAAGTTCTCAAATTTAAATATAATCACAATCAAACAGAAGGCTCATGAAATACAATCCCCCTGTCCTCTTCACTGCCCTCCCTTCATTCATGACAGTCTTAATGGGTTTAGGCTGATAGGCTTTTCCTTGGCCCACCCTGGTCTCATTTGAAATGCACAGATGAAAACACTTCTCTAAGCTATTTGAGAAACTTTCTGGAGTGTTTAAAACTGAGATTTCATAAGTAGTGCAGTCTTTTTCTTAGAGCCACTTTCTAGAACAAGAAAAGACATCCCTGAAGAGTAAAGGAAGGATTATAGTTGCATAACTGGAAAGTGTTTGTCAAACAATTTGGTTTTTCAATTTGCATTATTTAAAGAATAAAAAAAAACTACCCCATGGCTGAGGATCATGGGTGAAATGAGCTTGGAAGTTTTTTTTGGGTTTTGGGGTTTTTGGGTGTTTCTTTGTTGTTTTTTTGTTTGGGTTTGTTTGTTTGGTTGGTTGGTTGGTTGGTTTTGGGTTTTTGTTGTGCTTTTTTGTTTGGTTTGGTTTGTGTTTTGGGGTTTTTTTGTTTGGCTTTTTTTAGTATCATTTTTTATTTTCTTTTAATCATTGTCACTTTTATTAAGGCAAACCCAAAACTTATTGCTGGGAGCACTCACACAGTCAATACATTCCTGCAGACAGCAATCAGCAGTGGGCCACATTCAAATGCCTATCTTTCAAGCTGTAGGTGAATTATGCTCTAAATATTCACTGATTCTTAGTGAAGAAAACCTCAGTCAGCAGTAGCCTAACTCTTTCTCATCAACCTACCTGCTAGATTTGTATGATATGAACCCTGAAAAGCATACTCTGCTCTCCAAGTAACTGGGGAAATATGATGACTAACCTACAGGCTGGAAGAGTGAGGGAAGGGTTCCTCAGCCAAACAAAACACAAAGGAATGTATACTTGAAAACAGAGAAATAAGACCGGTCCTATTGAAAGGCCGAATTCCCCAGTGAAACAAAATATCCAGAAATATAATTTAATAAGGTAGAAAGCAAAGTAAGCATTTTACACCTCTATTAAATTTTCCTTACAAGTTTTCTCTGCAAATACAGAATGCCATTTCCTTTATACAGATTATTAACATTTTGTTAGTTGTGATTTATTTATACAGGTCTGACTAATGACTTGAAGTGAAATGGCTATAGCAGGGAAATGATAAATTATCTAGTGTATAACACTGCTTAAAACCTAAACATGTGTTTATAGTTGCTGTTCTGGGATAGTTGCCAAAGGGACATTTTACTTAGCTAGTCATATTAGCATATTTTTTCCCTATAAACAACAAAAACACTCTCCAAAAATAATAAGATGAGGGGAGGGGAAGAAATCTCATTTGCTTGCTGCTAGGACCCACCAAGAATCAGATTTTCAAAGGAATTCCCATGTTGTCTTAATTTAAAAATTCATTTCTTAACACAATTTGGGTAGAATTTTCAGTAGAAGCGCATGTTTCCTACCATAGACGCTATTTATATGATAAAGAAGCAAATGCCTCTTCAGGCAAGGCTGTCACTGTCTGTAGAGCCAGTTGTAGTACAATGAAAGAGGTGGTGGTTCACTCTTTGGAGTTAGTTGAAAAAGTAACTTACAGTCACACCACTGAGGACTAACAAGCACAAATGCCGTTCTTGACAATTCTTAGAGATAAAGGAAAAGAACTGAAAATCCATAAATCCTATTCTTGAAGAATTATTCTCTAACAGTAACCGTCATATACTTGAATGAAAGTCTTAATGACTGAAGAAGAAAAAAAAGGTCTGAAGTCTACTATGTGACATTTAGCCTTAAGAATCTTTACTTCAAGAAGCTTTTTATGATATAAAGACGCATTTTTACTTGAAAGGAGATAAGAAGAAATAAGAGTTAAAAGTCATCAAATTAGAATCTCACAGTAAATACACACACCATGAAGCCACCAAAAGAATAAAAGGCATGCCACAAAATCAGAAGTAATATTTAACTGAAAAAAATGGAAAAGAGATTAAATGTAAACTATAATAAGGCCAGCCAGAAAATATTTTTCTGAGCAACTTGCTAAAGGCATAAAAAACTAAGAAAAACATTTTTAAATCCTCATGAGTAGACAGTTTGCTGAGAGCTAGTATGGCCAAGTCAGTTGAAAAGGAGAACTAAAGGAAAACAAGACAGAAAAGATAAGTGGACTGTTTATATTCATTATTGATGGAGGTGTAAAAGGGGTTCCTGTACCATTGTCTGGTTGTGCAGGAAAATAATGTCAAAAATAAGTACTAGAATCACAGAACCACAGAATGGTTGAGGTTGGAAAGGACCTCTGAAGGTTTTCTGATCCAAACACCATCCCCCCACACCCCCACCTTCCAATTATAGAAAGGACTTGGGCAAAAAATGAATAGAAAGAATGCCATCAGATCATGAGTACCAGACATTACTTACCCAAAAAGTCAAACAAAATTCTAATACAAAGGAAGTGATCTACCAATGGGTTTAGCATATTAAGTTTCATGATAACAGATTTGATACAAAATTTTTCAGAGTAGTCAAACTTAGAAATGACCATTGAAAATATTAAGTTGAATTCGTATTCACGAGTGCAAAGCAATGTACATTGTAAACAAAATTATCTGACTTATATACACCTATGATGATGTCCATAAGAAGAAGGTAGAAAAGATCTCCAGGGAACACTGTGTACAATTTGAGAGAAACATTTGTGCTAAAAAATGCCATACAGAAAGTTCAGACACATTTAAAAAGCAATAAAGGCAGACATCCAAGCAAGCAAATACAGAAAACATTCTGCACCTGTTCTTGAATGCTGCATGCAATTCTAGCTTCCTAATCTCAAAAATTATAAAGTTAGATGCAAAAGGAACAAAACTGGAAACAAGAATGACCAAAGGTACTGCACAAACTTCATTCAAGAAGAATCACAGAGTAATAAGCAAAATGCACAAGAGTCTTAACTGACAGAGAACATCTAAAAGTTATTATAGTACAGGTCAAGAAAATCATGATTCATAAAGTCATGAACGGAATTGTGGTATTTCCCACAGTGACCAAGTATGAAGTCATCCAATCAAATTAACAATTAGCACAATTGCAATCAAAATAAAAGGAAGAACTTCTTTGCACACATTGTGCTAGTAGTGCCACAGGATGTTGTGTAGACTAAAAATAGATATAAACTAGAGAAATAATAGATGGAAGAGAGGCTGTGAGCAGGATAATAAAGTCTGGACACAACCTACTGCAAAGAAAGTCCTTAAATTGCTAACTGCTACAAGCCAGGAAGCCATGTAGAGGGAAGAACTCTTCCTTACCTGCTTTCTTTAATATTTGCTACCAATGACAAGGGTAGTAAAGGTAAGTCAAAAACAGTAAGTAAAAAAAGGTAGGTAAAACAACATTTTTACTTATATTCTTAAAGAAGCTAAGTGAAAACTGATGAGGAAATGGCAAAGAGAGAGAAACAAGAAATGAATGAAATCTATAAAATCAGGAAAGCTGAGAAAAAAATCTGGCCTAAAAAGATAGGGACTATCACAGAATGAGTTATTAAAGAAGAGAAACTAGACCAAGCTGACCATTTAGAAAAAAAACCACAAAAACAAGACTATGACTTACCAAGTTGGATGGGTGACTACAGTACAGGATCCAACGGTATCCTTGCTCACATAACCACCAGGGGTACACCCTTCTTCTTCCTTAAGAAGAGGGTACTAGATGCAGTGGTTTTGTACAGCTGCACATATTGATATTAACTTTTCAAGACAGTCCTGAAGGAAGAAGGTATGGGAAAAAAATTAGGAGCAAATCCATCATGTGAGCAAAGCACAGTACCTCTGTGTCTGAAACGTTAAGTATATATTCTCACAGTAATTAAAAGTCGTCTCCTAAATCACTCAGAAATATGTACTTTACTTTTATTTCCACACAGTAACCCAAATTAAAGGTGACCCTTGCTGAAATCACCAGCAGGCTGTGAGAAAGCTCTTTAGGTGACATGACTCCAATATTTCAAGAGAAATATATAGGTGAGGATAAAAAGCTGATAGAGGACAGAACTTGAACAACATTTGTTTTGGGGTCAGATTGTTGTCTCTTAATCCGTGTTTTTGTAATGAATATTCACAGTCCATTTCTCTCAGCAAGAGTTTCTTCAGTTACCAGACATGGGTCTGTTAGGCAGCTCCATTCATAGTAATGTCATTTCCTTGTTTCATTAAAGACAGCTTTCATTTCACAGGCCCAGCATGGGTTTGTGTTTGGAAGGGGGAGAGGAATTCAGCTCACTGTGTTAATAAAGCCATGCAAGGTTCCAGCTTGTTATCTTTAAATTTCACCCTGCAAGGACAATTGCTTTATATTAAGAATGATAATAATAATAAATTCTAACTCTGTTACTGTTGAAATGCAATTGTTCTGATCACTTTCTGCCAACAAAGGGCTACAGATAAAAATGAATGTTTTACTGTGGCTGTGGGTGATGCGGTTTTCTCTTTGATCAGTTCACATGGGAGGAAGAACTTTGTGTCTGAGTGGATTTGTGCTGGCTTTTTCCCTGAGCCTCAAAAGGGCCACTGAGACCGTAGAAGGGAGCAAGAGGTCCATATAATTTCTTCAATTTAGCTTTGATTGTGCATTTAGTGGGCCACTACTAATGTGCTTCTTTAGTGCTGTCCTTCAGGAGGGAATGGACAGAGATCCTCCAGTCCACATTGGTTCAATGTTTGAGATTCATTCCTACTGTACATTTTCTGAACTCTTCTGCCAAAAATGTGCTTGTATACATTGATTTTTCAGGACAAAAGTTCCCGATCTCAAAAGAACTTGGACATTGTGATGCACAGCTTGGCAATATCTAAAAATGTGAAAAGGAGGACATTTTCTACTGTGAGAGTGGTGAGAAACTGGAACGGGTTGCCTACAGAAGCAGTGGTTGCCACATCCCTAGATGTGTTCAAGGTCAGACTGGATGGGGCTTTGAGCAGCCTGGTCTCACAGAAGATGCATCTGCCCAGCAGAGGGATTGGAACCAGATGATCTTTGAGATTCCTTCCATCCTAAACAATTCTATGATTCTGTGATGCCAAGCTTTGAGTGTGTGTGCATGACAGCTTGGGCACGACTCAGGGCTGTGTATCTGCTTCCTGCTCTTTGCTGGCTGATGCAGTCCAGGAGAAGCTTTTCCTTAGAAGCTGGTGGCTAACAATCTCATCTCATCTCTTGAGCTATCCAAAGTGTTTGAAGGCTCACCCAGATCCCAGCCGTCGTGAATGTGTGCTGTGTTACAGGTGCTCCTTGTGATTGTTTTAATACATCACTTTAATTGGGCTCGCTACTGCTAGAGATGTATGAGACCTGGATGGACAGCTACTTCTGGGTTCATTTTTAGTATCAGACAACTTAATGGAGAAAGTGTGTTGGTTTACTGTGGAAAAACAAGAAGTGAAGATCTCAACTGAAAACTATGAGATAGGGTCACAGAGAAACAAACCAAATAAAATTTGGTCTACTTTACGCTTAAATGCATTTTTCATTCTTAACTGCTCAGTGACCTTTCTTTTAGAATTCCTCCCCAGCAAGTTCTACCCTGAGAGAGAATGGGTGAGGCAGAGGATGACAGCTTCCTTACTTCTCTGGGCTTAAACCAGCTTTCATTTCTATCCACTCTCCCTTCTCAAAATGGAACTATCTTCTCTTCTCCTACCCATTTATCACTCTTAATTTCTTAATGCCAGTTCCTTGTCCTTTCAAGTCACAAGGAACAGTCAGCAGGACTCTGCATGAGGGACAGAGGTGCATTAAGTTTACTATTAAAGCAGTTTCAGAGGTGTCACATCCAGACAGCTATAACAGCATCCTGGTTCACATTACAAGGGGGTATCAATCTACATACCTTTTAAGTGGCTTTCAAATTTCTCAGTTTAAATTTGCCTCTATGAATGGAAACAACAAAACACATCAGCAATGACAATGGCAGGGTCCTCTGACATCAGTTCATCTGAAAACCTTGTTTCTTTCTCCACTCTTGCTTTCATGAGTGCCAAGAACATGACTTTTCCATTCAAGTGCCTCATACAGGCCATAGGGAGGCACAATGATGGATATTCTGTGTGGTCCAGATGGCTTCTTCAGCGTAATGTGAATAGCTGTGTGCTCCCCTCAGCAGTGATTTCTGTGCTCAGCGTGCATTCCGTTTTTGGATCCTTCTCTTGATCTTACTGCCCACATGCCTCCTCACCCATATATGCCATCTGTGGTAATCCTTCTTTTGCTGCCTTCCTTTTTTCTTGAAGAATGGGACTCTGCACACTTCCCTTCTCTAAAAGTGCCATTGACTTCTTTTGCAGTATTTGATAGCATGATCCCGCCCTGGGTAAGTTAGAGAAGTGAATGAAAACTAGACAGAATTAAGCTAATCTCAAAACTAACTCTAGCGAGCAATGCCAGGAAAAAAAATCAAAACAAAAAAACAAAACAAACAAACAAACCAACCAACCACAGAAACTGAATAGACAAGAAAATTCAGTAGCAAAGCAGAAACGTGTGAGAAAGAGACAGAGATAGACAAAAAGATAAACTCTAAAAAACACTTCTTAAAAATCAAATAGAGAGAAATAATAATGTCAGCCCTTCCAGACAGATTAAGAAATGGGAACTCATCCAACACAAGGAATAGAAGAACAATATTATAATTGTTTCTTGAGAGATCTGGCAAAGGGCCATTTAGCCTGCTTGTTTTTACCTTGGGTCATTGCCCAGACTGGACAATTAAAAGGATATTTTTGTCATAGAACCAGTCATTTTATTTCACTGCTGTTAAAAAAAGTGTCACTACCAACTGTGCACGTTGATTTAATCTGTAGTTGTAGGATTTTGTGGAACAAAAAGCACTTGCTATAGTTCAGAAATCTCAGCAGCACAACTCTTTCTTGAAGACTTCTCAAATTAAAAGAATTACTTCATAGAGAGTAGGTGAAATCTCACCTTTTCTACCTCCCCTCCCCCACCCTCTTCCCCACAGGGAAATTCTAAATACAAACTGACAGCCAAATTCTCCCTTTATGATCACCTACACTTTCCTCCTTCTCATCCTGATTGCTGACATTTGCCAGAAGCACAATGAATCTTTAAATAGGAACTTCTGAAGACTAGTGTCTTTTATTTTCCATCCTAAGCTAAAGAATAGATGGCGGTGAGTATATAGTGTTTTCCATTCAAGACTATCAGCACATCTGTTTTCCAAGGCTCTTCTTAAGGGTTGCTATGTTTAGCAAAGAAGTTATTTTAGTTGCATCAGATCCCACAGGATTACAACATTTCCGATATTGGTGTTTCCTTAGAGTATTAAGAACCTGAAAATTCAGATTGAGCAAATGTTTTCTAGTGGAATTAAACATTAAAATTAGTGTAAAGGAAGAAGAGGAATTAAAGGACTAGATTTCCAAGCTCTCATGCTGTAGGAAGTGTCTAAAGCCCCCTGTTCCACATGTGCCTGAAGGAATTTAATACCATAGCTCCTAGCTTCCAAGGCAGCAGCTTGTTCATTTAACTGTGAGGTCACCTGCTACAGCTGCCATTCCATATGAAATCCTTCAGTTATTATTGAGCACAAGACTTAGAATGAGTCTTCTGCTTAGAGAATAAGAGTTAGACCTGGAGCTGAAACACCTTCATTCCAGGACATTTTTTGAACAGTCTAGTAAAAGACAGCCTAAAAGTTCTATATCATCTAGTGACTTAAGTGTGACACTTAAGTTACCATTGGGGAGTCCTGAAACATGGTTTGAAACAGACTTGTATGGACATAGGAATGAGAATATGGCATAGAATAGGATAAAGGGAAAATAAAATAATCCCCACATTTTTCCCGGCTGAAGGGTTTTGGCAAATTTGGGTTGAAGTCATCAAGGATTTTAAAAATGGTAACAGTGAAATGATGGGTTTAGGCAAATTTTTATTTATTGGAGAAAATTTTCCTTGCTGTTTGGTAAGAGTTCATAAGTGTCTAAATACACAAAAATGTAAAAAGAAAATAATTTAAAGGTAATAAAATTATTGTATTAGGTTGTCTTTTCTCAAAATTTTTCTTTCTCACACAAAGAGTTTTGAAGTGCTAGCAGGTTCTTGCAGTTTATATTTTTATATTTCAGTTCTTGAAGCAACTGGTTAGGTGTCAGAATAGAGATATGGAAATTTATCTGCAAGATATAACAAGTAATTTAAAAAATTCATTGTTTATACAGTTTGAAGTATAAAAAATAAATCATAGAGTAGGATGTCACCGTTGATTCTCCCTGAAAATGGGTGGGGAGATTGTTTCCTCATTTGTCCAAAGTTTTGTTAGATTTGATTAGATAAAAATATACAAAATCAGGCTTATATCCAAGATCAACACATCTTATTCTAACTGTTCTAATTTTCTGACCATATATTCAGGACACATATCAGCAGGTCAGTGACTATGTTCCAAGACTATTGTCAGTCAAGAGAAATGTAATTGGTTAAACTTTTTTTTTTTCCAAATTTATCTAATCATCTTGTCAGGAAAACCAAATGTAGAAGAAAAAATTTTGAAAATAATTTTTTTCACTCTTTATCAATGGACCCTTGGAAAACACTGAGTACATTTGAGCCATCAAACAGGAGGTATGCAGAACAGTTTGCTGTGCATCTTGGCACACCATATCCTGATAACCTTTGGCATTCAAAACATGGAGTCCCGATTGTTTCCACAGTGCTCTGTGGGATCATGGACTTCCCTTTGACACAGGATCACAGAAACATTTAACCTTCTGGATATTTCTAGATCAACCCCATACTCAAGGCAGGGACAGTTAGAGCAAGTTTCCCGTGTTTGTGTCCATTTCAGTTTTGTCTCCAGAAAGAAGAGAGTCTACCAGCTCTGGAAAACGTGTTGTAGTTCAAACACCCTCACAGTGATCCTTTTTTCCCTTATGTCACTGCTGTTCCCCTTATCTACACAGCCACTCTTGTCACCAGCTGGCTTAGGCATGACTTGGCCTTGGAAAATCCATGCTGCCTGTTCCCAGTCACCACCTGAGTCAGTCCTTTGTGTGCCTGGAAATGGCTTCAGGGAGAATTTGCTTCAAAACCTTCCTAGGGACTGAGCTGCTGATTGCCTTGCAGTTTGTTGGATCCTCTTTCCGTTACGTAAGTGCGATGTTTATCTTTGTTCCATGCCTTACCTATGTTCTCTTTTACTATGGGTGCTCTTTCTCTCCCACAGGTGTGGTCAGCATGCTTGGGCCTCCCGTTGGCAGTCAATTTGGCTCTCTAACGCAAGTCACCAGAAATTCTGGGAGAAACATGAGCTACAGATGCCTGCCCCATGCCCTCACAAGCCTTCTCACAGACAGAGTGAGAGTAGACCCGCTTTCATGGAAGAAAAAACTGCTAAATAAAAAGGAACCTCGACACTCTGCAAAAATGCAGCATAAAGAGCTTCCTAATGCTTACCCAACATTACAAAGTGCAAAATCAAGGTTATTTTCCTTTGTTATAAAGCCTTTAATGACATCACTCATAGCTACTAGGGTACTGAGGTGAGGAGACAAATTATACAGAAACTTCAGAGGACACA
This sequence comes from Origma solitaria, assembly GCA_013397895.1. NCBI lineage: Eukaryota > Metazoa > Chordata > Aves > Passeriformes > Acanthizidae > Origma > Origma solitaria. The sequence goes on along the minus strand of VZRL01006283.1, from coordinate 889,137 downwards.
AAAGGTAAATGCCCATTAGCAGTTGAAAAGGATAATGCCTAGGCTGGATACCAGGTCTGATTCTGTGTCATTCTGAATGCTGTACTCACATGCAGATTTGGTGAAGGCCAGTTCAATATGGAAGCCAATATGCAAAATTTAGACCCAGCTGTGAGGTTCTGGGCAGAAAATCCATAACAAATCAGAGTAAATACTTGATCTCTTCCTTTCAGACTGCAAACTCTTTTTTAGCATTGTTTTTACCATATACCGTTACAGTGCTTGGTATGTTGGGACAACCAAACAAACCCAAAATTCACTACTCTGTGTCATGGTTTAATCCCAGCTTGCAACTAAGCTCCACACAGGTGCTCTCTCACTCACACCTAGTGGAGTGGGGGAGAGAATCAGAAGAGTAAAAATAAGAAAAATCATGGGCTAGATAAAGACAGGTTTTCAAAATATGAAAATTTTCCTCTACCAGTGTAAATTTATTTATCTGTTTCTTTATTTCTTTAGAATTATTCTTGCTCTAACTTGAGGTAATTAAAGCAGTGTTTTTCTTTCAAAAAATGTTGAACTGGCCATAGCAACTGGACAGAGAAGTCTGAGATTATGAGTTAAAAGCATCCCTGTTCAAAAATGTGTACTTTTGCTTAAACATCTTGAGTGATGTGCAGCAGTTTGTATCATAATCCTCTGTCCATCATTTATGCTCTATTAGAGCAGTCTCAATTTCAAATCTGCTTGATATTAAATTGCAAGGGAAAGTGATTTGGAAAAGAAGTATCAATCTCAGAACCTCAGCAGGTAGATTTCTTGTATGAGTGTGTATGTACTTGTGTATATGTATGTATCTATGTACAGAATTTCATAAAACAGGTTTATCTAAATCAAGGCATAAAAGAACCAAGGAAATAATCTTCGTATTTTCTCTCTTGGACTTGTGAGTTCCCTAGTGCTGCACCTAGAGCATGCAGAGTTAGGAAGAATGCAGGACAAATGAACTAGACAGGATCATGCATTAATTTCCTTCTGACTTTTTTTTAATGGGACAGTCTTAACACAATTTTTGTGATAAAAGTTCAGGTGAGGTAGGCTGCACCTGTGTAGATGAAGGTAAATGTGAGTCTTGAGTAAGAAAGACTTGAGTTTATATTGCCCTGTAAAACTGTTTCATTTTTAAATGGAAATCTTGAAAAAAACTGCTGAAGTATGTGAGCTCTCCTCAGCCGTCATGTTAACTCCTAACCACTGGCGACTGGGAGGTTTTTCCGTTCAACACAGCCAAAGACAGATTAAATTAATAAAAGGGAGCAGGCTAGTGGTGCAATCTGATCTGCAGTAAAGCAGTCTGGTCTGGAAACCTCTGACTTTAACATGAATTAAAATCTGAAAGCTTTTTCTGAACTTTCATTGCCTTCCTATGTTCCTACAGAGATCACAGTTTATTGTGTCACAGCACCAGTCCCAGAGTATTTTCCTTTTGTGGAAGCTCTTTCCTACAGATTGTGAGGATGCTAAAAATACATATATGATATAAACACACATATACACACTGCATGTGACATTGTGCATCCAAATCAGAGGTTGAAGGGGAAAGGACAAGAGGAAGGGAAAATCCTGCCTTTAACAAACCAGAACAATACCAAACATGAGGCTAACTGGGAGAGCACTCGGCTCTCTTAAAAGTAGGAAGCTCTGTGTAACAGCATCCTTTTTTTCCATGTAATTTGATCTCTTAAAATATGTTTAAATATCAGTGAGTGAGTATCACAAATTATGTCACTTGGCAGTGTTTGAAATCTCTTTTCCCTCAGGGTCAGCAGCAGGGGCAGTGAACCTGGAAGATGCTAACAAGTCTTTTTAAAGCCCAAGTGGTCTCTCTCCAAATTGAAAATCTCTTAACCTACTCATTGGGTTTTACAACACAAACTCTATTTCTCCATATATTTCTTTCTTTATACATAGTGAGAAGTAATAAGAAATAGCTTTTTAAATAGTTTCCAATTGCTATATGTTAGCTTGGACAGTACAGAAAAAACCACGTGAATAGCTTTTCCAAAAGGTTCTAATTAGTGCCAGAGAAGCCATAAGGGTCTACACAAGTTATGATTATGCAAAAATATTTGGGATTGTGGCTGTAATTTTCCTACATATTCTTCTGTTCATCTGTAGCCCTACCCTCCCTTTCCTGTCTTTTTGTCCTTTTATTTGTGTTCCTTAAAATATGACCATCATATCCTCTTAGTTTTAAGTCTTCTATCAGAAACCTCATTGATTGGAGCAGATTTTTAATTGAGACACCCAATGGACTCTATGTGTGATAGGGGCAGGTGCATTCCCAAATGGTCGCATGACCACAGCATAGTTTTCCTCTGGGCAAACTGTGCTCAGTGGCATGAAGCTCTGCTGTATAAATTGGCTGGAGAGCTGCTGTTCAGGTCATTTATAAAGACTACTCTGGAGCCTCCTTTGGCAAATTGTCAGTGTTCTGAGCCATGCCGAGTCAAAGCCCTCATCCCCAAGCCCATCCTCCAAAAGTTCCATATCCTTCTTATCCTGGGTGTCCCAGAACTGAACACAGTACTTCAGATGATTACCTGAAGGTCCCTGAGGTATCTACATGGGTTTTTGCAAAAGAAACCCTACATGCTTCTACAGCAGCATTATGGGAAGACCTTTATACCATGACTTCAATAAACCTGCTGTTTACTCAAGAAAAATATCCACAATTAGGTTCTTTGCATATATTTGCAAATAGAGGGAGGAAAAAAAAGTTACTTTACCTTTTGTTCATAAAAATAATCGTTGAGAGCAACCAATAATTTGCACACAACTAGGCAAGGTTCACTCAGAGAGAGTTTCTGAAAATGAAAGAAATAGAGACAACCTGAATGCATGTGCAATTTTATTCTTACAATTGGGTGCTTTCCTTTTTGTGCTATTTTGATCTCTAGGCATATGCTTTTTTGCTTCTAATATATTTATGCAAATTTGCTCCAATTGCTACTTGCAAGTGTTCACAACATGACAAGTATTCTGACATATTTATGTGACATACCTTTTGAAAAGATGATAAGGACATTACAGCACCACATTTGCAATGCTATAGATGAGGGCTGTCATGCTTTCCATTCTAAAACAGTATTTTTAGAGGGTTTATAGTCCTGGAACAAAAATTATTTTTGGACCTTTGTTTAACATACATGATTGGAATAACATATCTCTGGATACAATGTGAGCAATTATAAGTTCAGTAGAATTTAGACATTTAGTGCCAATGAATAAACACACTTAGCAAGAAATGGGGTTTTGCCCACATCAATATTCTTTAAAATTCTATTTTGCATCTGGTTTCAACTTTGCCATAGCTACACAGATTTTAGGATACAAATATGTGCACATCTGTTGTAGTTAATATAAAAATAAAACATTCCTGTAAGTGTGAAGAATGAATGTCCCTGTGTTGCAGGTGGTTTTAGACAAAAGATGGTAACAATTCAAAAGACCTGTTAAAATGCTACTGATGCTGTATGGGGGAAAAAGAAAATCAAGGAAAAAAAACAGAATTCAATGGTTTACTGCTGCAATATCTCGTATGTTTCCTCTGCCACTTCGACATGTTAAGGATGTTGCAGACAACTGATATTTTTAAAGGGTTTTTTAATATGTTTTTTATATGTTTATATGTTTTTTATATGTTTATATTTTTTTATATGTTCTTTAGGTATATGGAAATGTTATTCCCTGAAAAATACTCCTTAACCACTTCAAGAAGCAGTTTTAACAGCCATTGTCTTTCTATGACTTGAAAATGTCATCAGCTCTCCTTTGGATTCAAACACAGCATGGCAGTTTTCTTGTACTGGTATGAAAGCTTGTGGAACTTTGTCATTCTTTTCCAGGTACTTAATAACTGGGAAAAATGGCTGATGGCTAGGTAGAAGTAATTCTCTTTAGGAGCATCATCAACTGAGGGAAAAAATCTCCTAGAGTATCCTCTAAAATTTGTTTGAAAGGAAAGGCAGAGTCAGCAAATACAGCGTTCTTCTGTTCACCTTGATTTTCTGCAAAACCCAGTTGTGTAAAATTCCAGGAAAAAGTTTCTACTACTACAAGAATCTAATCCTCTCACAAACTAGTAATGTCTCAATACCATGCTTCTGCCCAGAGTGTCATGGTATTGCACTGGACATTATTAGGCTGCGTATCTGCAGTTTCTGTGATATGACTGAGCCACTGCTGCCCTGTGTGCTCATTTAAGAAGCCCAGAGTGGTGCCACAAATGGCCCTGGCTTGGGCAAGTGGTGCCATCCCATAAAGGCTGGGACACATGAAGCAGACTGACCATGTTCTAGCATCAGCTCTTTGCTGAAATACCATAGCTTCAAGAGCCCTACCCACCAACAGGCACCCACATCACAGCTTTACATGCCAGCTGAGTCTCAAGCACCTTCGTTCAAGGCCAAGCCAGCTAAAAGTACAGGCAGATGAGGTGCAGGCAGCTCCCCCATGGAAAGGAAGGAGAAGAGTTACCCACACAGTCCTGAAAAAAAAAAAAAAAAAGCTGTTTGGTGGTTTCTCTTCTGAGGGCAAGGGTTCAGTCCAGGTACCATGAACCTCCTAACCCCTTAGGTGCTTGAACTCTTTAAACACTGCCTCGTCTCCAGAGCCATTAGCTTTAGGTGCTCATTCATGCCAAGGAACACACAGAAACTGTTTTTCACTTGCTAGAGAGGGGAAACCTTTCAAAAAACCAAATGCTAGTGGGAGCATTGGGCCAGGAAGTGTGGAATCACATTGAAGTCCTATTTACTCACGTGAGTGTGAGCCAGTGGACCAGGAAAGCAAGCAGATCCCTGGGCCCTGGGCAATCCTGCCAGGCCACTCAGTCTCCCCAGTTATCCTGAAGCCAGCAACAGCAGAAATTGTGCATGTGGAAGGAAAATGAGCAAAGAAGGAAACCAAAGCTATTTCAAAAGTTAAAGGACTTGGCTAGCAGAGGGGAAAGCTGCTTCTGGCTGCTTTTCATTTGTAGAGTAGTGAACAACTGCAGTAGAGAGCATAAGTGGGAGCCCACATCCTGCATGTGTCACAGGCTGCTCCATGACTTGTGTCCATGAAGGCTCAAGGACCAGCTTCATCAAGAAGGTGAGAGGATAGCCATTCCTTTAATTTACAGCATCCAAAGGTTCATAAACTACTGCATGTGTAGGATGCACCATCTTCCCTCTTCCATGTATGTGCAGATACACACAGGTTGAGGTATACTTTAAAGGCAGGTTTCTGCCCTGGAGTAATCAACAAAACTGGAAGGTTACTAGGAGAACAGCAGGTGGTAATGCTGCTTCTTTCTCCAAAATTAAGCCAGGCCTGATCTATCATGGGCTGCCTATATTTCAAAATGCATATGGGTGCCTACCGTTCCCAGCTGGTAATCTAGGCCTTCAGAAGGTAATGTACTAGCTGGAGCTAGTGTACTAGCTCTTCCTTTGAGATCTGCTCTCCTCCTTTAAATTCAAGAACTTTGTTCAAGGACACCAGAATTCCCCCTCCTTTTTCCCTCTCACAATAGATCTCGGCACTTTGCTACCCAGCCCTGCCTTCCGTCCCAAATAGACTCCAATGAAAAATGGAGTTTTATTTATATTATCCTTTTCAGGGTGATATGTTTTGAACAAATTGCTTCTATCTAAAGCAATCTCTCTTTTTAGCCTAAAACTTTATTTTTATTCTAGGAGACAATGAACAATAGTAAGGTAAAAAGTAATGAATTCATCAAATTAAAAAAAAAAAACGAAAAACTATTCACGTGCATTAAAGAGTAAAGACTGTTAAAAGTCACATTCATTCAGAGGAAAATAATTTTTAAAAAAATCTTTGCTTTGTAGATTTTTATGTAAATCACATGAATTATTCCAACTTCAGGAAGGAGTAAGGCTGATTTACCTTGTACTTTATCCTGTGTGGGGATTTTTCACAAAGAATAAATCAACAGTCCTGCATGGAAAGACAGTCCTGCTCAGTTTTCACAACCCCACATGTCCACTGGTAAATATATGCCCTAGTCCACCTGCTACCATGGCATCATGCCCACTCATACTAGGTGAGCACCTCACAGAAGCCAATCAACAAATCTCTGGATGGCTTGGGGAGGTTAATACACAGAATACCAAGAGTCAGGTTTTTGAAGAGGCTCCTGGCACATCTTGTGTTTTTAATGATTAGGATCTCATCCTCAGGGCTGTGTGTTACCAGCTCAGTCCTTGTAGCAGGGGACTGGAGCAGATGGCTTGGCAAAACCAAAAGGCTCTTGCCTTTACAAAAATTAAAGATTAATTTGTTGTTTTCTTCTAATAGGAAATTTCATGCTGACGAACAATATTGAGCTGACAAGCTTATATTTCTTCATCCATCTTCTGTTCAGAGAAAAATATAACCACCCTTATGTTAACTCCACAGACTGTCTACATCCTTCTATGCGGTGATGAGAGAATATTTCAGCACTCCCAGCTATTTTGCCTTTGACATCTCCGCTGTGGTTTCCAACAAGGATGATATCACCATGTGTTTATAGATTTATTTGTTTGTTTTTCATGATGTGGGCAATAGTCTACTACAAGCTGGCTTGAGCTCCAATTATATCATATAGACCAACCATCTGGTTCAGGATTAATTAACAGTAACATTTTTAGCCATTACTGCAGATAGGTAACGTGAGAGGAAAAATCTTCGTATTGGAAAAGCAATCACCTTGTCACCTGAAGCAGCCAGATTAGTCAGTACACAGCGCTGGGTCCTACTAGACTTTGATGGTCTGATCAACAATGGTACATAATAGAATTGTGTTTCAGAATATTAGACAAATGCAAAGGATGAAAGGGGACTAGCTCTTTTCTGAACAGGGGAAATGGGAATTAACCATGGCTCATAATTTTTCTGTTGGAAATTTTCATGTTCCTGTGTGAACACAGTGGGTAACAACAAAGGGTTTGTGAGATTCAGTGTAATGGAATCTGGTTTTATATTTAGCCAGTTCAAAAGACAGAGGGATTAAAAAAGTGTTTTGCTGAAAATTACAATAACTATTCACAATGTTTATTCAATGCTAGTAGCTCTTTTTAAAGCTTTTCTAAAGCCCCCACTCCAAAATCTTTACCATTTTGAACCCCAAACCCTCCTAGGAGGTCATTAAGCATATAGGCAGTGGAACTGCACAGCTGCTCCTCCAGTCATACTAATCTCTAGGCAGATGCTCTTCATGTTCATGGGCTGTGATGAATGCCAAAGAAACTATTAGGGAGCAGATTGACTTAGACTGGACCGTGATCCTTGGAGAACCAGTTTCAGACTGCAAGAAGAACAGAGGAATCACACAGTGAGCTGCAGCACAGATGACAATGTGATCAGACAGTGTTGCCTTTTAGCTAGATTTTCTCCTCCAGCATTTCTGAATGCAGTCTTGCTTGAAGAGACAAAACCCAACACTAAAGCAGACTTCCATTATTTTCTTTGCTTACTTGCTTGCTGAATTTGCTACAGTTAGCTCAGCTGCTCAGCTTTGCCCAAACCTGACTTGCAAGAGATTCCTAGGCACTTCTGTATCAATGCTGTGCTCATCCACGGGCAGCTGTGATCTGCTACCGTATCTGCTAGGAATATTAAAAAATAGTAGAGTAGGCGAGAGGTAGACAGTCATTCCCATTACACTCTTCCCTGCCCTGCAGAGGACGCCTGAACACAACCAGGTTGTTACAAAACTCAGAGATCACATCTGCTCCCCTCCTCCAAGACTCACAGAGAGATCACATGCCTTTATCGGATCTGAGTCCAGGGACCTGTCTGCCCAAAGAGAGGTGTCACCTGTGGTACATCCCGCCACAGACCTTACTTTTCTGACCTTCATAGCTCCAGCAGATGTTCTTGTTATGTTGTTATTCTGGGGAAGGGAGCCTCTCTGGGCTCCTGGGCTCTCATCCAGCTGCAGCTGTGGAAAAAGGATACATATAATAATAATGGAATCTTCTTTCTGTCATTTCAGCTTACATCATCTTGGCACCAGCAGTAAAGGTAGCATTAATGAGTCAGTCATAGGGTTTCTGTGGACTTCTCTTCCAAACCACCACCCTTCTGTCTCCATTGCCACACCGTCTTTGCTCTTATTCTCACTCCTTCCCAGCTGGAGTGATTTCAGACCCAGGAAATAAAGAGTCACTTTCTGCTGACCACTGTGCATTTCCTCAGCTCATACCTCCTACATGTGCTAACTGTGACATTTGGAAATACAGAAACCTCAATCCACTTAGTAATGGGTACCCATGTAAAAGTCTTGCAGTGTGTTGCTTGTAAAGTAGCAAATACCTGTGTCGGCCTTTATTTTATAGACTACTTCTCTGGTTTATTCCTTCTATAAGGAGCAAAATATAAGTTGCTCCTATCAAAGACTTGAGGAGGATTTTAAGAAATATTTTCCTTTACATATATCTCAAGCAGCTAGATGCCTGAAGGATCTCTACTGCTTGGGAAATACCCTGAAGGGTATCTGTATTGCATATAATTACACCTTTTTTGAAAGATACACACACAACTACTTTAAGTTGTTATGCAAACAATCTCTAGCTATTTTATATGGGGATTCACTGCAAGAAGGAGCAGAATCTGTGAGCATAAAGAATGATGAGGAGGCAGGGGGAACACTTGGGGGAAACTAGTTCACAGTATGCTATGTGATAATGATGGGAAAAGCTGTGTAGTCTGATTTGTCAAAAATAAAGAAATGTTACAATTTTTAGGCCTGTTATAGCTCTTATTTAATTTTGCAGAAGCTTATAAGAGGCCATTTATTTTTAACATAAAACTCATCCCTGAAACTACATCTTGCCAGGAAAACCAATGCTACTGTTGTACATTGACTTAATCAGAAAGAAGGAAAATAAAATGCTCTTAACTGACATCCAGGAAAACCAGCTGAAATGAATTTCAGTTAAGCAGGTAAGTCACAGCCTTGACAAATGTGAGAAGACACAGAGGACAAGAAACACTAATGATTTTTCCATGTTAACAACATCTAAAAGTGTTGCCCATCTATGTGTTTGTGCTAAGCCTGCTGATGGGCTAAAACCAAACAGAATTCCTGGACCAGAGTGAAAATATCAGGAAAATGAGCACTGCCTTCCTATAAAAATAGGGAATCCAGAATTACTGCCTTTGGCAGCAAATAAAATTTGAAAGCAGACTGTGTTCCTGCAATTCTCTCTATTCCATCTTAAAGATCCAGTATGCTTAAGCATTATTTCACATTAAGCAGTGAGGCATGCATCCAGTTTTCTCTTCTGGTTAGGCACCCCTCAATTTCAGCCTCTCTTTCTGTTTCCTCTACCTGTCAGATTCCTTAGGGAAGACATGTGCAGCTTGGACAACCCAAACCTTCATTCTTTCTCTTTAAGATTTGTTTATGTTTGCTATTTCTTCCAACACACTTCCTATTTTTTTCTGCCAAATAGCACTCACAAAAGCCCTCTAAAGAGAATAATATGAAAAAGGCTGAACAGAAGGTGTTTAGTCTGAATGCTGGCTTCTTTTCAGCAAATCAAGAAGTGAGTATGTTTCAGACAACTCTGTAAATCACAATCTGAACACAAACAACTAGAGCCTCATCATATTACACTTTTGAATACAAGCATGGGTTTCATATGGAAGAAGAACTTTGTTTTGCAGGTAAGACATTTGCAGAAGGGATCTTAAGATCAAACAGGAAGAAATACACAGGAGAAAAGGACAAGTAAAAGAAGGCATTTAACTTTTATGTGGTTGCATTTTATTGTGACCAGGATTGAACCCTTCTATTTACAGTTGTGAAGAAAGAAAATATTTTCCTGACCACAGTTGAAGAGAGACCCTGACAGGGCTTTCCTGCTTGCCATCTCCCATGTCATCAGTGTTTTCTGGGAGAAGAATGTGAGGTGGTTTTCCACCTAAGTGGTTACAGCTGTTTCCACAGGATCAGTCAGATGGAGTTTCTGCCTCTGTTTATTTTGGCTCTGATTTTCGGCTGGAGCCCAGCAGGATGACAGTGTTTGCTCAGGGTCTTGGGACTTTGGACAAACATTCCAGAATTTCTGACTTTTTAACATTAATGTTTGATGAATTCTGCTCTTAATTTCTTCTGGAAAAATGTCAAGCCCACTGGGGATTACCCTTAGTGTTACAAGAGTCTTTTTTTTTTTTTTTTTTGGGGGGGGGTAAAAGAGAAAATCATTTGCTAGTCTGTAAAAATGAGCCTGCTTTAAAAATTAGAGAATGCACTTTTCTAAAACAGCAGCTTTCAGTTCTTTTGTAAACTTTTCTGTAATTTTCTTTTTAATTTTCTTGTTAAAAGCACTGCGTGACAGGAAATATGCACAGCTAAATCTTCCGCAAAAAGCTGTTACACATAGGGCGTTAGTTGGGAAGGTTATTATCCAGAAGTTAAGTAGGTCTTTCTCCAAGTTGCTGTTTTGATAGCCTTAAAACATACTGTGTCACTTCACTACTGTCAAAGGCGACCTTTAGAAACCAAAATAAACACTCAGGTGAAATTCTGACCCCAGTGGAGAGAATAGCCTTTATCATTGACTTCAGCAAGGTCAGGACTTCCTCCTTAGTACCTTATCTCTTGAACAATGGAAAAGCACAAGTCACCCAAGTCACATCTTGAGGAACATTTACTAACTCAAAGGGATGGATATAGAAATGTATTTACAAAAATATGCATACCTGCATGGAATTAAATCAATATTTAAATTATACTCAATAAGAGCACTCTATTGCATGGAGCAGCTGCTGATTTTTTATACCTACGTACCTTTAGTAGCTTGCAAGGATCATCTAAATGTTCTGTACATATCAAAATGATACTTACACCATCATCAGCTGACTCCAGGTTAGCTAGACAGCTGTACGTCAGAGGTCAGTGTCTGATTTACACTAAAATATCACTGAAAGCTCATGTTGGGCAGTCCTGTGGGTACCACGGGTTCCCTCCAGAAACACATCTAAATGTTCCTCCTATACATCTAAATGGAGGCAGACAGGGATTAGGCCCAGATAGATCTGGAAAGTATTTTTAGGTTCCCGGTCTCTCTTCTCTTTGTTCTTTCCCTGCCTCTTCTCCCTTGTTCAGTAAGAAAAGAGGCAAGCAGGACCTCCTCAGGTGACACAAATGGTTTTACCTTTGTTGATTTACACCAGCTAAAGAACTGTCTTCAACAGTTACTATAAAGCTTTCAAAAATGAAACAAAACAAAACAAAACAAAAAAAAAGGAAAAAGGAAGGGATTTGTGTAAATATATTTGTGTAAATAACTAGACACAGGAAGGTGGTTTCCTAATGAATATGTAAGCTTTCACAGCAGCAGCTTTGTGCAAAATGTTTCACAACTTTTCACAGGCTGCAAGCAGTGTACACAGTGGGCCATGGATGACAGAGTCCACCTCTCTGGAGAAGTGACATGAGGGACAGATCTAGTTCATTATTTGGAGCCTGATTATTGTCCTTTCCTTCTCAGTCTGTGCCGTCGGTGGTCTAGAAAAGGAATATATTTGATCTGTAGCCATACATTTGACTTTACTGCGTGAAGCAGCCAGAAAAATGTGGAGAAAAAATTTTGTAAATGCAAAATTTTGTGTTTGTACTTATAAGTGCAGAAAGGACAGATCATGAAAGTATGGTAAAGGGATGGTAGCAGAGGAAAATGTAATGTGAATTCCCTACGGAAAATGGATGCTACAAGAGAAAGCAATCAGGACAGGAGTGTAATTGAGGCCGGAAGGCTGGAAATGGCAAGGCTGGATTTCTTTATCTGGGGCCAGAGAGAAGAAAGGTAAAACAAAGGCTAAATATATGACATAAAAGAAAAAAGAGAGGTTTTCAGAAGAACAGTTTGGAAAATTTGGCTGCTCTGCCCTGTGGATACACAAGGCTTCCTTCCGAATGACTACCAGAAAAAGACAGACAACCATCCTAAAGCCATCTTTGACTGATTGTCACAGTGCACCTTCTACTTGGTGACCGAAATTTTTATTAAAAATAGTAACTACCATAGAGTCTTTGGGTGTATTTTACCCAGATAGCTAGGCCAGCCCTTTGCTTGGAAGCTGAGAGGTAATGCAATATCTGAAATATTTGGAAACATGCCCAGTCTAGGCTGGATAGAAGTTTACAGTGGAAAATAAAGGTTTCAGGGTTCAATTCACTTCCCTGTGCAGTTAATCTGGACTCAGTTACTTAATTATGAAGTAGGAGGAGGTAATAAAACTATTAAAAATGTGTTGACAACTATATAGATGTATAATATATAAAAATCTTTTTAAATTCTCATTCTTTGATGCATATTTACATAAAGACAAGAGCTTATAATAGCAGGTAAATAGGGTATATTAACCAGCTGCCAGAGTAGAACAAAATGTAACACTCTGAGTCCATGAGATGACTGAAACCTGCATGTGACATCTCTTGATTAAATTCTGAACAGCCTCTGGTGACTCCTGATGGCCTTGCAAGGAGGGATACTTGAGTCTTAAAAAAGGTAAGAGTTAAAAAAAATAGCTTGGGGGAAGGAAAATAATCTTTAACAATGTTAGTGAATATTTGTTCATGGTATGAATGTTTTCTTGTTGCATAATTACTGGGGGAAACGTATTAGGCAGTGTGAGATCATAAATAATGCAGTCATGAGGAATGTGGGTGTGAGTCTTGTAAAAGCAGAACCAGAAGAATCTGTTACAAAGTTGACATTCCTCTGAAAAAGGCTGTCTAGCTATTGTTGCAACAGTCAATATTCCCAATTTATCAATCATAGAGGTTTACTATTTTTCATTTTTAGTTAGAACAAAAAAAGACCTTCATCTGTATTAAATCCATATGGCATTTGGAGCACAGAGAATCCAGTTTTCTAAAACCATTAAGTGATTTACTGATATGTAATTTCAAATCTATCCTTTCAAGGTGCTGAATTCACGAGCAGAGTTTGGAAATATAAAGATGGCATAAAACTTGGTTCTGCTAAACCAAGTCCATAGCACATCATCATACAAAGCAACAAAGACCTAGAATATGAAAAAACACACTCAAAAAAAGTAAGAAGGGTTCCTTTTTGGACTATAAATGCGTACAGATACATATCCAGATGGACTGACCAGAATAATTTCCTTTGTTAGTAATAGCTAATAGCAACTGTTGAAATTTTGCTAGTGTATTCCAACTGCTAGTCTATATAAAACAAAGGTAAGGCACTCTGAAATGCAGACAGCACTTTATAACTTGGTTTAGAATAAATATCAGCAAGGCCAGCAAAACTGAGCCATCTCTTCAGCATGATAAGAAAGTCAATGAGAACCTGTTTACACATCAGCAGAAGATGGTCATATAAATAGAACTGCAGAGTGGAAATGAACTCTGAGTAAACCAGAGAAAGGTTTTGTTCAGAGACAGGCAGCTGCAGTACTAAAATTTGTCACAGGCTCCCCAGGGAAGTGGTCACAGCATCAAACCTGCCAGAGTTCAAGGGTTTGGATAGTGCTCTCAGGCATGGGGTGTTACTTTTGGGGTGTCCTGTGCAGGACCAGAAGTTGGACTCAATGCTCTTTGTGGGTCACTTCCAACTCAGGATATTCTATGATTCTATAATGCAGTGTTACAAATATCACATTATATCAACAAGACACAGGAAGGAAAGAAAAATATTTTCAGGTCTGAGGCATGATCTATCTTCAGCTGTTGTGTAGCCATTTGCAGGAGGCACACAATTAATCTGGAAGGAGTAATGGTACTGTAAGATACAGATGAGTTTACTATTGTCTTCATGAGGCTGAGTGTTGTCATATCAATTCCACAGTAGTATATAATATGCTAATAATAAGAAACACCCTCAACTGGAGCAGGTAACACTTTTTCCCAAATATAATGCAAGAACTGTATGATAATCAGGAACACAGCTGATGTTTGAAAATAGTGATAATTAGGAGGAAAAGAAATAAGGAAGACAGTCATATACCACAAAACCCTCACATTTGGCACAACCCTCTCTTGGCCAAAAATCTGGGAGCAACATGTTTTTATCGCCATCAGTGATTAAAAAAAAATTATGTATAATACAGAATTATATCCTAAATGTATAAATATATTTGTCATCCATAGGGATTCCTAGAAATTCAGGCCCTAATCTAACAAAATGCTTTAGTGCCTCGGGGCCTTTGAGAGCTCATAATAAATTATCTCTGCAGGTCAGGCTTGAAGTGCACTAGCAGCAAAGTGTGAAAATACTGGCACTGCTTCAGCGATCAGTGGCTTTTAGCTGACAGAACAGACACCTTTAAAAATCAAGAGATTAATTAAAACTCCTCAAGAAAATTGCAATAAAATTATTTAGTCTGCTATTTAATACAAAGATTACTGTACTTGGGCTACTAGAACAGCTGAGGAGTATCAAATCAGGGTTACAGAGTGTAGCTACAGTTTCAGTCAAAGAAATAGACAGGTTGTAAAAGGAAAGATAGAACAAAAGAGCTTCAGTTGCACTGAAAAATCAGTGGTACTAATCATTCTAGAAAAGCAATTTGGAAAATGCCCCAAACAGTCATTGTCACAAGGAAGTATTAAGGGCACCAGCACCTCTCTGAGTCAGTAATTACCAGTTCTGTCTACAGCTAATTATTTACTGGTTCCTGGTAGTTCCTCTGGAGCTAATTTTACTGAGTAGAAAGAATCAACTTGTGGTTTAAAGGAACTGTAAAAATACTGGTGATTTGTTGTCCCAGACTGTTCTTCTTTTGCCTTTTCAGCAGCAGCCTGCAGCAAACACAAGGCTGTCTTGTCATTGTTGCCTGTCATTCATTGCGCTGGCTTTCTTGTCTCAGAGCAGAAGAGGTGAGGCAAAGGCATGTTCTAAACAAGAGTGTTGTACTAGTCAAGACTGTAAATAGAGACAGGGTATGTATGAAAGTACCTCCCACTGAACCACATAAATAGCTTTGTTGAAACACAAGCTTCAGCTGAACTAAAGGTCTTTAAAAAGCAATTTTTCACTGATTTACTGTATTCTTAAAAACAAAATAAGAATGCCCTCACATAAAGGAGGAGCTGCATGGATGAATTGTTTCTCTCATTTAGACAGGCTTTCATGTCGAACTGATCTTGTTTTGGGCTCCTTTTAGCATATTCTGCCACAGTTAACAGCTTCAAATATTTATTTTAAAAGGCAGAAAATTATTGTTAATTTTATGTTGTCAAACAGCCAGCCCATGCTTCATTTGGGAGCTAGCAGAGAGAGACAAGCATAAGAAACATCCTGCTATCTAGTGGACAGGTAATTGTATTCTAATCAGTTTAACAAATTGAGTGTAAAAGAAAAATACTTCACAAGGGAAATACTTCAACTCTGTTCTTGAATCTCTGTCAGTGTCCCCTCACTCATTCTTATATCACACCTTCTCCAACCAGGAACCAAACCCCATACGCTGCCAAATACGGAACATTTTTTAATACTCTTCCCCTCCTAACTCCTCCAGTTTCCTCTTTACTCTCACTGTCTTTCCTTACAAACTGGGTGCCATTATTCCATTATTTCTCTTTTCCATGCCATTTCTAGTTCTTCCTCCAACTTGTCCTCACCACAGCCTCCGAAGCCCAGCCATACCCAACACAGGTGTTCTTTTTGTCCAATGATTCAGGCAATGAGAATCCCAGCTGCCCTCTCCTACTTAAAAGAGACCTATGGGATCTCATGCCTGTCCATGGAGAATATGCATCCCAGAGGCAGGTAGCAGGTGAACCTGAATAGGTGAACCACAGAAGGCAGAGGAGCTCATGTGAGCCAGACCAAGTGGATTTCAAAAAACATGGACTCCAACCATCCCTTCAGCTGTTTATGCCTAATGCTAGTGGCAGCAATTAATCATACAGTACTGATACCCTCTTGGAAACAAAGGAGGGATTTTTGCCTAATCTTTGGGAATGGCATTCTAACACGTTTCAGGGTTTGGGAGCATGCCATACAGATTATTTTGGACTTATTGATTTGGACTTGCATTTGTGTAGCTACCTGGGGTAATGATAATGAAAATTTTTTTGATGCACACTAGCTGCCACAGTTTTTATTAGTTAATCGGTGACCCCCAGACCCTGTGTTATCAAGACTAATATAACACCAGTTTAGACACAGAGCTAGGGAGTGCAGGTGGCCATGAGCCACATGTGGATTGCAAATCCAAAGTTTTCTTGCATCACTGTTCACAGAATGGGTCAGGTTGGAAGGGTCCACAGTGGATCATCTGGTCCAACCTCCCTGCTCGAGCAGGGTCATCCCAGAGCACATGGCGCAGGATTGTGTCCAGACAGTTCCTGAATATCTCCAGTGAGGGAGATTCCACAGTTTCTCGAGGCAACCTGTCCCACTACACAGCCACCTGCACAGTAAAGAAATTCTTCCTCATGTTCAGGTGGAACTTTCTGTGCATCAGTTTCTGCCCATTGCCTCTTTTCGCATTGCTTGGCATCACCAAGAAGAGCCTGGCTCTTTTCTCTGTCCCCATCCTTGTTCTGTTACAGTCCCACCAAGTACAAATTTATTTCTGCTTATTTGTAATTATTTCTGAACATGTAGCCATAGTTTTGGATTGTTGAATTCTGTATCTATAATCGGATGTTCATTTCCACATCTTCTTATGACAGCAGTAAAGACTCACTGCTATTCCTCACTTGACTTCCATTAAATCTGCACACCAAATTATATGGACTAGTAAATGTGTTTGAACTTTCCCACATAAGCAGATACCTGCTTTCAAATCTTTTAGCTGTCCAGAATTCACTTCATTGAACAGAAGGGCTTAGTCAAATATTAAAATCGGGTTCTGCAGAAGGAACCTGTTTACCTTCAGCTTTCTCTGAATTTGTCACAACTCTACTTGCAGCACATTTTGGAAGAACATATTTTAAGACATATTGCTGTACAACAACTAAATCTCAGTGCTGATAAATCACATATCTGGTCTGAAAAGGCAGGAAAAAGAGGAAGGAAAAAGGTCTCTAAAATTTTTATGACTGGCTAAGGGAGAAGCATACTGAATTTTTGAAGTGCCACACTTCTAACAGTTAATAATAGCCTTCACTTACAGAGCAGTGTTTGTCAGGATAGACCCCACAGCATTTTGCAGTATGCAGCTACTACACGCACAGCATCACTGAAATGCACTAAGCTATCCTCTGAGTGAAAAGGGTAGCTGGTACTGTGGAGCAAAGGGTTCTGTGATACTGGATACATATGAAAGTTTAGTTCTTATGAAGCGAGGTACTAATTCACAACAACAAAGATCTTGCTTGGATTTGTAAAGGAAAGATGTATCTTGACAAGCAATTGTCCTACATCATGCTGAATGTGAAAGGAAGAGCGATTTCCTGACATGAACATAAAGAAAAAAATAATTCAAGAGGATGATAACTTCTTGAATGGCTCATGGAAACACCATCTCCTAACATTCCCTAATTTCAGCTTACTCAAAGGACATGCCAATGGTCTAGTTCTGCCTGGCTCTTTATTGTGGTTACTAGCAGTGCAATCCTCGCTTTAAGACCACTAAGTCCCTTCTGTCAAGGTTTTGTCACAAACTGTGGTTGAGAGCTAGAGGAAGATGCTACTGTCATAAAAAAATAACACAAAATTGTAAAAAATTATCACGTCATAAAGCGAAAACGTGTTGCTTGGTATCCATGGCAACTGCAGAAACCAATGCTCTTTAACTGCCTTGCCTGAAATCATGTAAACTGCTTTGATAAAACATGAATCGTGGCAGATGGATATGTGAAAATAAAAATAACTTTGCATCCAATCTATTGCCCACATGGGACACCCTTGAAATAGTGTGAGTTACATAACTCTATCAGGAGTCATTTTGTTATGAGACCAAGACAGAGGTAGCATTATTTCCATACATCTTAAACGGAGTTAAGAATGGGTTCAGCAGAAAAGGTGTAATAACTAAACCTAGCTGGCAAATGCTCCCTAGCATCTCTGAGGAGTAAATCTAAGCCTGAGCTCCACAGAAGATGAGCTGTGAGTCTCTTGTGCCAGGAAAGGACTAGTTTTGGGCTTTGACCCAATTTCACGGTTAGAGCACCTGCTTCATGGCACAGGCTAGAGCCACAGATTTGCTTTCTGTAAGCAAGAATCACAAGGGAAGCGTGACAGAGGTGAAAACAGAGCCAGACACATATTAGGCCAAAGCAACCTCCCCCAAACCCCTTCAGTACTGCTCCATGGCTCTGTGGTTGAATATAGTTCCACTGGGTTTTTTTCCCTCAGAAGAGAAAAGCTACCTTCAGCTCAGTATGAGCCATCAGTGAATGAACTGGATACTAGTTAGTGTCAAAGAAAATTAGAACCTGGGTCTGTGAGCACCAGATTGCAGGCGACTGCTCTGCTTTTAATAACCTTCCCCTTAAAGGAGCTATGTCTTGCTTTATATTTGGCTTTTGTACAACAGCTCTGGAGCATGCAGGTATCCATCACTGCAGGGAATGAGGGTGAGAAACATGTGGAAGAATTAGGAATTGCTCCAGAATCTAAATCTACAGTTCTGGTAAGAAGAGCTCATATTTATTCAGCAGTTGTGTGGTCTGAGCTGCCAGGGTTCCCTCCCAAGCTAGGGGCATCCTCCGCACAGTGCATGAAAAAACAGCCTCAACACCACAGATCTTTCCAAGGCAAGAACCATGTCAGTGGTTCTTTATTTTTTCTCTCTCCTGGAAATTAAACTAAATCTATCAGATCAATTTTGTAGAACCTGATAAGTCTTAAAACAAGGATTACTTTCCATCTTTACAAATCTGAACATATAAAGCCAAATACCCAAATTTCAGTAAATTTAAAACTTCAGCATAAAGGCTCTGGATTAACATTGCCATCTCCAAGACTGGTGTCCTCTGCCAGTGCTGGAGCTGAGAGTCATCATTCATGAATTGTAAAAATATCCCTTTTCTCAGGAACACACAGTGCTTTTTCTCTTTATCCTAGTAGTGTTATCAGATAGTAATATGTAAGCTTATCATATAACCTTAAGCTTATCATATAACTAACAAAACCAAAGCAAACAAACACCTAAAATGTGTGCTTTGCAAATAAGACCTCTTCCACTGGAAATGCCATGCCTACTTCTCATTTCCCTTCTTCTGGAAAGCTCCTTGTCCCTTTCAAATGGTGCAGGTCACATGAACTCCAGGAAGAGTTGTTTTAAGTCAGAATGAGGTCCAGTCCAGAAATGAGGTCAAATGCAATTGTTATGTTAGTGAAAGAGAGTGACTTCAGAAATAGGCTATGTAAACACTGGAGTCAACTTCATGTTTCATTGTGGAAGTGCACTAAGGGTTGAGCTCACAAAGCCATACTGTCAATTAATCACAACAGGAGAATGGCAGTTTATACTACCCCATACCTTGTTGAAGTCACAAATGAACTCAGCAAGCACATGAAGAGGCCCCAAGGTATTTTAGGTTAAAAGCTCTTTCCCTCATTTTGCTGGGTTCTAGTCTCTTGTCTTCTGAGTAAACACTTTTTTCTTAGCAGTTTATTTAATGGGACTCAATTGTATTTTGCTTTTTTTTCAAGACTGTGTCGAATAGTTAATACTCTTTCTTGCAAATGCTAAAGACCACAGTTTCTCAGCACTATTTTATTTACTTGAAAGTGATTGTGTTGTCAAAGGGACTTATGAATTATAGCACTCCTAGAAAATAGCTCTTTGGAGACTTACACTTTTCATTCCAGTTCTTCTATCGAGTCTCTTTGGCTCCATCTTGTGATACGCTCATATTAGAGTCTATACATTGTAATTGCCATCTCCTTTTTGCTGTCTCAGCACTGGTTTTGGTTTTTTAATAATCAGAAAATTCCATTTGAAGCAGCACAGCGCCTTGAAAAACAGTGGGAGCAGAGAAAGCTCTAGCAGTCTAGTATTCCTGGATTTATTTCATCGTAAGAAATGAACCTGGACCTTTATGAACACTACTAGCAAAATTTTTAATAACAGTGGATATTTTTAATAATAATTACAATTACAATAAAAATGTCAGTTCTTTAAAGTATTCTTATATGAAACTTCAGAGCAGCTTAATATAACTGACTAAAATTGCATAAATAATACTTTTGAGACATTAATAATGTCATATTCTTGGTAAAACGTGTTTTTGCAAATGGTGTGTGAAGGAAGTTTGGCAAACAATGATGCCATATTTCTGTGGGAGTAAAGGTCCTTAAAACTACAGTGTCATATAATTTTAAAAATGTTTTGGTTTTATTTGTCTCCCTTATGGAGATAGAATAACTGCATAATTAATGTTATACACTACTGAGACCAGAAATAAACTGAAAGGAATAAATAGATCCCTGAGCTGCTTTAAACTCCAGAAATACAGCATAACATATGTCAAGATCCAGTCTACATCCTGTCAAAGCTAAAGTATGTCCCAGAAAAACAGAGTGAGCCTGATTCCAGTCTCAGAGACACTGGCACAATTTGGATGCAGAGCTTGCTGAATTCACCGGTATGAGATAGAACCTTTCTTTTTATGTTCTGAGTTTGTCACAGAAGGGATTTTATCATAAGAAAAGGACATTTGAGATTACTGTGTATTTAAAATGATCCTTTTGGAGAACATATAGATTTTGTTATGTTTTGTATACATACAGCTGTTGTGCATACTGCACAAAAGTGCACACAAGATTTTTACAATTTACAAAGCTTTTCTGAAGGCCACTTCAAGACCTCACACATAAGCTGCAAAGTCCTCTGTCCTACATCAGTTTAGGAAGCACAACTCAGTTGTTTTGCCAAAGCTTTACTATTAGTCTGAATGAAAACAAAACACAACAAAATCCCGACATCTTTTTCCACATCATTTAGTTTTCGTTCCTTTCAACCATTTTCCTGTTTTACTTTGGAAATCTCTTTACTTGGCTTTCACGTTTCCTGCCTGCATCACTTCCTGTGCATCAGTCACATCCTGTCCATCTCTCCCTTGCAGGTGGCATAACCTTTACTAGAGAGACTTTGCTTTGTGTATTGCAGCACATCCTGCTCTGCTCCTTGTCTCCCTCGGGTCCAGGAGCCATCCATTTCCTTGGGAACATTCCGCTATTGAAAAGGATTGGCGTCATCCTTCATTGCAAGCACTCAGAGGCCTCTGCTATGCATAAGCACAAAGAGAGGAAACAAGGGAAGTGTTAAACTTTTGAGGAATATGGTAATTTGTAAGGGACCAGCCTTTGGAAACAAAGGTCAGTGGTGGCATTAGAGGGTCAAAAATACTTTCCTCATGAGAGATGGAGATGTTGACGCCATCAGTCTTTTACCTTCAGAGAAACCTTTTGAAAATAACTTTCTCCAGAGGGACTAACTCCAAAGAAATATTTCTAAACTCCCTAATAACAGTTTGTCCCAAAAGCTGCAACTACTATTGGTGTCACTGTATTTTCCAGTGTCTTGCTGTAAATATAAGTGACTGCCCTTTTCATTGCACTTCCTAAATGCAAGTGAATGTGATGTAAAAGAAAGATTTAAAAAGTGATGAAAAGAAACACATCTGAAAAAAGCTGTCTTTCCAAAGATCACAGGTTCTTATACAACCACCTCTGTATACAGTTCTCTAGATGTCAGCACTATTAAAACCACTCAACAATTTTCTAACCTATAATTTTGTCATCAACAGAAAAAATATAAAACCCTTGTCCTTACTTGTAAAGTATGAAAGAAATGCTGTATTATGATAGTACTGCTCAAAGAAAGTCACTGGGGACCACCAACATCAGCAGTTCTTTACAGACTGCTACTCCCACCCATTTTTTTTAAAGCAATTTCATCTTAAATTAAAACCTTGATCCTCTTTCCCCCTTCATTTCTCCAATTTGAGCTAAAAAAATGAAGTATCACCAAGAAAAAACGATAGCAATATTCTGTAATAAGAAATAATGTCCTGTGTGGAGAATCGCAGAGTGCCACAGTGTTCACAAACACTGACAAACATAGCAAAATGGTTACTAAGAAGCCTCATTTAGTATCTGAAAAAAAAACCCTGCTTCTTTCAGGAAACAAACAAGAAAACAATTATTCCAGGTGTGACATGATTCTGTGCATCTTAAATAATGAGTGTTGAGTGACTGCAGCTTCTGAATCAATCCTTTATGTATGTACAACTTTCAGATATGCTCCATTTATATACATGTTCAGACTTACAGCATCACAGAATGGATCAGACTGGAAGGGACCTCAGAGGGTCATCTGTTCCAACCTCCCTGCTCAAGGAAGGTCATCCCCAAGCACACTGCACAGGATTGAATCCAGATGGTTCTTGAATATCTCCAGTGACAGAGACTCCACAACCTCCCTGGGCAGCCTGTTTCAGTGTGTGGTCACTAGCATAAAAAGAAGTTCTTCCTCATATCCAGATGGAACTCACTGTGCACCAGTTTCTGCCCACTGTCTCTGAGAAAATCCTGGCTCTATTCCCTTGACACCCTCCCTTCAGATATTTATACATTAATTAGGTCCCCTTTTGGTACACTTACAGTAAGTGCGTATGTCATGTCTCTTTAAAGAAGGAGGTGAAAGCATTCATGTTTTGGAGAATAATTTATTTTCCTAACCCATTCTTCTACTCATACCTTTTCATCTGAGAGTTTTGGCTGAAACTTGAATTGTGAGCATATGCAAGATGTGTGTATGTATTTCATATGAAATACTGTTGATATGACCTCAAACTCATTGTATTTTTTGCTTCTTGTTTTCATAAGACTCTGGTTTTTTGGCTCTTTGCCCAACCTAAAGAGGGCAGGAAATGGGAGTATCAAAGATCTGACATTCCTTCTTGTGAAAGGAAGGGAGAGAACACATTCTACTTAATTTTTCTGAGCACGACATTCTCTATTTTTCTACTTCTTTTGTGCAATTCCATTATATTTCAGCCATCTTCTTCATCTTCTCTGATCATTTCTAATCAGAGAATATTGAAGGGGTGGGATTATCTTCTGCATCAGGTCTGAAAGCACAGTGACAATTTGGGTGAGTGGCAGTGCTTTCAGTGTCCTGCAAGTGAGACCATGAACAGTCTCAGTTCTTTACAGGTGGGATAATACTGCTTAAGTGCCCTACTTATGCTTCAGCACAACCCTCTTTTATTTACCTAGCTTTTACCTCTCTTGCAAATGAGAGCCAAGTCTTGTTCTGACACCTCATGAAGTTGTCCCTACTTCCTTAAAGGTTTCAGAAAAGTCTTTGCGGCGTTAAAAGCCCAACCATATGGGATTTGCTAGCCTGAAAATCTCATGCTTTAGGGTTATCATGCTCCCATGGCTCCAGTCAATCAAATATGTTGGAGACAGGTCTTTGCTGGGAGCAGAAAGTACATTATTTAGGCTCCAGTAATGAGTTGTCCATGCAGCTCAGCAGCTAAATATCACATAAAGGAATGTGGCTACATCCAGCTGCTGCTCTTAAAAATGAAGCACAGCTTTGGAGACAGTAAAATGCTCTTCCAAATTCCTACCTGAGGTCAATGATAATGCATACAGCATGGAGGTGGCCTGGACCACAGATTCTCCAAACACGGCTGTTCAAAATATGGCAGGTGATTTTAAGGTTTTTAGTCTCCATGGTTCTCAAATCAGGTGGTTGGTTCCCAACTGAGAACAAAGCTAATAAGCAAGGGATTAGTCATAAAATCTGCAGTGTGAATTCTTTTGAGGACTGTTCTGTCTGCTTTCTCTGTTCCTTTACAGCAGCTAAGGAATTGGATTCAGCCAATGCAAAGTTGCCTTAGACTTCACCTCTGAATGTTTATCACATAGTTTTTCTGAAAGTCAGCAAGTCTGAATTAAGGGGAATATGCAAGTTTTGAGTAGTGTGTCGTTCTGACCTTAATTTTTTTTAATTTCTCTTTAGATGGATGCCCTGGACCTTCACTTCCATTCCAGCTTTTATTTTGCAGAATGTGGTTGTTCTATTCTGGAATATAATGAAACTGTCCTTATGAAAATTACTTTTGAAAATATAAATTTGTATAATTTTTCAGTGAGGCCACTGCTGATTTCTGGAGTCATATTCACATGTTCTGGAGTCTTGGGTGACCCCAACTGAGTTATATAGGGGCTGACTTGGCATGTTTGGCTAACAGTTCCTTTATTAGTTTTTTGGGCTTTTTTTGTCCTGATGCTAACTATATATTTTGCATGTACATAAAGTTCTCTCATAGAAGCACTGCTAAAAGGAGATTTTGAAAATGCTGCTTTACCTCTGGCCAGCATAAATTGCAGTGGCTTGCATTTTTCAAACATTTCTCACTGATTCCCTTGTGACAGATGTAATGCACAAACTGGAGCCAAGTATTTACAGCAATCTCCTTTCCCTCCTTTTTGGCTTGTGCACACACCCCTGAGGAGTGTGCACACAAAGCTCAAGGAAGCCATTAGCTTAGGCTTTAGTGAATACAGAAAGCATGAGATTTACAGAATTTACCAGAAAAATTCATTGCTCCATTCCAGGTTACATTGTTGTTTCTGATTGTAGCCTAGGGGTTAAAGCAGGAAAGTGGGATTCCAGAGGCCAGGCTACTCTCCTAAAAAATTGCCCTGTCTGAAAGTTTCTCTGCCTCAGTTTACACTTTGGAAAATAATTACTGTAATTCATCTCACCCCGTGCTGGTTCTTCTGGTACTCTTTGGGAACCTAAAAAAATGTTAGGAAACTTATTGCAGTAGCATATAGGCAGGAAAAGAAGTGAACTGCAACGTACTGCACAACTGGGAAAACAAAAGGAAGGATACTCAAACAAAGTGGGAAAGCAAAGCTCTGTAAGAAAGATGAATGTTTATGAAGGGCGAGATATTATAAAAGACATTCTTCTAATTTCTGTCACTGGTCAGAGCTCAGACTTTCCAGAGCATGAATATGATATTAATCTCCTTTGGTCTCCCCCCTAGCCCCCCAACTGTAACTTAGAGTTAAATTCCCAAAAGACAGAGACACATGACTTCCTCAGAAGAGATGTATTTAAATGTATGCATATATATGTATAAATATTCTGTGGGTAGCAGGAGACAAATTCTTTTTGTTCTCGTTAGACCCTTCTCCTGAGCCAGTGTGACCTTGTGTGAGCAGATGGGATCTGCTCCTCTGGGACTTTGAGCTTCAGCACAAGGTGAGGATCCTTCTCTTCACCTCTACCCCTTTCATTGAAAGGCTTCCTATTGTAGCACAACACCAGAGCTCAGAGGAGCCCCACAGATGGGAGCAGAGCAAGGGGAAGGAGAGAAGGGAGACTGTCTTCTAGCAACTTCTGTCCCTGCTACTGGAGCACTGAACCTATAAAAGGAGCATCATTCCAGCCATTCTTAGAGGAAAAGAAGCAGGGCCAAGTTTGTTTATGGTTAAGTCTTGTGGATAGCATGAAATCACAACACCGTTTATGTCTCTTCATTTTAACTTACTTTAAGAAGGCATACATTTGAAAAAGTGGTAGAGCAAACAGCATTTTACTTGGTCGCAGTTGCTACAACACCTTTTACTTCAGGCATATTTTCATGGTGGATTAATCAGGTATGAAATCCAGACATCTTGCTAAATTCTAACCTTTCCATGCTCAGACTGTGGTTGGCTCAGCTCCTAGGTGATGGGCATGTGGAACTGCAAGACTGTTTGGCTTTAGTCAAAACCCCTATATCAAGTTTCCAAGAACTTCTGTCCTCTGCCTCTTCTCTAGACACCTCCGGGACCTTTCAAGGGTTCTGCTCTTTTCTCATGGGCACAGACAAAGGCTTACAAGAAGTCCATATCTTCTTTCCTTGGGCTCAGGAAGATCCCCAGCACTGAAGAATAAGCATGTGAGTTTATTCGGTGATTTATATTATCTCAAGAAGCTCATACCCGAGCAACATCCTGAAATTCATAGATAACAGGCGTTGAATTCAGAGTCTTCTGCTTAATGTATAATCTCTGGTTCCTGAGCTCTGACTCTGCACTTGATGAATGATGATGCATTCTGCTCTGTTTTGCTGACCTCACACCCCCTACATCGAGTGGGACAAGAAGCAGTGAGGATTTCCTGGCGTTACAGTAATAAATGTCATTCAGCCTTACTCACACAGTTTCTACAGCAGTGGATCTTGATCTCTCTCTCTCTCTGTCTCATTCTCCACACTTGCATGCAGACTAAAACTACAGATCAGATGCAAAATTATTTTGGGTAAATACACCTGTTTTTCCAGACATGGAGAGTCTTAGTTAAAGTGCTCAGTACTCTGATGTCAGAGGAAAATGTTCTGCAACACAGTGACAGCTGGATGCAGGAAGAGCTACAATCTGCAGCTCAGGACTGGCAGGAATCTGAGCCAGTGCCATGGAAACAGGCATCAGTACCTGTCAGGAGCTGGGAAGTCACAGTATTCATGGTTTGTGTTATTGCTGCACATTTGTGTCACTGATGTTGGAGCCACACCACACTTTACATTACAAAGGCATGCTCTTGCTATAGAAGTGCTCTTGAGCACACTTTGACATTGAAGGTTGCAAAAACAGATTCCCCCTCTAAATATTCAAATTGTATTTAAAACATACCTATAAATGCCCCTGAATATAAAATAAACCTGAGTGCGGCTGAAGGGATTTGTGGAAGGAAAAAACCATAATCACTATTTCCTAACTGGCAAGCAATTAGCCAATTATACTACAGGACTTTTGAAGCATGTTAAATCAACTAACAAACAAAGCTGATTTGTAAACAAAATGGCTGGATCCAGTTAGTAAAGGAAAATCGGCAGCAGCTGGGAGGCTGTCAGGAGACAGACTGATGTCATGAGGAGGCTGTTTGGAGCAGTGTTGGTTTATCAGCTTGTCTTGTTAAGCATGAGCCAACGATAAGGATTTTAAAATATGAATAGATATGTATATTTATTTATTAAATGTACCTTGTCTATTAATTATATATTTTATCGACTAATATAAAGAGAATAATACATATGCATACAATATGTAATATGAGTATGTAATTTTGCAAATCAATTATTTAATCAAAATTCTTGTTTAATTATCACATTTGAAAATACTGTGACATGCAAAGAACTGTTTGAAAGCATTTCTCCCTTTTCAAATGTGCTATGTTATAATGCATGAGAGGAGCACCCATACTCTCATCCTCTCAGAACTCTAGTGGTGTAGAGCATAATTTGTCTGCATGCAATTCTTCCTCTTGCAATTGGATTTGCGATTCTTCTGCAGGGAAGCTAAGCACATATGTTTTCAGTAAGAAAGAATATTTGGAGATAATCTCAATTACCAACAAAACCATCCAATTAATGCAAAAGCAATGTTTATCTTAAGGGAATTTCAGAAAAGAGACACTGTTACTTTAGCATTTTCAAATGTCAGAGGGTCACATTCTTCTGTGGTACAAAACAACGATGATGTAAAGTGTTTAATGGTAAACCGTGAGTCAGATCTGATAATTCAGATTACAACAGTGGCCTCAGTATGGGAAACATCACAGAAAATCCCATCACGAAGCTACAGTCAATTGCGAGTCTTTGGTGTGATTACTCAGGAGGGGAATCAAATCTCCTGAACTTCAAGAAAAGTCTGTTGTCTTCTTTGCCCTTGTTGCAGCAAACAGCTTTTTTGTCTGGTCTCCCCCTCACTGAAAACCAGAACTAAAGGAAGAAATCTCTTTTGAAAAAAACTGGAAAGCAAAAATATTGAGACAAAGCCTGAAAGATCTCCTGAACATTACTGGGGAAAAGCCATTTTCAACATTACTGAAAGTTATGCGTTTGTGAGGAGTTAAGTCCTCTTCTAAGTGTCTTCATTCATCTGCTTCACTCCATGAAGAGGTGAAGTCACCCGCTTCTGGTGAAGTCAAAGGAAACACTAGAATAAAGAGGGTTGTTTGAAGGATGAACAAAGGATTCAAAGTCTGTTGTAGTAAGAAATGCTCTTACCTTTCCAGAGTTACTCATTTCTGTAGAGACAAACTGGTCTATGCAGAAAAACATAAATATATGTAAAAATATAAATGCTGTGGGTGCATCTCAACATCCTGGCTAAAAAGATATAAAAGATGCAGATATTTATTACCCACATTTGTTCTGGTGTCCTGATTGCTTCTTTTAAACTTTTCAACCAGACATTTCTACTGAAATAATTGCCTTGACTGAGCAATCAACCTCTAATCAAGATTCCCTGACAGTAGATCTTTCAACATATATATTTTCTCTTATTTGTTGAGTATAACCAAAATCATCTCAGTCAAAATCCCAGTTTAGTTGCTTAACAGATTCACAGCCATTTAATGAATGGAGATCCATTCCTTTCCTAGCCATTATGTAGAGGTCCACATATACTTAATTCACTCACTGCATAATTTCTCTTTAGATAATATTTGACTCTTTCCAAATAAAGTTTTTGTTTATTCAGGAATCTCCTTTTAGTCCATCCATGAACACTCTCCAAATTGCCTCCAAACTCTCATTCATCTGTAACAGAAAACTAAATGGGATCTCAGGTTCCAGCTGGAAGTGGTAGAAGGGCCTGATGCTGGGAGGAAGAAAGGGGTGTAGCACAAGGCTGACTCCAGAGCAGAGTTTTCATGCAGTGGGGGCTGGTAGGAGCTGCCTGGGCTGCCGGCTGGAGCACAGGCATCAGTGCCAGCTGCCCACAGCTTTACATGACACAGTTGGCACTGTTGATTTAAACAGACTGATGAATGTGACCTCCTGAATGAAATGTTAGTAATTATGCAGTACAGACAGAGAAGGCTCACATTAAAGCATTTCAAAGCAGTTTTCTTTTTTAGTTCTGTTTATCTGTTTGTTTTGAAAGGGAGAAGATTAGCTAATTTTCAAATGTGTTAACACAAATACTCAGTAGATATCCCCTATTGAGTGACCTTGGCCCTGTATCTCCCGTGCTAGTTCTTCCTGAGGAAAAAAAAAAAACCAAACAGTTTTCAGGAGGGTGTTAAAAGGATGAAGACTGAAGTGTGATGTCAATAAGCATTTTCCTTGTAAAACTGTGATCACCGCATGTGTTAAAGTAGGAAGACCTAGGGGGATACGCTTGTCCTTCATGGAAGATTTATTGTGGAATGATACTCCATCAGCATCTCATTACTAAATACACTTTTGAACTCTCTTCAGTTTTTGGTGGAATGAGATGCTCTCATGTAGCTGTTATTGGTGGTTTAAGAAACTATTTTTGTGGAACAACCAAGGAAAAGAGAGCGCAAAGACACGAGTCCCTCTGTCACTTCCACCCAAACAGTGACAAGGCAAAAATACACCTATTGTAAGTGCAAGTGGAAAAGCCATTAAAGGAAATAAAGTACTGTCATGTTCTTATGAACATTAACCCTGTGAGGCACTGAAAAATAGCCACAAAGCATCTGCTGCAATACTGAAAATAGCTTGGATTAGCCACAGGAGCAAAAGATAAGAACATCCTCTTCTGGGCATGTGATTTGCAGGAATTGTATCCAGTACATAAATTAGGTTGTTATTTAGATTCATGCAACAATAAAAATAGAACATGATAATTAAGTCCTTCTTCTATCTATACACTATAATTTATCATTAAGGCGGTCTCCCACAGATCTTTAGAAAACTAGTAGCATAATAGATAGTCATTAGAATATATATTTCTAGCTTAGAGCTATTTTAGGCTCTCATTACCATGGTATCTAGGATCTTTTTAAGGTATTGAAAAAGGAGTTCCCTAGTGGACTTCATGTTGGCTCTTGCTCTCTCACATACTTGCTTATAGAAGCCTTTGCTTTGGCTAAAGAGGAGTCAGTTAAATAAAACTGTGTGCCACATAATGTGTAGTCTGCACGGCTCCTCTTTTCTTTCTGAAGAATTTCAGTTGGCAGAAAATAAGTTATAACCACCTTTTCTCCTCATTTGTAAAAAAGGAAATGTAACTCTCAGAGGATGAATAGTTTAGTTAAAATACCGGCAGTAGAATAGAGTCTGCAAGAGAATGGGGCGTTTTGGAAACCACGCATTGCTCTCTGGTAGCCCAAAAGAGAAAAAAGAAGTTGAAGGCTCAAAGAGGAGCGGTAGTTTAATCAAGCTGCATCATGAGATTATTGTAATGAGACTAAAAAGCACTTGGGAGGGACAGAATATAACTATATACTCTGTTAATGCTGTTTTCATGCCATGAGATCAAATACTGAAGTGAAAGCCACAGGCAAATAATGGAAAAATAAAAATAAGAGCAAACAACACACAAAAATTGAGAAATAAGTTATTTTGTTTAGCTGACTGTAGAATTTAGAAATTCTACTGAGTAGAATTTATTCTACTCATTCACAGAATCAAATTAAACAAAGAAAAATTTCTTTAAAAAAGAAAAGATCTTAAAGTGATGTAAAGTTTTCCATATTTGCTATTTTCTTTGAATTTTGCCTTTTCCTGGCTGGTGTTATGACTGAAGAATCTGACTAAAAGTCAAATATCTTTCTGGTATATTTTTATATCTGTACATCTGGTTATCTCAGAGATCCTTTTTCATACAATGTCTATATTGTACGTAAAAATGTCTTGGTTTTTGTTTTCAAAAACTTAGTCTTTGCCTGGTATAAAACAACAAAATGTCACTGGATATTTCTCAATCCATGGTGATCTAAATCAGTTAAAGATCTTTTACAACAGAAACTTTCTTTGCTCTCTGTACTGGCTAGGGTTTTGCCTGGGAATTCTTTGTATTTTTCCTCTTTTCAATGTCTCCCTTTTGGCATGTTTATAACAGGAAACTTGAGCCTAAGTGTGCAGAAAACTCCTTATAGGTTGAAAATTACTAATTTCCTCATTATATCTCTTACTGTGAAATGTCTGCCTGGTCTGAATCTATAGCAGGTTTTACTTCATCACTCTTCTATGTGCTCATCAACTGTTTGGTCCAAGGGAATATTATTTTTTCTGTACTGTGTGCTCATATACAATCACTGATGCAGTTTGGCTCAAGACACTGATGGCTTAAATGACTGATGGACTTGAGATCAGGAATGAGTCCTTAAAAGAAATTACTCCCTATCTGTTGGGATTACAACACCAAAACACAATTTCATGGCAAGCTCTTTAAATTCAGGATGGGTTTCTACACTTAATGGAGCTGCTGGTACTCCTGTCTCAGTGGCTTGGCTTAGAGTGAGAGATTAGATGGAGGGCAGTAGCTGTACTGGTGATATTTGGCAAACAGAAATTTTCAGTACTGGTAAAATAACACTTTATTCCCAGGGTCTGGCAGATTCACCTGTCAAAACTACGGCTGATGCCTTCTGTTAACAGCCGAAGAATAAATATTTTCTTTGGATTTTGGAAGCCTAAAGTTGCAGGCGTCTTGGCAGAGCAGGTCACTGTTCAGACTGCAGGTCAGAGCAGTTCACTCCAAAAGTTTCTGGCACACTATTGTTTCTCTTCAGCTTGTTTTGATTTCCTTCTTTTGTTGTCTCTCACTCTGCAGTCTCTATTTGCCAGCATATAGACAATCCTACTTCTCTTCCATCATCCCTTAAAAGTATTTTCCTTATGATTATTCCCTCCAGTGATTGACTTTTAACTAGAATAATAAAAACAGCCAGTTTTCAGTGATTATTTTGAAGTTTTTACTGAGATTTTGTCAGAATAAAGTAACTTTTTAAATACTGATGAATAAATAAATATTGAAAACTTTTAAATTTCTACATAATTTAAAATTATTCCATTAAAAATATGGAAAATAAGGGATGTAAATTTGAACATTATAAATAACAGTACTGTCTCTGCCATAATTTTCATGACAATGTGTCAGTAATATTGCAGTCAGCTTAGTATCCCAAAGCCCTGGTCACTCATTGCCCATATGGGGGACATGTTGTAGGTCTCCTCTACCCTGCAGGTTTGCTTGCCATGGAAACAGGAATGTGCAAGGCATTGGGGGGAGGGGGTGTTATACACGCAAGCCTCATAAAACTGGATTTTTTTCACAGTGAGTTCTTCCCCACTGCATCAGTGCAAAGTGGATGTTGCCATGTCTTTAGCTGTAGCCACCAAGGGAACAGCAGCCACCGGATTCCCACTCTGAGATGCCTTACAGTGGAGGGAGAAAAGGGCTTTTAGCCTACCACTTTTCCCTTAGGTTGTTCCTAGACTATCTCTCCATGTCTATTATCAATTATCCAGACGTGAAGCTGTGCTTTACAAGAATGTTTCCTCCTTGATGTGGGGAGAATCAAATGCTTTCTCCAAAATCAGTTCACAGACAATGGCTGCCTCTACTGGTATAAAAAACTACATTTGTTAGCAAAACTGGTGATAAAGGAAAGAAAAAAAAGTGTCTCTGCAAAAAAAATAAACTTCCACTTGCAGTATATATCTGTTTTCAGTTGGCTTTGAAATTCTTCGTTTTCTTGGTACCTCCCAACCTGTTTTAACTTTAAATTTGATGTCTATGATAATTGTAAAGAGTAGAGTCCATCATAGTACGCATCTACATATTGTGAGGATAAGCAGTTTTTGGGATGTCATTTGTCTTAAACAGGTTATTCAAAAAGTCACTGGGCTAGATAATTTTTTTTTTTGTTAACCTGGGAATAGAGAATGCAGAAGATTGTATTTTATGTGTGTACTGCTAGAAGTAAATAAGGAAACCCATAGTTATTAAAAGGCTTTTATTTGTCTTAAACAACTTTCATAAAGTGGAAAATATTAATTATATGTCAGCCAATAATTCCTGAGTTTATCTAAGATGTCCACAGGTAATTAAGGAGGTAAAGAAAAAAAGTGTAAATAATTAAAATTTTATAAGTTTACACATTATTTTATAACACAATAAATCAAAGTATGTAGAAACCTTTAGATGTGCAAATTTTTTGCAAAGCCAGTGCCCACTCTGCCTTTTTATGAAATGATTTAGTCTTTTCAATTGTGTAAAATGTTAAATCAAATAAAAGACAGCAGAAATTTCATTCATAGATAATGAAAAACACATTGTTTAGTATATATTTGAAAGCTTAGATCAGTCATGATATTATAAAGACATTGACTTGTGTTTTTTGCTTTCCTGAGTAGGTGTAATTTTCAGTACCTCCTTCAATTTGGGAATACAGGGGCATATATTTTTTAATAAACTCACGTAAAATTTGTTGAAATTAATTTCGAAGTTAGATACTCATTTTATCTCTGTGTTTAATGCTAGCCAAGGAGATAAATAATTACAAACACGTATCAGCTGGGATGATCAGAATTTTTTGGCCCCACTTGAGTGGAAATACTTTGACTGGTAAAATGCAGATGTTTAAATATACTCAGTGAGTTGATAGATATAAGACTGTTCCTTTCAACAGGATGTTGCATCATTCAGGAGCTTAAACTTCTTTGGAAGTCACTGACTCTGACTTTCATAAGGACTTTTGCATGCTTTTTCTCCTGCTTCTGCTGCAACTTTTTTTCTCTTCAGGAACTAAAATCCTGAAGTTCAGATTGGGTTTTAGAGGTGGGTGGTCAGAGCCCAGCGGAGGAAGAGGTAAGTGGCAAAAGGCTAAGTTAGGTCACAGCATAAATCACATGTGGGAGCAGAAAGGTAAACCACATTCTCAGCCTCAGGCCAAGCTACCATGGGACTTTGAGTCTCACAAAGCAGCACAAATTGCTGGCTCACAAGAAACGGAGGTTTAGGTCCTCAGCAGTGCTCAGGCTGGAGTGATTTGCCCTCTCATTTAATTTGGCCTTTTTCTTAATATACCTCTTAGAAAGCATAACAACATGGAGGCTTTGTGATTTATTTTTCACAGCATTTAAGAGCTTTTAGCTGTGGCGTCTGCTAATCACTGTATCTGTTAGCAATATCCTAGTGTTTGTATTATTGACAATGCACCTGTTTACACACTTCATTCTCTGGTTCTGCTGACAGAAACCATCCCATATGCAGTAACCCAATTCTTCACGGGTCCTTTTTTAATTTCTCATGTTACTGTGCCAACATTACTAGCAGAGAACAGCCCCCTGCATGATAGGGATTGCACTGCTTACTTGAAGTTAACAGATTCATCTGTGTCTCAAATGACAATCATTGCACAATATGAATTTCATGTAGAGGACACATCAGTTATGTATTCCCGAAGTGTTTTAAACCCAATAGTCAAGGTTCACGATGCTGAGTTTGCATTCATTTCTGCCCTTAATATCAATGAAAAACTTTATCTTACTTTCATGGGAGAAATACAAGACCCTTTAAAGTATTTAGAAACAGAACGTCAGTCATATGGAATGCCTGATTCTATCTTTTTCACTTAGTTGTGCTATTCAGTCCCTCAGATTCCATGTAAAATGAATAGACAGGAATATTAATTAGCATCAGGTTGGATCAGGCTGTACCCGTTGCTCATTTACTGTGGATACTGACACACCTATTACAGCAGTGGCAGTGG
Organism: Origma solitaria; assembly: GCA_013397895.1. Taxonomy (NCBI): domain Eukaryota; kingdom Metazoa; phylum Chordata; class Aves; order Passeriformes; family Acanthizidae; genus Origma; species Origma solitaria. The sequence continues at coordinate 854,679 of VZRL01006283.1, read as the reverse complement.
ATTTTAAAGGCATGATATTTCTTCAGCTGTCTGTAGGGAAAAATGGAGAAAACCTTTTATGGTCTGGACTGAGTGCAGGATTAACCTTTCCTGAAGCTCTACTGACTGAATTGGGGAGGAAATCTAAGCTTTGCCTGAAGACCTCTTCCAGCTTATGCCTACACACTTCTGTGAGTTGCTCCCCTACATAATGTGATAGAAGTAGTATTAATATGGGTCACAAAAAAAAAGTTTATTTTCCTTTCAAATACCCATGAACTTCAAAGTATGATGCAAGCATGTATAGTGTTTGATTGATGTGCCCCAATGATGTAGATTGTGTAAGAAAGAAAACTTCATTTTACCTTTTCCTTTAGGTTCTCTTTCCTCATTTGAAGATCAATAGCTCTGGCATGTCTGTAAAAATGTCTTTTGCAACTCTACTGTCTGATTTATTTACCAATTGTAAGAGATGATGTATAGCTCCCCCTGTTCCCACCAAAGACATACACAGGTAAAACTAGAACCTTCCTTGTGAAACATTCTGAATTTAATTTCTTGATTTCCTTTTAGGTTAATTGCCATTGCAAATATCTCCATTCTTAGTGATTCTTAGTAGTTACTAGCACTTGTCTATTGAAGTTACATTTTCTTTTTTCTCTTTTGGGAATTGACAGAGGGGAAAAAAACCCAACTTTTTATCTAATTGGCCTTGACAGGATAACAGCAGACTTATTATGCTGGCCTTAACACTATTTCATTAGGCTCATGTCATTGGTAATGAAATTTTTATTACGACTTGCATGAATTTTAAACTACCACCAAAAAGGAAAAAAAAAATTTAAACAAAAAATTTTTAAAAATTAAAAAAAAAAAAGAGTAAACTAAAATTCTTACAGCTGATTGTACAATGGTCTGTTTACTGCCTACCAGCAATACCTGAGATGTGCCCTAATCACCTGTCTTATTAGTTGTTTTATTTACTGAGTTTAGGAAAGACAGGAGTCTGAAGTGACTGTGTGCATGTATATGTGCCTCTGTGTGTTTGTGTGTGCAAGCATACAGATATTTATGTGTGCAACTCACAGTCTCTCCCACGGCTGCCAGATTTTCCTGCAAAATGCTTCCCCTGGAAAGGAACAAAGACTATTTAGGCTCAATGTCTACTTTTGCCCAAATCCCTAATTTTTTCTCTTCTTTTCCTTCATTACTAAATCTGTGTCACCTTATGACATCGCAGTTGGGAACATGAGGATGTAAATGGAATCTCAGATGGCCACCCTTAGTCTCCTTCAATGCACTACTAGAAACCAGATTTTATTTTAGGCAAGAAAATGGTGACATGTACATAACTCTCTTTTTTTCCTGGGTTGTCTGAACTCAATGCTATGAACTTCCCTATGACCAAAAATCATAAGGCATTGCATTGCCTGGACAGAAGTAGCTCGTAGTGACATGTGGTAGCTCTTCAGGCATCCCATGTCTCCATGGCAGTACTCAAAGGGGAAGGGTTTGGAGCTGCCAAATGCTGCCTAAGGCAGACAGAGCAGCCCACATAAAATAATTTCATTTTGCAGACATGGGTTCCAATTGACCTGGAGAGCCTGTTACATGATGAACAAGCAGCATTGGGGCGCATTGAATAGGTGATAAACTCCACACAGCCCAGGAGCTGTGTGACCCCTCCTATCTTATGCAATAGACTTGACTAGTCACAAAACATGTTTTAAAGCATGTGTCAAAGTAAATTCTATAGAAAGGAAGAATTTTGGAGATACTAAGAACCCCAACATGATGAAACCAACCAACACCAAAAAAAAACCCCCAAAACACCCAACCAAACAAAACCAAATTATTGGTGGTTTTGGTGGTTTTTTTTCCTTTGGGTTTTTTTTGGGGTTTTTGTTTTGGTTGGTTGATTGGTTGTTTGGGTATTTTTGGGGAGTTTATGTCTTTAAAAAACTGTTTCTTTTAAAGTTTTGGTATAGTTTGTATTTTAGACATATTTTCTGAGCAGCATATCTTTCTTTTCATAATTCCTAACCTTGCCAAGAAAAAGAAGAAATCCTAAGTATTCAATGTGATTCAATCCTTCTGTGTATCTAAATTATTACTTTCATGGAAACAGAAGTATCCAATTTTTTCTGTTCCTGAGCACACATACCTAATTGGCTAAAGAGGGTACATTGAAATTCCTTTGGGAAACTTTTATATGGAAAAAGAACATCCCTTCAACGCATGCAGAAACTAAATTGGAAGCAATCTGTAGCTGAATATTTGAACTGTTCCCAAGCCTTTTATTCTTGGCATAGAATTTTTCAATCTGAATTCTGCTTATATCCAGTATGGTTCCTCTGGACATAGCTATACAGCCATTTAAACCATGTCTAAGAGTAAGTTTTTCCTTGAAATCTTTGATTATTAAGAAGTTAGCATCCCATGGCCTGCATTATTCTTCTCTTGATTCCTACCTTGAAATTGTAAGACATCCTACGATCAGAAGACAATCATGTTCCTTGATGAACCTGGGGGCAAGTGTGATGGCTCTGGCTGGGGTGAAGTCAATTTTCTTCACATGGATTGGATTAGTAATTAAAATAGTGCTGATTACACTCCAGTGTCTTGTCAGTTTATGAGCAGTGTTCGCAGAGCATCAAGGTTTTCCTATTTTTTGAGGGGGTTTTGTCCCCACTCAGCCTTTACAGAAAGTGAAGTGGGGGGTCCACAAGAAGCTAGGAGGGGATGCAACTGGGACAGCTGACCCAAACTGACCAAAGGAATGCTTCATGCCAAATGGCATTATGGTCAGCAATAAAAGCACAGGGAAAAGATGAAGTATCTTCATGGTCATGGCATTTGTTTTTCAGAAAAATCACTGTGCTGAGGCCTTGCTTCTGAGGTAAGAGGCTACACATCTGCCTGCCAACAGGAAACAGTGAATAAATTCCTTTGTTTGTATTCCTTACACACACAGCTTTACTTCACTTATTAAACTGTCTTTATCTTGATCCATCCCATCTTTTCTTTTCTGATTCCCTCTCCTGTCTTGCCAGGAGCAAGCTGGGAGCAAGCAGCTTTGTGGGTATCTGGCTGTTGCCTTGGGTAGCCGACCACAGCAGGTTAAATTGAAGCAGCAGCAAGCCCACAGAAGGTTAGGAATAAATTCACACCTGAGAGTAGGTGCATAACCAGCAATCCAGCTTTAGTAGTATATTTGAATCATTTTTTAGGGCAAAATTAAAAGACAGAACACAGATCCCTGTGTTATGTGTTACTGGGAGAGAAATGCTGGGGACCACTACCATAGAAGTTCAGCCACCAGTGAGTGGTTTAATCTCATCTGGTTGACTTCCCTTGGGAGAGGAAGGCAAGCACTCATGTTGCCAGGCACTAAGCAAACCTACACATTTCCTCTGAGATATTAGTTTTTCTCTTTTCTCTGAAATGCATAACAATGTGGACAAAATACAGATAGGATGCTAGGCTTGTCAGACCAAAACCTGAGGGGAAGATGTGGAACTAGCAATGCACACAGGCTTCTAGTTATGCTGGTAAAATCAGTGCTGGAGGAAAGAAAAGAAAAAAGTATTTTTTTACAGGGGGAAAATAAAGAATCACTATGTTTAATGCTTCAAAGTCAGCCACCCTGGTAGGAGTACTGCTACAATAAACACTTCGACTTTCTTGGGTACATAAGAATAAACTCACGCCCCATAGTTAAATGATGGGGTTTTGATAAACCACAAGCCACACAAGATTTGTGTGCACAGGAATTTCAGGCGTACAGTGCAAATCAGAACAATCCCTGTTCGCTAATTAGTGCAGGACCATAAACTCTGTTCATCTGGTGTAAAATGTTTCCTTGGCTTATGCAGGAAAGCCCCTACTTCTCACCCTTGTCATTGGTTTTAAAATGGGAGCAAAAACAAGACTTACTGATAAGTGCAAATAGTTGAAAGAATGCCACGGAGATTTAAACGTTAAAACAAATCTCCCCTATTGATGCAGGAAGGCTAGGTGTTCATGGGCTGAGTGATTGAGCCGAGGGAATTGTATTTAAACCTAACGACATAATTATAACTTTCCTAATTATTTTCCTCCCATGTAGATACACACTGGAAGAGTGCAGGAGCCAAACCGTCAAAAAGGGCTGGAGGTAATTAATATTAAAAGTGAGAAGTGTAGCCAGCAATATCATACTTTCTGATGATGGCTTCCTTACAGACAGCAACAACAACATTGCACAAATGACATTCCCGAAAGTGTTCCTGTAATGACCCTTTCAGGAGCAGTACAGAAATGTTACGTGAACCAGGAAGGTTATTTCTTGACCCTTTTTTCTCTCAGGATTTCTGAGAAGCCCTAGTCTAGCTTTAATTTCATGCATTTTATTTTTGCAGCAGTCTAGTCCAGCACTGAGGTACCATGGCCATAATTTGGGGCAATTTCAGCTGCAGATAAAAGGCAGAGGGTAACACAAAAGCTTCTTTAATGCCCACGTTGATAGCATATTAAGCAGAAACTCTCATGATTGGTCTTATAGCTGGTAAAAAGTAATTCTTCTCAGATCTACCATACTCCCAACCAAAATTAAAATAACTATTGTCCTTTACAAAGTTGTATTTTCTGTAAGGAAGAAATGATGGCAAAATGTTTCCTGCTGGAAGGTCAGTCATGGGTGGATGTAAGAAAACAATACGTGTGCACTTTCAGTAGTTTCCGAGGATGGTCTAGCTGCTACTTGAAAAGGGAAGGTCTAAATTTTACATCTTGTGTTGCTGCTGCCTTATGATTCTGGGAAAATGTCTTTGTTTTACTCTCATTTCTCTGTCAAGAGGATAAGCTTGTTCTCACACCTTGCAAAATCAGGTTCTGTTTTATGGCTAAACAGGAAAAGAAAAAAAATACCTATTTCTTTCCCAAACCAAATTCCTCATCTTCGGAGCATAGTCTGGCCTATGTACTGAGCTATTAAAGAGAGACAGGTGAGATTTCTGCTGAGAGAAAGGGCACAGAGAAGACTCATGTGGCATTAACTAGCGCAGCAGCTGTCCCTGGCTTCTCAGCAAATGAGATGCCAGCAGTTTTGTCTTATGGCCATAGTTAGAAAGGAGGTAGAAATGCTGACTCAATGTCTGCCTTTCCTGGAGTGGAAATTTTGACTTAAAGTATAATTTTCTAGGTTTTTAGAGGAGTACTTTTGCTGTGGATGTTTGTAAGACAAACGGTGAATTAGTGAGAAGTGACAGTTTGGTGATGCCTCTTAATGTAACACACACTTGCTGAGCACAGAAATGTTTGCTGTCACTGAGGGAGCAGCGAAACAGGTGAGATAAAGTTAAGTGATGCTTAAATGCCAGTAATGCACAGGCCATAGATGATGTGAAGAATTTCTGCTTGGGGGTGTATTAGATCAGCACGCTCACATCAGCAAAACCCAGTAGGTCACACGCCAAACTCACTCTGGACTCAGTCAGATGCAGCAGACTGAACAGGACCTACAGTTTTGCCGTACAGAAGTTCAGAATTGTAGTGCTAGAAAGGTTTATCCATAAATTAGTGATGTGGATTTCTGATATGCCTCAGATAAGAAGACAGAGTCATGACTTTGGCCATATCTAGCTGAATACAGGCAATGCTATAGAAGGACTGGCTTATTTTGTCAGACCTGCACCCAGCTGCTGCCTTCTGAGTGCTAACCCTGCAGAACCAGCCCAGCTGAATTGCAAAAACTGTAGTCAAATACGTCAGACTTCTCCCAGTGTAATTCCTTGGTTAGGTTTCAAGGCAGGCTGAGGATCAGCCTCAAGAGGGGTAGAGTAGAGTGAGTTACTCCAAGGAGTCCCACAATCAAAGGAGCTGTGACCAAGAGTCACCATCCCAGCATCATCTGAATGGCTGTGCTCCATCTCCTGCATCTCTAAAGTGTCCAGGCAGCATGTTACATCCACCACAAATATCTATGTGTGTGTGTATATATATATGTATGTATGAATGTATGTATGTATGTACATATACATACACTGCAACATTATGGGGTTCTTAAATGTCCAGTACCCTCACTGCACGCCAAGGAAGAATCTTGCAATTTACCATAGGATCTGGTTTTGTACTTTACAAACTCCATGGAGGGTGACAACAGAGTAAAGCAAGGCTGCACATGGTAAGCCTCAAAACTCACTTCATTCACTGCAACTTCCCAAAGGCTTCCTGGACACCTCTCTTGTTCACTTGGGATGCAAATGGGGCTCCAGATTGAGGGAAAAGGAAATTTGGAGCTAGTGAAGTACATAATCCTGACATGCAGGTGGAAAAAATGGTTTAAATCTCTGCGTTTTCTTTGTTGAACTTTTCATGAGGGAGGATGTTAACAAAATACCTCACAGTGTTTTGTACTGGAAGTGAAAAAACTACTGTTATTCTGTTCCAGCACAGCTTCTTGAAAGCTAGCATGCCACACCTTAGGGCTATTGTTCAGACTTGCAAAAGAAAGGCTCTATTCTCTCCTCTCCCCTGTGAAAATATAAGCTGTCTCTGCTTGAAAATCATCAATACTGTGAATCAAAGGATTTACCCCAGCTGCCTCAAATCCAACTCCAGTGAGAAGCCTGTTGTTGCTATGTTAACAAAAATGAATCTGGAGTCTGTTTAAGGCTTTTCAGCTGTGTAAGCAAAACTGAATACTGTTGCCTCAAAGGTGAGGACAAAATAACTTGCCAGGTCAGAGAGCCAACATGGTCCCTTCCATTCCCTTCCTCCACTACCCTCCTATTCCCCAGCCCGAGCAGACCTTCCAAGAGCCCTGAGCAGCTGAGTGAGCAGCGGTCCCTTGGCTGCCTTTCCAGGCTGGGGCTGGAGCTGGGGCTGCTCTCTGCACCCCAACAAATGCTGCTCTCCTCACTGGGGCTGCAGCCAGCACTGATGCTCAAGTCCCACCTGCCCACGATGGCTTCATCCTGCATCCTGCCAGCTCTGAGGGAGCACCAGCTATGCACTCCTAGCAGTGAAACAGGCAGCAAAGTCTGCACTAGCTCAGTTCATGGGTTTTATGCAGAAACTCCATCCAGACGCACTATTTGCAGGCATTTTAAAATAACCAGTGTTATGTGTTGGACACAGATTGGCCATACGACACCTTTCTCTAGGAAAACAGCTGCCCTTTAGGACTTCTACATTTCAGAAATTATGTGAAGCAAAAGTTCATTTGGGACTCCTTGAGAATACAACATGTAATTCCTATCCAATGGGGAAATAGATGCAGTTCTCCTGGAAGACAATAGACAATATGGAAAATATTGCAGTTTTATTGTCATAAACATATTTTTCAGAAATTTAGAATTTAAAAATATAGGAAAAATTACTGAGAAATCAATATGTTTTTCCTATATTCCATGTTGCTAGTTAAACTTCGTGTATTTTGTGCTTGTATGTGGATGCATACATGCATGTGTATGAAGAACATACATAGCAAATCCATACTTCCTGTTAAAATTTTTGGTCAAATAAAAATACTGGTAAAACGTAATAAAAAAGAAGCATCCTAAACTAAATTAGATCTTTGTTTATTTTTTTATATATTCAGTGTTTTACTTGAGGAGTTTTGAACTTGAGATATGTTTTGTTATAACTTTGTATATAATCATAAGAATGCAAGGAGAGTATTTTTATTATGTTCTGCTTTCAAAAATATATTCCTTTCTTTTTCTAATTACATGCATATAAAAAAAAGGAAGAAGGAAATATGTTCTAATTATACAGAACAACTTTCTTTTTAATTGAGAGTGGAAGAAAAATTCATTCATGGTGCTATAAAATATATGTGAGGCAATTATATCATCAGGACTTCTTTTTGTATATAACTTATGTGCATGGAAATGGAGCAATTATGATATCATGACTTTTTGTTGTTAATTAGAAAATTAGTCTGCTGTTTGTGTAATTGCAAAGAGATTCTCTTTTATTGGATCTTTCTATAATAAGTATTAGAAGTAATTATAAGTAAGAGAAGGGAAAAATAGCTTATTTGCAAAATAAAAAAGGCAATAGTGCTGCTTTGCTATTAGAACAGCCTGAGTTACACACCATATAAGATGTAGAAGATGCCTCCTATGTAATGGTTTCAAATTCAGATTATATTTGAAAAGCACAGAAAAAAAATCACTATAAGTTTTAATTATAGAAAGGCTTGATGGTTTCAATTACACATGAGGTTCAGTACAAAACTAGAAAGGATATGATCTTTTGCTAATTATTCAGACCAAAGGCTAATATTCCCATTAACAGCAGACAAGGCACTGATTCAGAATGGCCTTAAAAATCATGTTGGTGTTCAAGCTTTTTGAAACTTGACAATGCAGCTGTAAAACAGTTCAGTGGGATGATGTGAGAGTTTGAAAACATGCAATGGATGCATCAATACCTTGAACTGAGTCTGAGCATGAGAAAAGTGGGACCCAGACACATCCACAGTCTGATGTGGCTCTTTGGACATCTGTAAGAGCTGACTCTGGGTATGAGCATTCACTCTCTGAGTAAGAGAAAGCAACAGACATGAGCCAACAGCTATGTTTGTAATGTGTTCTTGGTCAATGATTCTAGGTGGTTAAACCAGAAAGGAAGACAAAGGTTGCCTTCTAGATTTGACATTGACACAGTCTTGTACAAAATCTGTGCATAATAAATTATCAGGGTATAATGTTGTAGTCTTTACTCTCCTTGTTTTAGCATAATTTACAAGCATAATCCAGACAAAATTCTTATTTATGGAAAGATGTAACACTACTAGAAGTAAGAAAATTCTTGCTTTGCTACATTGCTTCTTTATTATTTGATGGGGAAAAAATCAGTTTATTATGCCTGATTTGCATGAAGTTTTGTATGAGGTGAGTAGTTGATCTCTGAATAAAACCAAGGAATGAACTTGATTTAAGCTAAATATCTCTCATATTAGTAATTTTTCTTGTATTTTTGGTGTCATTAACGGACATTTACAGATGTTCAGCCAAGGGTACATAGCCTGATGATTATAGTTCTATTTTAAGATTCGACCTTGTAAAAACTTCCAAGTGGACATCCTACTTACTTATGCAACCATTTCAAATTGATGTTTTATGGTAGTGAGAGCCATCGCCACTGTTTACATGTTTGCAGTTTAAGTCCTCAAGCCAAAATATGTCATTAGTTGCAATAGTACATTTTTTAATTAATGTTTTGCCATATTTTGATACCAAATCAAGAAATTAAACTCTTATATCTACCTAAGGAAAAATGTTTCATCTATAAAGTGAGTCAGTTGTGAGCAGTCTTCCCATATCAAAATATGAAAACTCAGTTAATGCCACTTTCAACAAAATTAGCTGTTTAAACAGCTGCATTAAATAAGAATCAGTTCCAGCTTACTGAGTCTTTGCTCTCATGTTTCTTTTTCTTTAGGAGAAAACTACATCAGTCTTTGTTGTATCTCATTTAATTTGCCATCTGAAAAATACATTTTGTTTCTGTATGTTGAAACTGCTCTGTGAAAGCATAGCATGGCATCACTCTTCTCCTTGTCTTTGTCTTGAAGTAGGATGTATTTACATCACTCACCGCCCATATAGCCTTCAGGGCAGGATTTCAGGAGCGAGCCAGTAGCTCAGCACAGGTGTGAAACATGGCTTAGTTTAGCCTCTGTGCTCTCTGGCTGCTGCACTGCACTTAAATCTCTAAAGACACAAATGCTCCTCTTGACCTAAATGATCTTTCTTTTTGCAAGATATAATATGGCAACTATAGTTCATTGCCCTGGAGTAGAGGTCCCTGTCTGGTCTACTTTGGAGGCCACTTGGGAGATGAGAGACAGAAAGGTCAAGGATATCTCTATTCTGAGATATTTTGGTAAACTCACTGAAAAATGAGGAAATATTGAAAAATGCATGTTTGGCAGCTAGAAAAGGGATCCTGATTTCGGATCAAGCTGACTGCATAATTTTAAGATGGAGAAGGTCTCTGAGAATAGGAAGGGTGCCAATCCCCTTCAGCATGTCACCGTGTCAATGCTCAGAGCTCTCAAGAAAGATGCAGCACCCAGAGGCTCTGGTTCTCTGCTGGGGGAACTGAGACCATCTGCGCTGTGGGAGAGAGCTCAGGCACCGGGCAGCACTCCCAGTTCACCCTGGGATGTTGTTGTACTGCGCCATCACACTTAAACCTGCAGGAACACAAACATGTACTTCGTGCTCCAGGAAGTCCCAGCCTCTGAGTCAAAAGGTGATTTTGACCCTCTGGCTCACTGAGTGGGAGGATACACACCAAGGAGGTGGGATTGCTATACTTGGAAGGGATTTCCTTATAAACTTGTGAAACTTATGTTTCTTTTTCTTGCAAATACTGAAGCTCTTCCTCCAGGATGAACAGAAGTTTTATGCAGAGCAGAGGGAAACTGGTTTTGTTTAAGTGAGAAACAATAGAAATATTAATTCTATATTCATCTTAAGCAACACTGTCTTCAAACTGCTGACCTCTATTACATATCCTCAGATACAATTCAGAAAAGACTTACACCCGCGTAAGATTTGCATATCTTTTGGTTCCAGATGAAGATGCATGTCTATTTTTTGTGTGGAGGCTGCTGCTATTTCTGTCATCTGGTTTTAGAAAGCAGCTTAAATGTTGCTTGCCTTCTTTCCACATCTACTGGTAAAACAGAATTGCTCTTGCACCCACTGATTTAAGTGATTCTCATACCATAGCAATACTGTTTCAAAGATATTAGAATTGTTTAGAACTATATGAATGTTTGTGTGTTTGGTCCAAATGTGTACAGCTCTGTCAATGTGTATTTAAGATGTTTATGTCTTCTAGGAGAAAAAAACAAACCAAAAACCAAAACCAAAAAACACCCCAGTTTAAAGGACAATTCCTCTTTGAAATTAAACCCTTTATTAAAAAACGCCATAGGATTTAGTGTTTACTTTCAGTGATTCCATGGCACATATGTTTTCTCTATAAGCAATAAGATTTTCTTTTCCTAACTGCCACCAATGAACTCTGTGTTCTCTGAGCTCTTTTCTCTTCTTGCATCGTTAACAATAAAGGGTCTCCAAACAAATTAGGCCACTGCTATATCTGAATAAACCCCTGGTATTCAAATTACGCCCTCAGTGAAAGCCGCTCAGTCTCATTGCTCTCAATGCTTTTGAACAGGTTTTCAAGAGAAAATTTTACTAAAGCAAACAAACAGACACAGCAAGCTGAGGGTGCCCAAGATCTTCACCCTTTCCCATTACCCATTACCACGGTATTTAAGTCCAGCACAGAATCGCAAGCGAGGAGCTCCAGCAATGCAAATCGGCAGTCACACTCACAGATAACACTGGAAGGGTTTTCTTGCTTTTTTTCTATCTGCATTTCTACTTCAGGGAAATAATATAACAAGACAACACAAGGCAAACCTCAATAAGCCTGAGAGCTCTTTAGTCATCAGAGGACTTTATTGTCTATGCCCTTCCAGCTTCCCAGAGAAGTGCCCTGATATGTTGTGACTGGGGAAAAATAAAGAGAGTAAAGAAAAATTATTAGAAATATCTGAATAGGTGATCCACAGCCAAGGGTGTTCAGGTAACTTACTACTTTCTTTAAATCCCTTGAAAAGTCATAGAATCATAGAATGATAGCATCATAGAATCATAGAATGGTCTGTGTTGAGAGGGACCAAAAAATAATCTAGTCCAACCCCCCTGCCATGGGTATGTTGCTCAAAGCCCCATCCAGCCTGGTCTTGAACACTTCTAGGGATGGGGCATCCACAGCTTCTCTTGGCAACCTGTTCCAGTGCCTCACCACCTTCATAGGAAATACTTTCGTCTTAATATCTGGTCTAAACCTACCATCTTTCAGTTTAAAGCCGTATTTGTCTTTATATATATATATATATGTATATATATAGCTAATATTTACAGACAGAGTGTTTATAGTCACCCATGATAAAATCATTATCTTTTGTCAAATTGTGCCACAAATCCTTGTGTTTTCATTATATGCAGACTAGCTATCTTCCACACACAGTGTATTCAGAATAAACCCCATCCCTCTTAAAATAAACAATAGGAATAAATTCCTCTCATGTCATGGAAATATTATGCTAAACTTTTGAAAAAACTAAACCTATTATCGCTCAGTGAAATTTATTTAAATCAGTAATTCATTTTTATAGGTCTAAGTCTTAAGCATGAACACACAAATAAATACAGCTGAGTTAGAGTAGCTAGCATTTGGTTTTTTCCACAGCATTGTGAACATGCTACTGTTTATCACAAAATGCTAATGGCCTCACTCCATCCACAGAGGAGACCTGAATAAGAACAAGCTAAACAAACTTCAGCTGGTCAGCATCTGTTTTCAACGTACTTGATCAGATGCATGGCTAGTCTGAATTCAAACAATCACTCTCTTTCTTCTTCGGGGAATCAAGGGTCAGCAAACCTTTTAAAATATTTAAATTACAGAGGTTTTGTTGTTAATTGTACTAAGCATTCTACACAGTATATTATCTCTAGCTATTCCCTTTTTTACAGTTTAATTCTAATAGCATCTTTATTTGTCTTCCAAATAATCTTCAGTGAAATAATAAATTCCCTGTGAGTTCCTCAGGCATTTTGTTGTTCTTGCAGAAGAGAAGAAAGCACAGCATTGGCAGTTACATATGAATCTTTATCAAATGTGAGTTTGGGGAAATTCCCCACAGATTTGAAACATAATCTTATTTTATTCTACATATAGTATTCATATTGCTAAATTAATGGGTTCTTTGTCCATGTAAACATGAGAAACAAGCCTCTTCAGAGGTATGCAAGGAAGCAATCTGGGTCAAATTTGCCTCTTGTATGTATTTACATGAATCCTACTAACTAATGTAAGTGCAAGAAAGCCACAAGTGCACATTGCATTTGGGCTCATGGATTCACAGCATTTTCCCAGAGATGGGGCAAACTGCCTGTGCTAACATATTTTAAAAGTTTCTCCAATATGGTGTATCTCTGAGGCTTTTTTTGGCTACCAACATTCAGGGTTTTTATATGATTTAAGTGTCTTTGTAGACTGCTGACTGGCTTTCCACACGCCCTTTAATTATAGTCTGTGAAGTGCAACTAAAGAGGGGGCAAGGTTGAGATTAAGTGAAGGGGACAAGCTGAACTGAAGACAATGCCTCATTTTAAAGACCAACCATCCCTCCTGAGAGCTGCAGCTAGTACATGTCTGCTCCCCTCCACATTGCTTTTTCTGATTTTAATGGCATTCTACAATTTTGAAGAGGACTAAATTGAGCTTAGAGACAGTCCAGCTCCGGTTTTATGGGTGGGATAAAGAGCAAAATGTGCTATTGACAAGAATTAGGTTGTTTCTACGGAAAACTAACTGAGAGTTGCAGAAGTGGCAGAGCACACGCATTTTGGTACCCAGATTATTCACTTATGCTCAGACAGAAACAGGCTGTGTCAGCACAGGTTATCGCTAGTGCCATATCAGATCTGCTGTGAAGTCACTGCCCAGTTCTCACCTTTCTGCTCGAAATAAAGGAGCAGGCTGTCTCTGCTCCCACACTGGAGCTTGGTTCAGGCAGCCCACGTAAAGAGGAAAAGAGGTGTGTAATATTATGCAGCACAAGGGAGTCTTCATTTGAACATCTATCTGCATCAATACAGCTAATTCCAGCTCATGTGCTTTTGGGTTTAAATCCACATTTCCCATTTATTTTCTCTTCACCTGGTTCAATGAGGAGAATATTCTCAGTAGGTGAGGTGTCAGTTCTGACATCAAAACATGCTCAGAGACATGAAAGCTTTATGTGCCCTATGGTGGGATCTAGAAAGGGAGGGTGGATGTTTGTTCACAGAAGATTTTGTAATCAGTAAATCTAGTCACTCTGAACTAATTGCTTTTTCATGATGATGGTGTATAAAATGGAACAACTCCAGCTTTACACAAACCTCAGTAAAATTTGCTGGGTTGTACGGTATTTGTTTTAAAAGTCTACTCAGGGTAAATGCTAAAAGTTCATGTTTACATAGGAGATGTGGAGACTGAGTTTTCCATTGGCAACCTGTGCATTTAATCCTCATTCACAGAATACAAATAAGAGTAAGTGATGTATATAAGAGTTGGGATGAAGGAGAAGATTGTGTAGTTTTGCATGGAAAATATATGCAAGTTTTAGAGTTTTCAGCAGGTGTTGCTTCCATCATGCAATCAGAATCTGCACAAATTCTATACTCTGTAAACTTATCTCCTTCCTGGAGCTTGCCTTTTAACATTAATATAAACAACGTGAAAGTAACATAAACCAGAGCATAGTGTTTCGCCTGTGCATGGCTATTCTTCCAGTTTTTTTCCTTGCAAGACCATATTTTTTTCCTCTTTGGGCTAGGTTATGTCAAGGTCTTTGCTACTGCTTGTTTTGAGGTAACAGGAACTGATTTCAAAGCAAGTCAGACAAAATGGCTCTGCATCTCTCCACAGGGAACTACCATTTGACATGTCAGACAGCTAGCAAAGAACTCAGGGCTGAAAACCAGCAAAGGGGGTGAATGGAAAACACTCAAAAGATTGGGGTATAAAATAAAGATAAAGGCTTTTTTTCAAAAACTCAGACCTATATCATTTACAGGAGAACTCTGAATGAAGCCACTTTCTGCTTTGCCTTACATGTAATCAATGCCATGTGGGACATTTCCCATTCCTTTGGCAGTCTGGAAAGCTGAGGCAATATATCCCATTGGTTCCAGCACTGGGCTGCCTCCTTCTTCAGAAAAGCCTGAAGGAAGGACGCTGCTGCAGCTGCCTACTGGGCTTGGTAGCAGAGGGACACAAGGGCAAGGTCCAGGTCTGTGAGGAGGACAGAGGGTCCAGGCTGCATGCAGCCCCCCTCCTCTCAGGGAGGAAACCATCTAGAATAGAAGTGATGTGAATTATCACTACTGCTTTCTGTCCACAGCTCCTTGTGTCCTTTTACAAGTATTTTAGCAACTAACCACCGTGTTGAGTAAAGTTCATTACCATTCACTGAGCTTTAGTCCTGCTGTTCCTTAGCACAAAATTGTCTACACGCAGCAATCGCCAGCACTCACAGAATGAAAGCGAACTGCTGAAGGCTCTCAGGCTCAGCTGAAGAAGTAGCCACAGTCATTTATTATCCCTCCCAAAATGGCACAGTTGACTGAATACAGTGTTTAACAAAAGCAATATCTTTTGAGCCTACATGCAGCCTGCCTTACACTCTAGAACTCCAGGCACAGCACAAATGCTTCTGCTGGCACCTGCCACAGAGGCTATTCCTGCGGCACTGCGTGACAGGCAGGGCAGAGAGGTGCCAGACAGAGTTGCACCAAGATCACCTGCCCAAGGGGCAATTTTAGCACCAGCAATCTCACCAGGTTGACCCTAAATAGTATGTCTTTTCCACAATTCTGAATAAAGTAGTTCTATAAATTGATTCCTATCTTTGAGTGTCTTTAAAACCATGTGCTGTATTCTGCTAGAGTGTACAGAATGTGCTTCTCTCGGGTATGGAAAATCCTTTCTTGAAGAGCATTACAAAACTTTGAATTTCTTTCATCCTTCAACAACAATAATGATTTTGTACAATTAGCTAGGGAACAGAGAAATACATCTGAAACCAAGTTTTGCCACATATTACCTTATACAATGAACACACTGGTTTTACTACTCAACACTACTAGAAAACAAATAAATTTCTGACATGATGTGGCATTTACCATGTGTCAGGTTTTTTCCTAGTTCATTAATTAGTTATATCTGTTCATTTTTATTGTATTAATTATTAATAATATATGAATATATTTATTAATTATAAAATAATTAGGCATTTCTAGATGCAATTTAAGATTTTATAACTATACATAGAATTCTAGCCTGAGGACTAATTATTTCATCAGCCTTCTGTTTAACACCAATAACTAAGATCAGACGAAATGCAAAGGTGACAAGCCTCAGATTTACGTCAGACTTTTAGAAGCATCCCTCCCTTAATTTTGTATGGTTTTGTAGGATATCTAACAGTATATATATATTTTAAAAAATACATGCACCTTGTATGTACTGAAGCTTTTCATCTTCTCAGTTAAACTGTTCATCTCTCTGAGAGAGCTTTGAAAATTGACTGTCCTTTCTTTCAAGGAAAGAGGTTTCTTTGGCTGGAGGGTTAGTCCTGCTCCTAATACAGAGAGAAAAGCAAGAGCTTAAATTAAGTTATTTTTTAGCTATGCACAAATGCCTAGCAAACTGTTGGTATATGGACTTTTTCACTTCAGTGAGAATAAATGAATAACTTAACACTGAAATATTGTTGTAGATGAAGATAACATTTAGAACTCATGATGTCGTATTTCTAAAGCAATTTGCAAGCATGACATTAATTACTAATTAGATAATTTAGTTGCAAGTTATAATCATTCATTAATTATTTTTCAGAACAGTCATGTGACACAGAGAGCATAAGGAAATGACCCTAACAGAAAACATAGAGTCTTCTTGAACTTTTTTTTAATAGCTTTCTTGAAAGTTTAACTGGTGTCTGTACACCACGTTATCATTTGCTCCAAGAATGACTTATCGTTGATGCAATAAGTTATCTTTATTGCAATAACTCTTCCACCATCTGAGAAAAATAATCCTTTCCTTTCTGTCTTTTTCTACTTCCTTTGTCTTAAAATTGAGGGGATGGCATTTGTAACATCTTTAGAACTTCCTTCATGTTTCATGGGGTTTTTTCAGACCATTGCAAGTGTTCCTGAAGAGGGGATTGTGGTGAAAAAGTGGATGTAATCGTATTAGTTCTTTTTACTTCGGTATATCAGTACAATTATTGCACACTCAATGTGGCATTTCTTTACCCTGAAAAATCTTCTCATATCAAACATAATATGCACCACAGTAGGTTTAAATAAGCGCATGGACTCGTGTATTATGTGCCCTGACTGGAACTGTCACTTGGTATAAAGGCTAATGCTGTCGCAGTCGGGGCAGGGTAGTGTTACATTTCACTTCATGGGCAAACCTCAATTATCATCTCTGCAATGATGTCCTTACAGTTCATCTGTGATATGATGGACAAACAATAGAAGTAAAATAATGGTTACCAGGTTGCACATTTATACTTCTGTAGATCATAATACCCAATAAGCTGTTAGAGGCTATAAACAGTGAATTTTTTTGGTGTCTCAAAAATGTTTACGCCTGAAAAAGCATCTTTTTCCAGCTATGCTAGAGAATGTGCTCCATTATTTTCTCTTTTTTACTTTTCTGTTCATATCATTGTAAAATTAATTAAATTAAATATCAGAAGATTTTAGAAGATCAATCCAAAGATTCATCACCAAAAGGAACTTGATAGAACAGAATTCATCAGCTTAACAATAGTCAAGAATCTCCCATCCACTGGCAAAGATGGGAGATTTCTGGACATCAGTCTTAGGAGGTTTTTCCTGCGTGTAAATAAAGCATAATGCATTCGTCATGGCAGAGACAGAGGCAGCCAGGAACAGAACTCATTCCAGGTGTAATTTTAACAGCTCCTTCTATTAGGAGTGACTGAAGCACCATCGCTATGGCCAGGGAGTAACCAAGAAATAGGCTGGAACAGGGAGTGGGAGTAAACACGAACACCAGTATTGTCCAAGAACTGTATCACTGGTACTTCCCATCCTGCCTCCCCTCTGAGGGTAAGAGGAGCCCAACGCAGAGGAGCACTGCATCCTGCAAAATGCTGTCCTCCCAAACCTGTGTCACACCCCAGCCCTGAACATCCCTATGCTCGTTCTTTTTTTCCCTGTTCTCACCGGGAAAAGTTTCTGGGACCCGGCTCTGCAGCCTGGGCAGTGTCCTGCTGTGGCTTTGGGGAAACAAACACAAAGGGTCTTGATTGTTGTTGGAAAGGATAGCTCTGGTGTGCACCCTACTAAAACAAAGGGATCACAACAACCCCGTGCAGGGCTAGAGGCTGGGGGAAGGGTGGCTTGAGGGCTGCTCAGCAGAAAGGGGCTTGGGGGTGATGGTTTACAGACTGCTGGATATGAGTCAGCAGGTGTACCTGAATTTAGAAATTATCAAATTATGTTTCAAAAGCTCAAGACAGACTTAACTCAAGAACTAGGACACTCTCTTCTGCTCTTGAAGCTCCCACTTATGCAGGGAAACATTAGGTGAGTGCCAGGAGTATCCCAGACATTGGTGATTCCTGATGCTCTAAGCCATAGGAATAGGAGAGGAGAACACTCACACAGGTAAAGGGAAAGCCCACATTGACTGGTCAGCTAAGTATGAACCTCAAGAGCCTAGAAACTCAAAGTCTTCAGGATTTACCTGGTTTACTGAGTGACACCCAAGGCATGCAAGAGTTTTGATCCTAGAGTGGGCCTGATGCAGGGAAGGGAGAAGAAATAATTTCTCAGATATTTTCCCCGCAGCTCAGAAGATCTTCAGCAAGCAAACCAATTTTTTTTGTGGGAAAGGCAAAAGAATGTCAAGGTTAATGCACTCAGAGTTTACTTATTATATGCTTTATTAAATACTAAGAAGACTGGTGGCAGCAGCTATGTTCTCAGAGGAGGAACCTAGAAAATTATTAGTATCTAATCCAGAAACAGATCATAGGTCATTGTGGTACAGATGGGTTGGTTAATGCAGAAGAGGGCCTGTCATGCCAAAATGCAAAGGAGGTGCAAGGTACCAAGCTAGACCCAGCCCTCTGCTCCAAAATCACAGCGTGGATGCAGCTGTCCTGACTTACTTGGCTGAAAAACTTGAAATAAACCAAATGCTCTGTAACTGGAGTCACTGTTAAGAATAGTATAGCAAAATATGTAAGTAAAGGAATGATGCCAGAATTTAAATAATTTAAATATATAATTTAAATTCTTTCCTGAGTGACTGACAATGTTTATTTTATAATTATCATGTTGAATTCTATATATAAGTATTTGAAATTTATCATTTTTGTAAAATATTCTTGGAAATCTCTTAGAAACCAGCTATCAACAGTGGAATGCAAATATCAGGCACTGATTGGCGCAAGGGTAGGTCTTTTTTTCTTATAATTATTCTGTGATTCAGAATATTTTTCTCTTTACTAAACATATAAGTCAAACTTACAAGTCTATTAGTTATCTCTAGAATGCTAAATCAGACAGATTAGGCCGAATAAGGCCGATTTGTGCAAACATGTCAGACTGGTAGAATGAGGAAGATGAGTGGAAGCTGAAGGAGTATTATAAAGCCTATTCTGTCAATTCTAGGAGAATCCATCCAGGAGAAGAGCAATAATCAACCATTGTGAATAGTAGTGTTCTAAAAGTATGACAGCTGTCTGCTTGGTGAATTGAGACAGAGCTACTAGGAGGGAGTATTAAGTTAAATTCAGCTGTAAATGATGGATTTTGAGGGTGGCTAAGAATTATTCTAAATATTATAATCTGGAAAAATTTTCTGTTATCCGCATATTTCAGGAATTATCTATTGAATGAACATCTTTTGATTCTCCTCTCAGTGTCCTCATCCCAGTGTCAATGATCTATTGCTCATTCCCATGTGAGCAGCTACAGATGTGTGTTTGACATTACTTTCCAACCAGTGTTCCCTGATCACTGCTTACAGGTTAAGGAGCACATGTGGATGTTGGGGTTGAGAAACTTTCATGGCTCCATTGTCACTGCCTGTATTTTTATATATCAGTTAGTTTAATTTCTACTTCTTTGCAAAATGTGTTGTCTGCAATTGGACTGGGGGAGTTTTTCTTTTTTGAATGTTTCTTACTATTTTACCTGATTCAGTACAACTCCCTAGATGAGTTCACATTTCGAATTCCAGTGACTTTGTACCTAGAGATCTTTGTAGTAAAAATAAGGAGAGATTCCAATTCACAAGACAGAGGGAGCAGCACAGGATCACCAAAATATTATGCCCTGGATCAAATATAAAGGAGCTAATTAGGTTTTCCAATGACTCTTGTTTCTACAGGTCACTAGCTGCCCTTTCTACACATGCTGTGGATTTCCACTCAGTTTTAAGAGCCATCTGGCTTTTGTATCTCCTGCTTAGGACATGATCAACTACTTTCATTTTTTCCATGGTGTAAATGGGCTAATATCCATGTATTCCTACCACACTTTAAAGTTCATTTCCGCTATATAATATGTGTCTACGTTTTCCTGCACATACTGTATTTGGCAACAACCTTTTCTTTCCCCAACATATTTTATTTTCCTTTTTACAGCGAATGTAGCTCTCATTAAAAGGTGGTGGACTGACAACTCTGGCAGATTAAAGCTGGCTTATCTGTACAAGAGAAATAGCAAAAGGATATGGCAAAGTAATCTTCCTTTAGTGTTTCTAGTATCCTGCGTTATTCTTGAACAGGAAAGACATTCTTCAGAACTGAAGGCAAAATTCCCTGCAATACTTCAGCTATCATGGATATGTTACAGTGGTGATGGTTAAGTATAGCAAGGCTTTATTTATAACCATTTATTCAATAATTCTCACACACAGGAACACTGTCAGATACTAATGCTTACTTCTGGCCATTAAATCTACGTGTGTAACTCCATGGTTCCCACTCCTAAATGTTTTCTTTCACTGATCTTAGAAAGATCAGGACAATCAATATTGCCTGGAGAATTTACATTACTTTACAACTTTTTTTTTTTTTATATATATCTCAGATTTAAAGTGGAGATTGAGGGCTGGTGTGCTTGAGCTAGTAAAGGGATGCATCAGATTGCCACCTCCTGCTAAATTCATAGCTTCTTGATACTGAAATTTTTGCCTTTTCAGCTGTGTCATTTGTACCAAACAATTTCAGGATAGGTCATTCTTTCAAAGAATAGCCATCAAACAGCCAAAACTTAAATCATCTTCTGTTCTACCCAATATCTATCTAACGTGTTAAAGGCAGGCAGCAGTGGTCAGACAAATATGATGGGAGAGTACAATACTGCTGCCTGAGTGTGCTGGGAGCCTGATTACAAGCCTGCTTCTTCGTCCTGTATGTCCACCTCCCAAAAGTAGCATGCTTTCCATCAGCAGGTATAAAGCAAAAATCAATCCTTCTTAAGTTAGGAATCCAATTTCACTAAAATGTGATTAAATATAAAATAATTAAATAAACAAGAAATGCACTCAGGAAGAATTATTCTGCGCAGCAGCTTTGCACTAGCAATTTTAAGTGATAAACTGCTATCCAAAACATCGACTGGGTGGTTAGCCAAGCTTTTATCCACTACAGCTGTGTGCCACGAAGCAGCAGCAGCAGCCTCCTGAACATGCTGCTGTCCTCAGTCTCCAACTTTGCACGGAAGGAAAGTGGGCATGGAAGTAAAAGATATATGAAGTCTTGCAGAGTAAGTAGACAGTAGAAAGAGAGGGTACATGAAAGATAAAATGCTTACACAAAAATTATCTTGATCTGTGGGAAGAAAGAAGCTTTTTTAGAGATGAAGCAAAAGAACACAGATTTGAATGCTCCTGTTGCCAGTCAAACTAAGTAATTTTTTTATCTCTTTTTAAATTGTAAACTAGTTTTATATCAGCAACTAAGCAGTATACAGAACAAAAAATTAAAATAAAATCCTAATCTGAAAGCTCCTTGTCTGCCTAAGAGAATACCCATGGACACACACAAAACCACTCCTGCAGAGTGCATGCATGTGGTAGGGATAATGGAAAAAAAAAATCTTGATACAAATCAAGATTTCCATATTTTTTTTTTAAATCAAAGAGATTTAGGATATTCATAAACCCAAATCTGTTCCCACAAATGATTTCAACAGCTTGAGGCGAGTTCATTAAAACAATGTATCTCCAGTCTTTCAGCAGAGACAAGTTCTCCATAGGACAGTGCTTTTGCTTATCTGGGAAGAGCTTCTTGCTGAGTTCCCGCTGGTTTATTCAAGACCAGCACTGGGCTCCTGTTACTCTTCTCCCGCTGAAAGTTAAACTGGCTTCAGCTAGTCAGTACTGCCTGACAGATCTAAATAAGGCAATGTTGAGCGTACAGACCACACTCTGATAGAGAATATGATTACGATGGGAAGCCTTCCAAATTCGAAACAGCCAGGAATTCTAACCTTGGAGCCAAGGCAGTTCTAATAAGGGGGGAAATTGCCTTCTGAATTTCATTTGCAAAGTAACATTAACAGGAAAAGAAGTAACTTGTATATACTTCTCTTGCCTTCTAATAAGAAGTATGGTAAAATGTAAGGAAGATTCAAACCCCAGATTATCTAAGTCAAAGATCCATATTTTAGCCAGAAAAAGAAATTCTACAAATACATATGCATAGCAATGAAAAAAATGTAAAGTCTGAACATATGTGTAATATTTTGGTTTGGAAATTAAGGTATCTGGGTTCAGAGAGAATTATATTCATGTGTCACATTCTTAAGCAGGGAGGACTTGATCAAAAAAACGCGTGCTTTTCCCAGCTCCACTACTTGGTCTGAGAAAATGTTTTGTTTCTCATCTTGTTCCATTCATTGTAGCACTGAAATACCATTTTCATTACTTCAGACTATATTGTTTATCTGTTAGTGTTCAGGACTAGATATGAGAAATGTAGTTAAATGCAAAAGTATTTTTCTGTCCTTCATACACATAGTTCCAGTCTCTTACATCCCAGATGTGCGTGTCACACTACAGCTCTTGGATATTTAAAATGGATAGTGCCTCCCATTAATACTTATGCCTCTGGTTTTGAATACCATACCATCTCACACAAAACCTGAAAAACATCATCTGCCGAATCTTGGATATACATATATACTCCTATAAAAAAACAGGTGTTCACAGCACACTTCTTCAGCAGAAATCTTCTCTTATAAGAAAAAGCTTGGGAAGGTCTAGACACAGATATTAGTTCTTTTTCAGTTTGCTAATGCCTCTTCATAATAACAGCAAAATCATAGTTATTCCCATCTTTGAATGATTCTCAGTTTTGTAGTGTGAGATTGATGTTGTTGCTTTTGTTGATCAAAAATTTATGTTCTTTCTATGATAATGTGAATGTAATGGTACAAATACATAGAAATTTGGAAAGCAAAGATATTTTCTTTAAATATTGCTATTCTTATATACAAGTACAAACTCAGTAGAATAGCTATATGTTACAAGGAATTCTGAACTCAAAAAATGCATTTAAAAAGTCCCATGCATGAGAGTTATCACATGATTTCATATGATTTTCATATTTTCAAATCCCAAGAACTGTACTTTAACAAGTGAATTAATGTAATTTGTGAAACAAGCAAAAAATCTTCTTCATATTCTATAAAATACTTTCCTGCATCTTAATATATTAATGAAGGATGAAGAATGCACTCATAGAAGGTACATATAGTTATTAACTTTGAACCTGTATTTGCCATAACTAATCACTAATCACTCATAAAACCTGCTGATACAGCAATAAAACAATTCATTGAGGAAGTTCTGCACCTAGAACAAAAACACCGAATTTGCTTCTCACTCCCATTTAAGATAATGTAATCAGCAGCAAAGCAGCATGAAAAAGACAGGCTGCACTGTGCAGGGGGAGCAATTTATTAAAAACCAAATGTCTCAACTCAGAATCAGTGTTCACTAATTCATTAATAGTGTTAGGCTCCCAGCAGAGCAACTCCTTTTGGAATACCTTGCTTTGTAGGAAGTACTAGTGAGATAACACTGAAACAGAACTTTTTCTGTAACATAACAGTATTTTCTGGCCATGTGTCAATGTCTTTCTCTTTTTTCCTTTGTTTTTTGGTCGCTAATTAAACTTCTGGGTTTTTACTTCTCAAAAATGTGAGTTTTTTTCTTTTAATCTTTAAGAAAACAAAAACTATCAAGCCTTGCAGCTATGAGATTTATTTTCCACCTAAAAATAGTTGCAAAGCTTGGTGAATGCTAATGGTTTGTGTAATCTCATTTTAACATTTTATTTGCAAAGACATCTTCCCAGTGAGAAATTACTCTGAGCCACCTTACTGAGTTGGATAAAGGGAAATAAAAATAACAAACGTGGAAAGCTGCTGTGTTTAAGTGTAAGTTAATTTCAAAGTCTAATATGAACATCTAAGATGAATACATTATTGTTTCTTATTGAATCAGTTTTGCAGACATGCTAACTAATTTTAAGTGGATCTTAAGCACCATGTCTCCAAACTCAGTTTAATCTCTGTCTAGAGATGAATGCAAAGTGATTTCCCCCCTCAGGTTAACAGTTCATACAGCAGGGTTTCTTTATACCTTTCTATTTAGTTTAATCTATTTAGGGTCATGGCTCCTGACCTTTACTTTGAATTCTGAGCTCAGATGGAGCGAAAACATTGAGACTGATCTCTCTTGCAGCTGCCATGCATCACCTGGTACTACATGCAGAAAACAAAGCAAGTAAAGAGACAGTCTAGAAGTTTATACACTGTGCATCACCTTTCTTGCTTTTCCAGAGAAAGTACCTAAGCATTCTCTTCTTTTTTTCATGGCTGTTTCTTAGGTATGAATGTCCATGACAAATGGTGACAGCAGTAGGAGGAAGTGAAAGGGGTGAGTGGGGATGGGACAGACAAGGACATGACAATGGCTGGTTTTTTGGAAAGTCTAGGGGGAAAAGTCAGCCAAACACCTAAATGCTCTCGCTTCATAATGCCACATTCCAGAAAAATTGGAATAAAACACCCTTGTCTTGAAAGAAAAGCTATTAAAACACGTTAGTATCCACAGTAAAAGAATCAAAATGGAGCAAGCTATACCACTCTCAGTTTATGTCTAGGCAAACACCTAAGTGTTACAGAAAGGAACACATACTCTGAAGTAGTTTTTTTACACCCCAACTCTTCCTGAAGCCAAGCTCAGTGTAAAGCTAGTCTGAGGTTGGACCTGAAATGTAGTTGAAACTGAGAAAGGGTTTTCTTTGCTAGGCAGCTTTGCCAGTCACTCAGCAGGAATTAGCAACCCAGAAAGACGCACTTGGTCCCAGAGAGTACAGTCCTCAATGACAGGCAGCACATTTCCTCATCTGTGTGTACACATTGTTTCAAATGGCTGCACTGTTTCCTAAGGGATTTTTCTTTCCAGAGGGAAGTTTTCATCTGTCACATGCATTTTTCATTCATTGTTGATTTCTGCTTCTGCGAATTACATGCAAACCATGGCAAATATATCCATTAGAAATGTGAAAAGTCATGAAGAGCTATTAAAGGATTTTAGAAACATGCATGGTATATAGTGATACTTAATAGAACTGCACTTTCTTTTCACTAAACAGGCCTGACCCCTGTACAGTTTGCTAAGTCACAGACTAACGGTGTGACACAAGAAAGTACTTCATTTACATCCAGCTTTTGGGACATTGCTGTTAAAATGCCTGGAAGTGTCTGTCTGTCTCTAGGTGAAAGATCCTAAGAAGCAGATAAAGGCCCCTAGTGGAGACCCTCACAGTGTAGAATTCTCACAAGAAACCTTTCAGAGAATGGCGCCATTTGTAACTAAGCCCCAGGAAGCAAATGTGCACATGGTGGATGAGGACTCAGAGCTGACCCAGAGCTTTCTCAAGATGCTGGAGCATGAAGATAGCTGATCAAGGGCTGTTCTTTGAGAAGATACTGGGGATGCTTCTTTTTTTACACCTTTTACACAGAAGCCTGAGTCCCACTCCAACTGTCTTCCTCAATGTCCAGTTCCTGGGGCAGATGCGCAGAGTTCTGCTCCGTGAGTCAAGTTTTTGGTCACTCAGCTGATGCTGTGGGGGCAGGCAGCAACATTTATGCTCACCAGGGTTTTCAGTGAGAGGCCCTGGGGCTGCAGTGCCCTTTCAGTGGGTATCATCTCTATCAGATGGTGGGGACAGCTGGACAGGACACCCCTGAATCAGAGTAGAGAACGGGTATGGATGGGTGCTAAGCATTAGAGACTCTGCATGTGTGCCAGGAAAGACCATCGACAAGAGGCATGGTAACCTCAAATGGGAGTTCTATGGACCATCCACCTAGATTTCATTTCCTAAATTCTTCCCACATCCTCTCTCTTACCAAAGCAGTTTGTCCCTACCTTTTTTCCCCACTTTGCCTGACAAAACTTTAACAGAATATATTTGCTTGTGTCAGCTTGGAGCAGCTGGTTCTTTTATTGTAATATTTATTCACTTATTTTAGGGTACGCAAAATGATGTGAGAATGTGGCTTCAATGTTATAGGGAATTCTTGGCTCCTTCGGAGACACTCAGATGTTTGCAGTAAATCTCAGAGATGAGATCTCATCTCAAGGGTCCTCTCTGCTGAAGCATAGTATGAACCCACAAGCTTTAATTCATGATTCTGATGCTGCACAGTGTATAAAGGTGATTATAGTTCTTTCAACTCCATCATATCTGGCTAGACATTTTCCAGATCTCTTGACAAGTTATTTACATTACCTGCTTTGCCTTTGCAGGTGTTTAGTACTCTTACACAAAGAACTTTCCTGTTCAAGCATTTAATGCCTCATCCCTGCCTGGAAGTGTTCACGGCCAGGTTGGATAGGGCTCTGAGAAACCTGATTTAGTAAGTGGCATCTCTGCCCATGGCAAGGGGGATGGAACTAAATTATCTTTAAGGTCCCTTCCAACACAAACCATTTGTGACTCTGTGATTATCCTATACAGGCAAAATGCAAAGGAAGAAAAAGTATACTCACTCGTTCTTTTTCATATTGACAAGAACAAAAAAAACTGAAAGGAAATTTAAATAAATCATCACATATTTTTGATGTTTAAAGCAGCAAAAGTAAGAAGAAAATCAGTCCTTCCTACCTGGGAATCAGTCTGTCAACAATGACCTGGAGCAATTAGATTATTAATTATTAAAGTGATGCTGCAACTGAAAGAAATATATGTAGCAAAAATTTAATATATATTTAATATATTAAATTATATTAAAATATTCAATATTTAAAAATATAAAAGGAATTTTAGCAATTTTATTTAATTTTCTTTTGCATAGTACTGGGAAAATTTTCTATAGCTGCAGCAGCTATGAAACAAATGCATTTAAAAAACCTCTCACTAGAAATTGCAAATATGAAAGACCAACCACTGAGTCTATTTGCAGAAGTGTTATGAATAAAAGTTATTGACATCAGTGAAGCAAGTCTGCATTTATGTTGAGCGACCTGAGATCAGGATTCAATTATGTGTTAATTAATTAATGATGGCTCTTGGTTGGTGCATATATTTTCAAAGTACATATATTTTTTAACTTTGTCCTTTGTTTACAAAATACTATGGGATATTACAGCAATAATTTCAAATGTTTAACCTTATCACAGTGACATTATAGAGTGGATGACTACCATGGCTTTTACCATAAAGGATCTGTACAGGAAGGAATCTTGCATGAATGAACATATGTGAGTGAATTCCAGGGCTAGTGTTTGTCACCTTTTCTCTCAAGTGCTGTTCAAGAAGCAGCATGAGAAATATAGTCTGGGTCGTGAGGGGTTGTTTAAACATGCACAGGCCAAGAGCACTCCCAAGGCAACTAATGGTGGACAGAGCATCTTTAACCTTGCAGCTAATCCACAAAAACTGTGGTGAAAGGGTGATTCATATAATATAATCTTTCTCTGATCCCCTGCGTGAAAATTTTGATCAATGTCAGGACAAAAGCTATCCCTAGGACAGATAGTAAACTTGTTGGAGCTCTCCATTAAATCTGTAAGCCATCAATGATTAATTCAGATTTTTGGGGTTTTTTTCAGAAAATAAATTTTACATTGTTTTATTTCTGCCCTAATAGTAATTCACCTGAGGTCTTGGATTCTGCTACTGAGGAAGAACCAAGTATTTCAAAGTAATTTACTTCAAATAGTTCAGAGTAATTGAATTCTCCCAGTGAAAATCTTTTGGATTAGATGGGACCATAAGAATAATAGAGCTCTTTTGGGCTTCTTCCCCCTTCCTGCCAAGTACACTGATCTTTAACCTAACAAAATTCAAAGGTATTGTCTGTACCGTGCAGGCCAATGCATAAATCCTTTTGTTTGGTTTTTCCAGTTTTAAGTATTAAAAGTGCACAAACAGATTATCTGAGGCTGATCTTAGCCTCTGGGCTTCCCTTTGAGCCCCACAGCTGCAGAAACTATAATTCCTTCAGAAAAAAACTGAAAAACTAAAAATAAAAATAAAAAAGGAAAAAAAGCTCAAATTTCTTTAATTGAGCTTTTGGAGCAAAAATCTGGTTTCAGATGAAGTAATGATAGTTTTTCCCATATGACTGAGCTCACAATCAGGCAGGCTGCATAGAACTGGGGATTTTTGTACCAAATATGAAATTTGTATTTGGGGTCAAAGCAGTTTCAGCCTACCTGATCTCCCATTCTGTTCAGTGCCTGTGAATAACTCATAAGGCAGTAGAACTAGGTACTATTTACTTTTGAGGTTGAATACACAAAACACCTGCCTTCCCTTTCTTTTTATTCAAGTCTTTCTCTTCTTCTTAGAGAAGAATCTTTACATTTTTTCTTAAATACTTCTGAAGATAGCAAGGAAGTAAGTACAGGCTACAACACATAGTGGTAGTTAGTATTCAGGCCTTTTGTGCTTTTCTCTTCAACTAGTGAAGAAATTAATCATTGAGTCAGATATTTCTCTTGCATTGCTCTCTTACATCCTAGATATATATGTTATATATAAAATCTCAATTCCTATACACTATAGAGCCTTAAGACCAGCAGTGCTTTATTTATCTGTAGTACTATGCCTTCTCACAGCAATTATGCTACCTAAGTGTGAATTCTTTGGCTTTCATTTCAATACACAGAAATACTCCTTTGTTTCTAGTGCTTCTTTGTGCACTTTAGTGATTTCCCTACTCTGCACAGAAACACTCCTGTCATCTGACACTCACTTCCCCAGCTGCACATTCAGATGACTGATAACTCACACTATATATCTGAATCTTAAACAATTTATCAGAAAAAATGTGCTTTGGGCAGTGACTCTTACTGTTTCAGCTGTCCATTCCACACAGGAGCTTAACAGCTTTTCCAGTTATCTTGACAGATGGGTAGATATCATAACCTTCAGATTTTTCTAAAGTTTCACCTAATCTCTTGTACAGAAAATATGGCTCTTCAATAGGAACTTTGAAAAGAGTTTTAGAAAAAAAGGAAGACTTTAGATCGTTTTTTTCTCTGTATGATACTACAGTGAAAAGACAGGTTTCAGAGTGTCTGTCACTTCTCCAATTGAAAAGTCCCTGTCTGAGGACTTCCTAACTGCAGTGATTTACTGGATAACATCAGACCCATCCTGGGTCAAATATAATCAAATGCTAAACTATGTTAGGCAGAGGGGCACCTGTAGAAAAGAAGATGGGGAAAATCCAAGTCACAATGAATATCTTTCTTGCAAATTGTGGAGTAATATCCAACTGATTCCTTATGGGAAGTTCTTAAAAGTTGTGATAACCATGTACAAATAAGCATGGCAATGAATCTGTTATTTAAATCATAAAAATGCATTTCTGTTTCCTGAAAATCATACAACTTTCCATAGCTAACACAAAGGGTAGTTTTGGTTTGGTAGCTGAAAAAAAACAAAACAAAACAAAACAAAAACCCTTTAGTATTGTCAAGCTTAGTTCTGTTGAAAAATGTGAGAAAAAATGTGCACAGTATGTGTATAGTATCACCACATATTCGTATGCATTGGTTTTATTTGGACCCAAAACGACATGGCCAGAGGTAGAAGGATGACAGATTACATACATTCAGTATGCCAACAAGACCAGTGTAAAGGTTTCAGCTGATACCCTCCCTGCCATCATATTCTGAATTTAGAGCAAATAATTATTCCTCCGATGAGTTTAAAATAGATTTAAAGAAAACCAAACATTTTTAACAAGGAAAAATCAATTCCTAAGCAACTAAATGACAGCAAAATGTAAATAGTTAAATGAATAGTTGAGTAAATACAGTGTGAATGGTTATCTCCCTTTTTTTTTTCTAGCCTTGGTTATGTGAGTATAGGACAGGTCGCATTCTGGCTTTGAGGCAACCTTGGAAGATTCGCTGTTTTTTTCAGTTATTCATTTTCTACACTAAGCAAAATATAAAAAACATCATTAAGTGAAGCCTGCTGCCTCAAGACAACAGCCTCTCACTAAAGCAATTTTAGTTAAAAGACAGAGGGACAATTTCTGTCTTTTTCTATATGACTTTACAGAGTCCCCTTGACAGAGTACTCCATATTGTTGTTAACTCCAAGAATTTAAATGCTTGGAAATATGCCTCTACATCTCCAGAGATCTGTAATAATATGAAAACAATGTTGGCCTTAAATTTGGAACATAGGGAAGAAGACACTGCAGGCCTTGCAGGAAAGCACTATGGATGAGAGGAGAAAGGCAGCAGACCAGCATAACTAAGGACCTCCTGGCCAAGTGAAACACAAGAAAGAAATACACAGGCAGTGGAAAAAGAGTTATGCTTCCCGGGAAGGATATAGGGATACTTTTCTGGAGTGTATGGTGGGATCAGAAAAGCTAAGGCATAGCTGAACCTTGTCAAAGGATGTGAAGAATGATAAAAAGACCTACTATGGGTACATTACCCAGAAAAGAAAAAAAAAAAAAAAAGACAAAAGAAATTGTACCTCTCTCTGATAAACGAGACAAGGATCTTGAAGGAACCAGCAAATGCAGTTGCTAAGCCACTCTTCATATTTGAAAAATCACACCAGTTAGGCAAAATCACCAGTGACTAGAAAAAGGAAAACATCACACCCATTCTTAAAAAGGGTCAATTAAGGACCCTGGGAACTCCCTGTTAGTTACCTTCACTTCTGTGCTCAATAAGTTCATTATACAGATCTGGAAGCTATGCAGGGCCTGTGGATGGCAGGGGAGATTAGAGAGAGCCAACATGGCTTCACAAAAGGCCTGACTAATTTGTTTGTCTTCTACAATGGAGTGATTCCACTGATGGGTAAGGGAAGAACAACTGATACCACCTACTTCGACTTCTCTCAGGCCTTTGTCGTGGTCTCAAAGAACATCCCTGTTGTCAGATTGAAGAAATACAGATTTGATGGATGGATTGCTTCATGGACAAGGAATTGGGTGGAATTGACTGGGTGGCTGCATCCAAAGAGTTGTAGTCAATGTCTCAATGCCCAAATGGAGATGAGTAACGAGTGGTGACCCTTAGGGTCTCATGCTGCTCAATATGTTTATTAGTGGTATAGGTAGTATATATACTAATTGGATGAAGGTTAACAATTCTAAATTGAAAGAGCTTAGTTTAGCTTAGATATAAGGAAGAAACTGTTCACAATGAAGGTGGTGAGACACTGGAACGAACTGTCCATAGAAGCTGTGGATGCCCCATCTTTGCTTTAAGCAACTTGGTCTAGTAGATGTCCCTGCCTGCGGCAGGACAGGTGTAAGGAGACCCTCTTTAAAGGTTCTTTCCAACACAAATCATTCTGTGATTCTATGGCCAACTCCTCCAGCCTCTTCTGGCTCTCAGCTGGTGGTCTGCCTCTGAGGGTCTTATGAATCTGAGCACTGAGCTCATCCAAGTGGACATCACTGGACACCACGTTTCTGTAAAAATCCCACTCTCTTCATGACAAGAGCATTAGAAGACCTCTGTTGATTTACTAGTGTTCACTGGATCTTCAGAAACACTGATAAAATATGTCTAAACTAACCTTCAAACTACTTCTAAGAGATATAGAAGTCCTATGTGAAATAACAGAGTTTCATCTAAGATTGCCAAATATAGTTATTAATCATGTAACTGCTATAAATACTGTATATCTTCTGATTGATTTCTAGATAGTCTTTAAATTTTCCTTTCATTTCAGAACATTTGTGTCAAAGAGCAACATAGGCATTGACAAATCCTAGATTTATAATATTAAAATATCTCGTAACAGATCTTGTCTGTTGAGAGGGACATTATACACACTCACATACATTTATAATTTAAATAACAAGGGTACCTGAAAGGTGAAAAGAAAAAACAGAGTGCATGGACAGAGGGCAACTTTCTGACCAATATGAAGCCCTGCATTAATCAAATAAGGGAAAAATACCAGTTTTTATAATTCCAGAATTCATTAGACATTGTACCCTAGATTTCACCTTTTCCTTCTCTTGTAACAGACTACTGAAAACAATGGAACGTAAAGTGTTTAATTGTTCATAAGAGCTCAAAGTTTGTTAATAAGAAGTGATAAATTCTATTTGGCTTAATAAAAGGACTGTACTTAAAAGTTCCAATGGGGATATTTTCTTATTTTTCCTTCTGTTTTGCAACACTGCCTTATAGATACTTCAAGAGAATTTCTCTGTTCTGTTTTCCCTATAATTTTCTCCAAATTTCTGTGGAAAACCAGACTTTGTTGACAAAGCAAGTATGACTCTTGTTTTATCAAACTGCACAGTCCTTATCCAATCCTCATTTCAGGTACTGATAGCATGTGGGAAACTGCAGCTTATAGCCTTTCCAATAATTTCTCTCCTCAGCTTTCATTGCTTCTTCTGACTACAAGTCTTCCAGAAGGCCTTTTAGCTATTCTTTTCTTTCCTAATAAATATAAAACTCAACTTTTTTGAGTACCCTTTAGGCTGGAAACCATGCCAGGACCTCAGCACTGCAAGAAACCTTGGCAGTAAAATAGAAATGTAACAGATCTGCAACTTGATTTGCAGATCTGAAACTCAGGTCTACTTCACAATTAAACATGGCTAAAAAATTCTGATAAAGAATATTTATTCTCTCGTTTAGTTATAATTCCTTAGCACGGCCAATAGAACGTAACCAAAAGCTTGAAAATTGCAAGAGACATAGGAAATACAGCAGCCAATTAATAGTATACTAAATCTAGAAAGTTAGTAACACAGTTCTGACACAAATCTTTGGATCACTTTTTTTCCTGCTAAATGTATATCTCCAGTATTCATTCAGACTTTTGAATACTCACTTATCTATGCCATGCATTACCTAAGAACAAATGGCATAACACTGCTTGAAACAATACATTGCTTATCATGTACATTTGATCATATTCAGTGGCCCAAAGGACTGGTGCAGTAATAAAAAGATGTGTCTTTATCCACCAAATAGTAGGCTTTATACTGACAAAATATTTTTACAGTGTCTAGTTTTTTTCACTGACTGAATGGTATGTTACTCCTGTAATATTGATTCCACTGAGAATTAAAAATTTGACACTCAGTATAGAAATAAATCTGATAAAAACACTTCATTAATGTGTTTATTTAGAGTTTAAATATACCTTGCATTTTAAAATTTGCTAAAGTTGTGGTTTTTAATGGTTTTGCAATGGTTGCTTTTTAAGTCTCTAGCCATTCTTTGACCTCAGTGTCTCAAAACAGCAGGACATTTAGATCAATGACGGTAGAGAAATCCTAGGACAAAGCTAAATAACTTGCCATTATTGAAGACAATGCTGATATTGTCAGCAATTTCAAAAAAGAAATCTTATTCCAAATAAAGAATGCATGGAAATCAGGAGCACGAGCATATTTATACTCCACAGCATACACTCTAATACTTTGACGTACATGCTGCCTCAGATTCTATCCCATTTGTTTCAAAAGGATATCACAGAAAATAAAATACTTATCATAGGCAAATTATATCAGCCTCCATATTTTACTGACAAATTTCATGATTGAGTGATCTCAGTGTTAAGATTATACCCAGGACATTTAAGCATTTATCCTTGATGTATTTTGTAAGAGCAAATAATACTACCTCTACAACAAGGCAGCAAGCAGAAAATCATTATGCTTCACTTTTAAACTGGGTGAAGCCAAAATTCCTGTATGGCAAAGTCAAAACTCTTGCTGAGTTCTTTTCACTCTCCCTATTTCTCTCAAATTGCAGTGACATTTGTTCAATTTTCTTCACTTGTGATCTCTTATTGATTCATAGCCTTTTGTCTGTGTGACAAATGGCAGCTGAAGTTGTAGAAAACAAAAATAGGTTTACTAGAGCTGGGCAAAATTTGTATTTGACTAAAAGTCATTGGTTGACCAAAACTGTTGCCAAATGCTTGCTGAATAAGGGAAAAAAGGGAAGCAAAGTCATGAGCTAAAGTTAACGAAAAGAAAGTGAACATTTTTAGTATTTGTCTTCAATATTTTTTCAAAGAAAATTTTTCCATTTTCTCCAGGTTTAAATGGTTCTTTCTTTCAACATTGACCTGCTTCCATTGCAAATCCATAAAAAAACTTAATATGAAGTAACATTTTTCATTTTGAAAGGCATTGAGGTGACTTTTTCTGAATTTTGCATTTCACTGGTGATACCAAAATTGTTTTCACTTCAGAGTGTCCTCAAAACTATTTATTTCTTTTTACCATTTTGTTCAGTGGATGAAAGGACAGTTTTACACAACTCTGACAGCAACAAGTTTACTTTTTCTGATTGTTTCTTCATTTGTAGTTAGCAAAGAAATCTATTTGTGTGACACGTGAAAAAAAAAAAATTATAATTTCTGGATAAGAACATCTGCTCACAGTAAAAAAAGGTAATTGTTCATGTGGTTTTACGGTGCATTCTCTCTAAGACATTCATGGTTTCAGAAGTAACTCATCTTCACCATCTTCCGGACGGTTTCTGGCAGTTTATATAGGAGCGGGAGCTAACTCTTCAGTTTTTAAAAGAAAATTGTTTATAATGAAACATTAATGCCTCCTTAGTGCCATTATGACAGTATTTCCAAGTTATGAAAGCCACTAAACTCCTGTTTTATTACAGTGGCTTCTAAGGTAAGCAACTGCTGAGGGAGGAAAAGCATTAATGATCAATGTGTGTGCACATTCGTGTTTGCAATTTCTCCCTATAATCCTCGTGGCTGACTGTTCAATAGTGACAAAGTCTCAAAGACTCAAAGGTCTCCTGTTGTTGCCATCAGCAGTATTTTGTCTTAGAAACAATGCAGAAGAAGCAAGGAAGGATTCATATGAAACATGGCCCACATTTTGCTCTCCATCCCCAGGCTTCCAAAACAATTTTTTAGTTCAGGCAAGTAATATAAGGAAAATGAAAACTTGCAGTGGTTTGGACTGATATGAAACTAAATAAATCTTAGCAACAAAATGCTCATGGAGACAATCATTTCCATTATATCATAAAGGAGAAAAATTGTTTAGAGAATACTATCTGAAATAAGCAATGGTAATTCACTACAAAAGTGTAAACATTGCTAAACTGTTATAGTCAGTGAAAAATTACCTTTTTTTTTTTATTTGAGTCAAATGAAAGAATATATTCATCTGTATGGACTAATTTTCAGGGGGGAAAAAAAAGGGTTTTGTTATTGTAAAAAAACTGAGTACAGCTAACACTTCATGTTGCCAGCTCCTGAGATTTATCACAAATCTTGTGATATTCAGTACTGATCTGCAATGTTTCTTGACTTTTAAACCAATCATAAATTTTCTAAGGACTTCGTTTTTGGGTTTGATCACCTGTGGATGGAAATACTAACATATTAGCTGTTCACAGCATCAGAGCAGTACAGCCACTTTGCATTACACAAAACTCTTAATAAATCTCCCATACTCTATTTTAAACCGAAACCCTCAAATCCAGCATCTCACTCATACACAGTTTACTCAACTCCACATCCTCTAAGAACCAAGATTTCACCTCTTTTACTTGAATAGAGGAGTCATTTGTCCTTTAGCTTTGGTTGCAGCCATTGATGTCTTTCATATTTACTGAAGTCCTACAAGACATGGGTAGTATTTAATTTGGAAGGAATATTTTCTTTCCTCGCCGTTCAAATGTGAAACAGTGGGGTTTGGAGCCTTTGTGTGAATGTCGTTTGACCTGTTCTGCTTGGTTTTTTATAAAAAGTTTGCAGTTTTCTCATGCACATTAGTGATTCAAAATTGCTGCCTATTTTGTGCAAATGCTCTGTAGTCTTCCAGTTGTATAGCAGCAGATCCTTCCAAATATGTAAAATCTGAGCCACTCTAGATATTTCAGACTGGAGACAATGCTCACACAACATTCCTTTTGCTCCTCAGCTTTTGATCACATCTTTTAGAACCCAGATTTCCCTCTGCAGTGGTGCCTTACACAAAACAAAAATTACTTTTCCATTAACATCTCATTAGATTCAATGTTCCTGCAAAACCTATGATTGGTAATTTCATTCACTAGAATATCCACAGATATTTAGCACAAAAGGAGGAAAAGCACTTTGAGTAAACTACTGTGAACATACAGGTTTCTTTTGTAGATGAGAATAGGGGTCCTGACTCAGCAGACCTACTGGAGGAAACTTAAAGTGCTTGATTAAACCCATGGACATCTTTTAAGCCTATTTAGGTGTTTGAAGAAAAATTTGTGATATTTTGAAGTTTTAACATACACAAAAGAATACCACACACCACAGAAAAACTAAAGCCATCATGGTAGAATTAGAGAATGAAGAATTATCATAAATTACTCTACCATCTCTGAACTGCAGGAAGTGTTTTCTAATTGCTGAGATATTAACCTATTGAGTGGAAAAATTACTCCCACCTAGATTTAGCTAACTGCAAGTTGTTATCTAGACTAAGATCATTATCTTATCTTCCGTGCAGTCAGTGGAGAGAACTCAGGCTACACATTCCCTGGAGAACACTATCCATAGTTGACCAGGAAGACAGTTTGCACCAGCAGCTTCTCTTCCAGGCCCAACAGATGGTGAAATCAGACTGTGAACTTAGAAGGCATGGGTCAAAACATCATGGACAATTTTCTAATGTTCTTACATAATAAAAGGCTCTTGGGCAGTAAAAGGTTATGTGCTACAATGCTTTAAAACAATCTGCAGAAGAAAACCTGCTAATGACCCCACACAAAAATCACCAAAAAGATTGAAGATGCATGAAAACTATAGTCAATATGTTTTATAGTCTCAAACTGATCAGGATTTGCATGTAGAAAAAGATATTATGTGCCTCAAATATGTTTCAAATGTTGGGAATTTATCCTTCCTCACACAAACTTTGTTCTAATTCCCATCTATTTCCAAATAGAATAAATATGGCCTTGATGTCAGGCAAAACCTTTTTTGTCTTTGCTTCTAATGTGAAGAGATCCTCAAAAACAAACAGCTTGACCAACTGAAAGGTACTTGACTCACATGAATGAACAGCACAAGTAGTAACATCATGTGTCACATTTCTTTTTACATCAAAATAAAACAGATTTAAAAGAGTGTTTTCAAGAAAAATTGTGTGGTTCACAAAACAAAGAGGGAGACCAAGAGTCAAGAAGACTGGGTTTCATTTCTATCCTTCTGCTTATCAAGTGATATAGGTAAAAACACTGTATCCTGGTTTCACCTTGACCACTTAGATCACAAGCTCTTCGGGACAGGATTTGCTTTCCCTGGTGACTGTGTAATGCTTAGCAGAAATAGGTGTCTAGAGGAACACAGAGGTTAATAATAACTAAAAATCTATTCAATGCATAAAAGAGAAGTAGGCCACTGAGTATTGTTTAACTTCTAATTGCAAAAAGAAATATCTATTATATCAATGAACAGTCTATTAACTACATGCATCTAACATAAGAAACTGAACAAAGTTTTTTTCTAGTTTGCTCCAGAAGTGGAACTGCAATCACTGACATGGACATAGAGGTGAACATCTGAACATAACATCCGCTGGTGTCTTCTCTCTCTACTAAAATGCCTCCCTTGATAGGAAGTCTTTTAGCTTTCATTATTGCAGAAATTATTATTCTCACATTGAAAGGAATGGAAGAGATCAGGATTACCTGATTCATAACCTAAGGCAACTGAAAAGAGTGGTGAAGGGAAGAGATTTACCACCTGTGTGGCCACTGAAGCACACAATAACAGTGGATCCAATAATAAGATTAGAAAGTGTAAAAGCCTTCTACATGAAGTGGTTCAACTGCTTGGCAGATCAGGACTGTTCCCTAAAGCATACTCACTAATGTGTTGTCCAGATAAGTTTTAAACGTGCCTCATAAATGTGTGCAGTGTGCACAAATTTTTCCTGTACCTTAATATTCCTGCCGGGACTCGCCAAAGATCCAAACATCCTGCTTTAGTGTCTGTACCACCTAGGAAGAAATTTATGAAATGCTTTGGTCCTGCTGCATTCTGGTTGTTTGGGCATCAGGGAAATACAAAACTAAGTCAGTTGGATCCTGTAAGTCTTCTTTTCCTGTTGACTCTAGCACAAAAGTACATATTTTGGAGCTGGAAAATTGAGATGTTTTCCCTGCACACGCAAGTGGGGTAAATTTCATAATAGAGAATCAGCCAGTAAGGGAAAAAATATTTCTTTACTGAAAATATTGGATAAATGTTACAGTGAGTGGGATGATATGGAATGGTCTCATCATTCAGTCACTCTGTGAATCCATGAAGGAGAACGCAAGGAAAGCAAGAGTAGCCATGTTTATTTGGAGTTTATGGACAAGGATGTGTATTTGATCATGTGGGCAAAATAAAAGTATATATCTGAAGCACACAAAATCTGAACTTTTTCCTCTGACTAATACATTTCATTAGCCCTGGCGTTTCTGCAGCTTGCCTGTTTTCAAATACAACTGGAGAATAAATTTTAAATATAACAGGATAAAACAAAATATCAGATATACTACACAATAGAATACCACAATTTTTAATTTGTGGAACACATACTACTCCAAAGCACTAGTCACCAGCACAGGTTTAGAAGTTGTCATTGGTAACAATAATATTATTTACTTGAAAGTTCCTATTAGGTAATACGCAATATATATATATTATCAAAATGTCATTTTTATAAATTGTAATTATTCCAATACTTAACAGATGCCATTCAGAAGCTATCAAAAGTGGGAAATGTTCAGTTAGAGGCTGGTGTCTGGATAGGAAAAAGTCCAGATTGGAGGGGCAATATTTGGCAGTGTTGTTTTGCTTGTAAATAAAATGAAAAATGGAGTAATTAATGCCTGACAAGTGTTTCTTTCCGGAACAAAGATACTGGATCGAAAATTTCTTGTATCCATGCCCAAACAATACTGCTCGATTTCTAAAAGCAAACAGTCTATCATCAATGTCCTTGAGAGGAATCCCCTGCAGGGGCTGCAAGTTGAGTGTAATGCAATGACCACCTCTTTATGTGCAGTCTCCTCCAGGTCTGCAACCCTGGAGTAGGTCTCTGTTGGTCAGCACTGTGTGGTTTACCAGCCTGGAGTAATTTTTTAATACATTCCAAGTATTCAATGGAAGGAGCTGGAAAGAGCTGCTCCAACAGGAAAGCTGGCCTTCACTACTTGGGGCTCTGCCAGGGACCTCATAGTTTCACCAATAGTTTCCCCACTCATTCATCACTACAATGTCATCTGTGTGCAAACACACATGAAGCAAACATAACACTTAATTTTTTCATTTAAAAAAAATAATTGTTTGAGTTGCCTAGCTCAAGATACTAAAGTGTTTCCACTAGTTTCCACTATTCATAGATTTTGTTTTAAAATATAAAATATAGAGAAAAAAATACTGATGAATTAATGAAAATGTATTCAATTGGTTGTTGTATGCAAGTTCTGGATTTGGCTCTGGTTGTGTGTTTAAAAATACATCTCTTCAGTGGGTAGGAGACAGAAGGCTTAGCTAATGAAGCAAGAAAAACATTAAGACAAGCATGTTATTGGTTGAGCTGTCAACTATTGTTTACTGAAGAATCTTTCATAGTATGAGATGGATCAATATTTAAAGAAACAGCGCATGAATTTGATCACCATTTTACAGTAAATTTCTGTCAGATTAAGTGTGAAAGAAAGATTCTGTGCTCTCAGCTCAGCTTGTTTCTCGCCTCATCACAACCAGCTCATGACAATGACTAACAGGAAAAAGTGAAAAAAAATCCTTTTTCCCTTTTGGTAAATCTATGCCTGATATTCCTTCACTTTTAGGAATGCTAATATGTGAGAGAGTCACACGAGGTTAGTAGTGGAGTATATTATGCTTTCAGGTATAATGCTGGTATAAAATTTGCTTCAAATAAAGCTATGCAAAGTTTGGTCTAATCTATTACTGTGTAAGAAGCTACCTTAGCAAAGCACTGAATGATGGGGCCTTTTTTGTCTAGTGTAATACACCTGTGTTGGGTATCAATGCTGGGTGAGAAGTGAAGGTCTTGAGAGCATCCCTGTGGAGAAGGGCTTGGGGGTGCTGGTGGATGAGAGGCTGGAAATGACGCACCAATGTGCACTTGCAGCCCAGAAAGTCAAACATATCCTGGGGTCACCCAAAGCAGTGTGGGCAGCAGGGAGAAGGAGGTGATTCTGCCCCTCTGCTCTGCTCTCCTGAGACCCCACCTGGAGTGCTGCATCAGCCCTGGGGGCCCAACACAGGAAGGACATGGACCTGTTGGAGCAAATTCAGAGGAGGGACATGAAGATGATTAGAGGGACAGAGGACCTCTCCTACAAGAAAAGGCTGAAAGACTTGGGATTGTTCAGCCTGGAAAAGAGCAAGGTGTGACTGACCTAATTGAAGCCTTCCAGTACCTGAAAGGGAGGCTGCAAGAAAGATGGAGAGAGACTATTTATAGGAGCATGTAGTGACAGGACAAAGGGAAATGAATTCAACCTAAAAGAGAGTAGATTCAGATTAAATGTTTGGAAGATGTTCTTTATTGTGAGTGTGGTGAGACACTGGAACAGTTTGGCCTAAGAAGTTATGGATGCCCCATCCCATTCAAGCCAGGCCTGGCTGGTTGGAGCTCTGAGCAACCTGGTCTGGGGAGAGTTGTGCCTGACCATGACTGGAGGGCTGAAACTGGATAATATTTAAGGTCCCTTCCAACCCAACCTATTCTATGATTCTATGATTAAATGTCACTACACTCTTTAGAACATGATCTAATTCCATTGTAAGTTCCCTAGGGCAAAAATATCTCCTGTGGACACATTCTGTGCCTAATCAAGTGGGTAAAAATAGTAATAAGGTTTAATAATAATAATAATAATAACAACAGCAACCACAACTTGCAGACTTGCAGATAGATCTGAAGAGGACCTACAGGTAATCACTACTAGAAATTTTGAAAACTGATGAAAAATTTCTGAATATTTATTTAGTTTGGCTCTTGGATCTTAAACTGTATCTCAGTTAATATCTCAATAAATTTGAGAATCAAATAAACAGCTCTTCAGTGTAACATAGTAACACATTCTTATGCATACTTTATTGGTTTTCAATAATAAAATGTCAAGAGGAGGTAAGGATCCCATTAATGCAAAACTCCTATATGTTAATAAAGAAAAGCTCTGATGAGGTGGCAACCCTCTTCTCTCTCTTGAAATTATGTTATAAAGGCATTCCCCAAAAAGTTGAGAGAGACTGCTTTTTTTACTTCTTGAGGGAGAGAATAGCAAAACAGCTGGGAGACTTCCCCAAACAAGCACGAGTCTTCATTCATGGAAATAAGGCTAGTCATTTTGACTGGAACAGCTCTCTCAGCTCCTCACTTCGGAGTTCAGATGAAGTAACAAATTCTACATCCAGCAAATGCACAAGGCAAGCAACACTCCTCAAAACAAATCTGTAGTAAATATCCAATAACAAAGAGCAGGGC
Organism: Origma solitaria; assembly: GCA_013397895.1. Classification (NCBI taxonomy): domain Eukaryota; kingdom Metazoa; phylum Chordata; class Aves; order Passeriformes; family Acanthizidae; genus Origma; species Origma solitaria. The sequence continues at coordinate 813,052 of VZRL01006283.1, read as the reverse complement.
CACAGGCAAAACAAACAGGAGGCCCCAGCCATCTGGGCATGCTAATGCTTCAGAAACTTTAATAATAGCATGAAGTTATGAGTGGAATAGAGGCTGCAACATGTCAGTAGTTCTTCTAAGGTCAGCATCCTTACGGACTGGCATTTACACAGCAATATTTTCAATCACATCAGCGTCTGAGGAGCATCTTAGATTTTCTCTTAATTGCTCAGTTCAGGGACAGTTAACCATGACTTTGGGAAAGCTCTGCTTTGTGGCAATATTTACCTGCTTTTTTTTCAGAAAGCTTTGCAAAAGAAACCTTTTTGTAACACAGAGCTGCTTTAAGATTGTTTGGATATGGAGAGATAATACTTTCTGCATGCACAGTTGGAAAGGTCCACTTTAGGACTCTAAGTTAAAAAGCTAATATTAACAGAATAAAACACCCACATATTTGCCTTTTTTAGTCCTTTTCCTTGGCTACAGTAGCACTGAATGGTCATGCTAAAAACCTTGAGGTTGAGAATTAAATTATTTTGCCTACATGTTTTTACTGTTGTTTCTATACTGTTCCAATCCAGCCCATAGTCAGGAAACTAACAACTTTCAGAGAAAATGGCACTATTCTTTGCCGTTTGCAAGGACCTCTCCCTGTTAGCCATAAAGTGGACAAACCTTAAATGCTTCCCAGAGCTGCTGATAAGCACCCAATACCTCTGAATGGCTTGCATTTGCAAAGTGAGGAGGGAAATCTTGTAAAAAGTCTTTCCTGTAATTCCAGACAATTCCTGTTTAAGGTCAAGCCAGAAATTCTTCACAAATAGTTTCTCTCGGGGTACAGAGGTATTTCCTTTTCAGGTTCTGGCTAGGACCCAAAGTGCAAAAGAATGAGGAAAAAAAACTAATGATAATCATAAAGTTAACTGAAAGCCTCCTATCTCAAAAATGCTCCCAACTAATATTTGCACTGCATTGTGGCAGGCACTCATTAAAATCTGATATCAAACTGATCACAACCAAATGTGATATTTTAACATATTCCCCATCTCAACAGCCTTATAGGTAAGGTGCCCTCTGACCTCTGGTTGTCTCTTTTTTATGCTGATATATGTTTTCTATCTCTGCTGATAGAGCATTTTCTTAAAAAATGAAAAATATTTTTTACTTCATATTTGAAAAGATTGCACTGGCTGCACAGTTGGTGGAATTTCTTACTTACTCACTAATGTGTGGGACATCACTTTTCTCTTGGCTCCAAACACCAACACAAGAATCAGAAGATAAAAAGGGATATCAAAGATCTGTACTGAAAGCAGACATATTTGTTCTCACTTTCTGGCTGCTTTCATTAACTTATTTTATAAACCTCTTGACATTATTTTAGCTTTTTCCAGCATGGCTGTGAATGCATGTACCCTCTTCATTTTATTTACCAGAAAACAATAATCAAAGGCAGATGGACCATCTGGGCAGATGTCAAGCTCTCTAACATGTGAACCCAAGAAATCTGAGCTCTGAACTATACTTTGACTGCAGTTCTGGTTTGGATTTCAGGTAAATAATTTAAAATAGGAAAACTGTGCCAACATAAATCAATTTCCTGTGTTATTTTTGTGTTTAATGTAACAGCAAGTGCCTCATTCCTGAGTGACATGATGAGACCACAGCATAGCAGGGGCAGAAACACTCCCCAGTAAGGCCTTGGCTTGGCTTCCTGATTCATTTCAAAATGAACCTTGCCAAAAGGCTCATGTATGGTTAAACCGGAACCCATCAGAGACCTCATCATGGGTTAAGTATTGTGATTTTCAGGTCATCTGTTTCTAGTTAGAGCAGGAGAGGAATGGAAAGTATGAATTCAAGGTAACAATCCCTGCCTCCACTTTTGTCACCAAAAATTTACTCTCATAGCCCAAAGGTACATTAATTTAGGTTCAGTATTGTATTTCACTTCATCATACTTTGCTGTTTCGTATAGTCACAAGCAGTAAAAATTCTAAAGCAACATCTACCCCATTAGAGGCCATTTGATTGAGGCACATTCTCTTGGGCTTGCTTGCGTGGGGACTGGCCCACATCCATGCTTTTAAAGTCTCCTACCTTCCAAGACAGGGTGGCTGCATCCAGATTATTTTTCAGGAGTGGTTTATGCTCCCTAGAGCATCCCTGGGAGAGCAGCAGCTGGTTAAGGGCAAAATGGTGCTGGTAATTAGATAGTATAAAGGTTGTTATATGGCATTTTGAATTTATTAGCATAGGTGTAGACAAGAAAGCCTTAAATCCAGCTGGATCTTTTCCTTACTGAGAAGGAAGACATTTCAAATGTAATACACTCTGAAAGCGTGTTACTTCTGTTAGTAGTTACATCATTATTGCTTGCTGAAATACATGTGATATTCACTGGAAATGCATCCAGTAATTAAAACTTTCTTCTGTAAATGCAGTTATCTACCTTGATTAGTATAAACTCCCTTCTAGAATACTATGTGATTCTGTTCAGAGTGTTGAAATCCTTAAAAAAAGGTTTTCTGAACTTCCATCTCTCTTCCTGCCTGAAAAATGAAGATGCAAAGAAATACATATTAATGAAAAAGTTGATTAAAGTAAAACAGATTCAGCTCAAATTTTAACTTAAATTTAAGGTGATTTGGCATTGCTTTAGGTCAGCTCCTATGTTATCTGAAGGCTTTGCCAACAGTAATGCTGTCTGGTGAACTACTGGAGACTGTCATGTCACCCCTATACACTCAGAAAATAAAACAGGTTTAGGTTCTGGATATTTCTAAATTACAGTCTGGGCTGGAAAATGGCTCTCGATCATTTTAAGCGCTTCAGGAATACACTTTTGATATAAGCAAAGCATTTAAGAAAATAAAAAATTAATTCAGATTTTGCAGTCTTGCCATTAGACAGTTTATTTAGTTCACTTTTTAGGAACAGTAGGAGAAGACTATGCAAAAAGGCTGTGCATATTAAAATGTATTCCACAAGGCTTAATATGGCTTAGTCTTAGACTACATGGTGGAGAGGAGCTGTGCTAGATCCCTGGGCTATTCCTTCAGAGCTCCACTGGTATGGCATTATCGCAGCTCTGGGATTTGCTTTTCCTAAATTAATTGAAAAGACGATGAGACTCTTAGAGGTTGTAGAAGAGAAAGCCAGAAATTACTGTGTGGCTGAAGGGGAAAGAGGGAGGATGAATTAGTCAGATTGATCTTAGATTTCTGCTTTAGAATGAATCTCCCCACTACTCTGGGAGCTCCCTACTTGTCTCTACATATTAATGTGACTGCAGAGCAAATGGAGTCTACGTTTTTGTTGTCGAATGTTAACCAAGATAAATCTCACTTTTCATTTGGAATGAAGATATGCACACACACCTGTGCATGCATTTGTATGTGAGCACATGTACAAATATATACACACATGAATCTTTCTTTTCTTATTTTGGCTCCTTGCATTTGTTTCTTCCCTTAACATGTGCCATTTTGCACAGCAATATTATTTCCATTTTCCATTAGAGAGGAATTCATGTGTTTGCCATTAAGAGCAATTTACAGAAAGTTATTACAGGCATAAGCATAGTTTCCCTTTTCAGATAGGCCAGGCAAATGTGATGTATCTTTAACCATTTTTGACCCTGTGGAAAAAAAAGCCAGTATTCCAGCCTGTCGTTCTGGTATACCTTCTTTTCATTTAGTCTGCATATCATATTTCCGTAGTGTATACAAACCATAGGCCAGAACCTTCCCTGCCACATGCACAAGTGGAAGTGGACAGGGAATGCCTAGCAGCAATCATACCACAGGTGCTCTCTGTTCCATCCATCCTTCCAGGAAGGTCAACCAATCTCATCCCACATTCTGCTGAAAAACTGCAAAACACTATAATCACCAGGACAAAGCAGCATATGTACTGCTTTCAGCAGCCAGATAGTGGAGAGAAACGGAGCAGGAGAGACCATAACCATCCTCACATTTCTGGATTTAATCCATAATTCCAGATTTCAACTTTATGTTTTCAATGGTTTGGCTTTTTGTTTTATGAAAGGTCAAAGTAACTTTGTGGGAAGCAAATATTAATAATAAGGTAAATATTTATTTTCAAAAAAAATTAAAATACATGCCTAATTAAAGGTTTTCACCAGCTCCCAGAATATGTTAAAGTTTGTAGCTGCTGCTCCACCAGTTCCCATCACATGTTAGAGAACTTAAAAAAGCAACACTCCTACATAAAATTTCACAGTGAAGAAAAACACTGACGTTTCCTTTAAAAAGCCTTTTCTGCCTTCATATCTCTGAGACATATTATTTGGAACCATTTCTGCACATTCAGAGCTCAGAATATTGCAAAGCCATTAGCAGTAGCTAAATATTACTGCAAAGGAATGGCAAAGAAAACATTGAAAATATGCCAACCTTGTGTGTCAGATTTCAAATGTCAAAACTGATTTCTTTAGCTACTATTTATTTCTTTTCTACAACTTCAGAAAAATCTTAAAAGTAAACATTAGACAGTTAAAATGAATTTTATCTATTCTTAGGATGTCATGTGACTATTTACTCAAGAAAAATTATTATAATTGTACATTGGTTTTTACACTTTTGGAGGAAAAAATATAGAAGAAATGCAGGCATAATGCAAATTACAGTACCTCCACTGCAACAGAAAGAAGTGTGGTCACCAGGCAGGGTAAATCCTGGCATTACACTGGCTGATTTTGAGTTTGGTCTTCTGCTGACTGTCCCTCACATGCAGACAAGAATGTTTATAATAGCAGCCTTCAAAATGGCACACTTCTTTCTGTCTCCCATCTACTCACCTTGTTGGAAAGGCAAACAGTCAATTGGTCATGCATAGCCAAATATTTCTCACTAGAAAATGCTTTTTGGTCAAGGCTCAATCTCCAATACCTTCACAGAATTTAGCTCTACAGATTTCAATTTTTTTTTTTTTAATTGGTTGAAGCCTCAGTTTTTCATAGCATTTCTGTTCTGAACCTTTTTATTTAGAAAATATAAATATATAAAGTGTAATAGTGTAATACAACCCTTTTTATAAGAGAAATATTTTAATAAATTGAGCATTTTGCAGCTACTGAAATAACCTGGTCAGCACTGTTTTACCTAAGATAATTTTAATCAAAAATAATTGTAAAAAAGAAACAAATAATGGCAGTAACTATTCATGGTGATTCAGAATGGAAATTTTGAGCTCTTGGAGATCTACCTCAGACAGGGATGGCTCCTCCTTCCCAACAGAACTTACAAGCGGCAATCCAGTCAGCCCTTGAGTTACCTTCTGATCTGGTATATTGTTTCCTTGCATTCAGGGATGTTTAATACAGAATAGAGAGTAAAATCTACACTCCTGCTGTCATGCCTTTGAAGTGTTTTATCCTGCAATTTACAAACTAAAGCCATTCTTTACAAAAACTTGCAGGAGGGGAGCCATCTAATGTGTATAGAAATAAGAGGAAAAGGTTCCCTGCACTGTAGGAAAATAAACATGTATACATGTTGTTTATCTTTCTCCTTGAAACAATGTAGCTGTAAATGCCTATCCAGAACAAACAATAATTGTGCTTTTGTGTGAGGCACTGCAGCCACCACTTTGCACAAGAGTTAATATAATGTTTTTATGATTCTGGCCACATGGTAAATACTGCTTTTTCTTCTAGTCTCTTTTTACTTTGTTCTCAATATTATTAGGTATGTTAAGAAATGTGCCAAGTTGAAAGGCCAATTTACTCAGCTAATACATTCCTCTGGTCTGCAATCAGTTCAGTTTGAAGGTGGACAATTTGAACACAGCCTTTAGGTCCCTTCCAATTACCAACAGACAAACTTCTATTTAATAGAGTCATTTAGTCTCATAGTCTGCTCATGACGTGTCCAAATTAATACGGAGCTGGTCTATGAGAAGGCTTCATATAGCTGGCTCACATATATAGTGGAGTTACTCTCAGGGTGCTCTGTGGAAATCTTAAAAGGTTATGGGGAAAAATGTGGGGGTTTGTGACTTCTCTTTTCATGGGAATGGAGGTAAGAACTTTCCAGGTTTAGCAGAGCAGTAAATGAGGAGCATGGCCAAAATTTCTGCTTCTTTGAGTCCATTTGAGTCCTTTCGTGCAGACAAGACAATCTGGTTATGACCAAAAGCACTTCAATTCAATCTGCAGGCTTTTTGTCTGTGTTAATCTCACAGTGATGTTAAATCAAACAGTTCTGATGATGGCTTCAAAGGAAAAAAAGAAAATTCTTCTTATTTTCATATAGAAAGGAATTACAACTAGGCTTTTTATCAGCAGTTGAGAAAAGTACTAATATAGAAATGGTTTCTCAGTTGCTTCAGGTTTATGTCAACAGGCTGCCCAGCGAGGGGAAATTCTTTAGCAAATATGAAAAGCCTGTGGTTCTCTGATATAAGTAATGCCTTGCTCTTTCTGCCTCGCTAGATTTTGTGGGTTCTTTCTGATGGCTTTTCATTGATGTCTGTTACATCAGTAACACATTTCCTGTTTAAAATTGGTACAGCCATTAAATTATAAGCTCCAGAAGTATCTTAAAGTATCTTCACCAAGGAGACAGCACAACCATTTCCTTCACAGGTAAAGATACAGTAGGTTGTTTTCCAATCACTAAAAGTTTACTCTGTAGTTCCAGTGTACGAAGAAATCCAAGAGCAGAGATTTTATTTTAGAAGAGCATTATGCTCCTACATAGTAGTAGTAGTAATAATAGTAATAATAATAATAGGAATGGTCTACAAAGTCAGTAGCTGGTTGGCTTTAACTTAAGCTCTGTGATGACATTTACATGTCGATGATAAAAATAACTATGGGGAGTGTTTTTACATAATGCAGAAAAATAAATCCACAAAAAAGGCAATTTCCTCTAACGGTAGTCTCAATATTACATGAAGTGTCTGAACCCAACATGGGCATCATTCAAACCCTCTCTTTCAGTGGGACCCAAGTCTCCATGTCCCTGTCTGGGATGTCTCCCATGTGCCTGTGCACATAAATCACTTCAATCCCCACAGCACTGAGCAGCTAAGAACAAGGTACCACATAAACCCCTGGGGCTCAGCTAACCAGGTGTCCCCCTCTAATCTTGCCTTTCTGGTGTGACCCATGCAGAGCTCTGGGACTCATCCAAAGAAAGGCATAGAGCAATAAAATAGACAAGTCATAGAGGAAGGGTCCTCCAGAGAGATTTGCTGCTAACACATAAAGCCCTGGAGTGCTGAGTCCAGACTCGGTATCATTCCTTTACCCTCAAGGACACACTGATGTATTTCAAGGAAGCCATAAATAGCATCCATATGAATACTCCCCAAGGTCAGTGTCTCCAAAAATGAACTGATAACACTCTGAGGCAAAGCTTTCTTCCCAAGAGAGCAGAAGGTGTGCATATTCAACCACTGAATCTTTCTATTCATTTATTTTCATTAGAAACTTCTTCTGAAGATTAGACTTTTTCAAAGAAACCTCAGAAAAATGTCTCTGTGTTCCCTCTGTGCATCTGATCTTTCAAGAAGACCTGGTTGTTTAGTGATAGGTACTGTTTTGTGTGTTTTAAAACCATATCTACATTCAGGGTTTCACCTCATGAAAAAAAATAAATTAAAAGTCTTTTGTGTCAGTGCTAATATTACATTAAATAAGGAATATCTTTTTTATCACAGTAACACATTGCAGGGAAATAGATGTGTGTAACACAATATCTTATTAGTTCAACTGATGAGTACTAATAGGCTTTCAATTTATAAGAAGAAACCTCTTCTCTAATTAATAAATAAACAATTTGTTGTTGAACTGCTAATAACCATGCTAACCCAGACACATTGTACCTCTCTGAGAATGAGAGACTGAAGAATAAATGGATATTGTACCTGTGCTGACTTTTCTTGTAATTCCACTGAGGAGCAAGACATTATTGTCTGTAAATCAATGCCTCTCCCTGTAAATTCCCTGGGAAATTTCAGGTGCTGCACATAAGGAAAAGATTGCAAAACCATACCAAATAATAAGATTAAATCTTACCTGAAAGAAATATTTCATATATTGTAATTATTGTCACTGCATTTTTTAATTAATTGCAGCTGTTTCTTACAGAAGTGTTGCTACTACATCATCATTCAGCCTCCATTTATTTTCTGATCTGACAGCGCTAGATGCATTTGTGTTGATGGCTTAATTGTTTCTTTCCCTGAGCAAATGTAAGTGGGGGAACCTCACAGGATGCCATGCCAGGTTATCTTAACTACAAGGATTGCAAGAGTCTGTGACTAGCAAACAGACACACTTCAAAAAAATATTTTCATAAAAAAAGGACAGAATTACTTACGAACATGTTTGGGATAAAAACTAAAACTGAAAGCAAAAGAAATAGCAAATGATACTTAAAACCAAATGGCTTCATGTTTAATCAGAAAAGGTAATTGTTTTGTCTTTTTTTCCCCACAGATTTTTACTTTTTATGTTTTCCTTTTATTTCCTTTCACAATAACAAGTAATTCCATAAACAGAAAAAAAAAATAAAAGAAGAAACAAAATGTCAGCAGGCAAAAAAGAGGAAAAAGAAGACACACTTTTTAAGACCAGAAAATCTGTAGAACAACTATTTTCTTGTCAAGATCATTGAAATTCCAAAGGTTAAAAATGGAAGTATTTTGTTCCACACGTTAATTTTTTTCCTACGTAATAGCCTCATTTTTTTGGGGACATGCAATGCCATTTAAAGACAAAAAGCAATGAATACTGGTTGTGTCTATGTAGAGGTGGCCCCTTAATCTGGCTAAGTCAAGCTATTTTGCCCAGCCTGGAAAATCAGAGATTCATAAAATACGAAAGTTTTTTCATTAGCAGATATTTCAGGGTTTTTTAACCATTTTTCCTCTGCTGTCTGTTGCTTGGACATTCCTACTGCTAATATGGGGTGTAAGATAATAACCCATCTGTTACATGACATCTTACAACCTCATTTTGAACCATAATATTTAACTATACAAGTCATTGGGCATGGAGAATAAGGCAATAATTTTCTTCAGAATTTGCAGGCAGAAAATAAATGGTTTTCTTAATATATCACAACTGGTAGCTGTGCTACTGAGAGTGAGTTAGGTCCAGGTCTCCAAGATGCTTTACTTGTACATCTTCATTTGAAGCTGGTTTGAACCTGGCTGCCTATAATGAGCTACTTCCCACATACAGATTTTCATTTCTTGTAAAGTGAGAGAAAACGGTAATGGAGGCATTTTTTGTGCCTATTCTAATTAAAAATACTTGCAGCATTTTAGCACCACCTGCAGGAGGCCTTTTATTTTACTAGGGTAGTGAGTGTACCATGGCAAAACTTCTTTGGGAACATTATAACCCAAAACATTAAAAATCCAAAGATAGTATGGAGAAATTAAAAAGAAAGAAAAAAAAGAAAAAAAAGACAAAAACCATGATAACACTGCTGCACGTGCGGCAAAACCATGAAGACATGCTGTTTCAGACAGATAATGTTTCGATCTTGATTTTTAATTTTTTTACCAAGTTACTGCAAGAAATTGCCTTTTAAATTACTTTTTCAATTGATTGCCTAAATTATAGAGGGTAATGCTGCAAATTTTCAGGCTGATGTAGATGGAAAGATTAGAGGTGTGTTTAATACCTGAGATACACACACCCCAACAAAACAATGGACATCCTGGAGCCTATGCCCTTCTAATAGTCCAAAGCCAGGGGGAACCTGCCCTACAAGGACAGGGGAAGATTTCCCATGCACAGGAAAGCTACCCAAGGACTTGGGTCCACATGGCTGAGCACAGGTCACCATCCCGGGCTGCCCCATGGGGATACTCCTTTCCATACACAGTGGAGGCACACGGTACCCTGGGACTATTGGACCAGCAACCCTTCCCCTGTGCAGCTGTGATTTTTAATATCCATCACAGCAAATGCAAGGAATGTCCAGCACTGAGTGGGGGCCAGAAATGTAATAGAAATTCATCCGTGTGGGCTTTTTTTTTTTTTTCCAATTAACTACAGGAGCATAATTCTTATCTATTTCGGAATTCAAACACCTGAGCATATCAGCTTTCCATCCCTCTCCTGAATGTCAAGGCTACTGTTGTAGGTTATTTAGTCACGGCAGCCCAGACACCATTAACAGGGACAGACCCTGACTCAAGACTGAGCCGTGGAAACACTGCATTTCCATTGACTTTGCTGGCAGGACTGGATTGTTGGGGGGGCGGGCAGCCTCCATGACAGGATCAGGAATGTCTGTGACTTTCACCACCCACATCCAGAAGGCTCCAGCACGGAAAGAACTGAAGCCCCGGAGGGAAGGACGGGAGACTCGAGGGAAGCGCTGCTCTCTGCCAGCTGCAATGGGTGCAGATGGGGAAAACACCACCACATAGCTCCAAGGCCCTGTCACTTCGGCAGTTTTCTGCATAGCGCGGATAGGAAGCAGAGTGTCCAAGGCTCCCCATACAGCCAACCACAGCACATTAGACAAGATATCAGCAAGACCAGCAGACCGTGGAAAATTAGTGGGAAAAAGGGAGGAACAAGGACCTGTGATTTGCAGTCGTTGGTCATGCTGTGCACATTCTAGGGTATTTCATGCATGTGTGATTGCAGATACAAGAGCACACATATGTAAAGCAGCTTTGCTCCTCTGCATGCGAGCTCTTGTAAGCCATAAAATCTTCTGTTTGCTGCTGATTTGAAATTTTTCACTGTGCTCCCTCTGCTTACCCAGGGCACAGGATGTGTGCAGAAGACCAGGATCAGCAACAGAAAGATCAAATGCAAATTTATATCAGCTAAGACAGAAAGGCTCTGTGACACACTGCTGTTTGGAGCAGAGGAAAAATGCTAAGGGGAGAGAAGGGACAAGAGACTGTCTTCCTCTTTGCCCAGAAATCCTGCAACCCTACTGGTGGTGGAGCCCCATACCCCAGCTGAGCAATGCTGCTCCTTCTGGGGCTGAGGACCTGAAGAAAGGTTTCAAGGAGACAAAACCAGTGCTGTCTGTACGAATGTTGTGAGAGCAGCACCCCATGAGATTTTGCCTCCCCTCTGAGAATGTGACTAACAGCTGATGCTCTTTATGTGTTTGCTTTCTATTTTAGCTGATTTTAATTGTGTCATTCACAACAGCCTGTTTAGTAATGCCAGAAGATACAGGGGCACACGTGGCTGGCAAAGGGATTTTGCTTTTCAAATAGGTACTTGACTTTGTGAGAAAGAGTACTAACAAAACTATCTCTGTTTCCTGGCAGCAAATCATGTGGGTGTTATTCTTCCAAAGTGTCTCAAAGGAAAATGGGGTTTAAAAGGTAGCTTTGCTTGTGAAAATGTGTCTTTCTTTATCACTATTTCCATTGTTCCCTCTTTTCCATTCCCTCTGCCCTGGTTCACTCTCCTTCTCTCTCACTCTTTCACACTCCTTGCCCACATAAGTGTGCGCACATGTGTACATATGTTTTGCCTTTCCTTGATATTTTTCTTTGTTTTTGGCAAGAAAGTCAATCCTCAGTAAATTACTGTATAATCCTGTGTCCTATCTGCTCACCTGTTCCCTCCTTCAGGCAATTTGGTGCCAACTGGATTATATCAGAGCAGTTGCTTTCCCCACAAGAGCAGGAGAAGGTGCAGATTAAAATAAAGATCAGCCAACCCTGTAGCACAACAAATTAGCTCAGGCCATTAAGCATAATGGCCTTCCAGAGGCCAAAAGGGTCAGCTATTAGTTCAAAATAATGACCTTCAGCCCAGGCAGGAGGAAGTATATACACAGATTCCTGTCACTCTCCTGATTCAGTTTTCAAAAGATCTACCTCACTCGACATTTTGTACAGTTAAAATGTTTAACACATTTAATGGGACCTGATGTGTTTGTTTTTTTTTTCTTTCAGGCTGACATGGGAGTTTGAAGTTAACCATGTGGAGGCTGCTAAAAGATCCAGGCACAGTGATTGCAATTAACAACATGAAAACACAGTTTGCTTAATTTTGAACCTACTTAAACATCAAAGGTTCAAAAGTTCAGTGCAAAGTTCCTGGATTAGATTATTTCAGAGAGGAAGGGAGAGTAAAAATAAATAAATAAAGAATTTCTAAGACTACATGGTATAGACTGCATAGTAAATGAAATATGAACTGGTTAAGGAAGACGTTGAGAGCTCGGGACTGGGATTCAGGGGATGTAGATTAAATTCCCTGTCTCTGCTACAAACTTCCTGTGTGGCCTGGAGCAGACTGCATTACTGACTCTGTGTTTTAGTTTTTGACACATGCGTGAGGTGCACCTAATGAGTCCTTTCTCCTGCCCTTTGTCTCCTTTCTCTCCTTAGAGATGCCCTTTGGAGAAAGGTCTGCACATCTTCTCTTAGTGAGTACATACACAGAGATGAATTCTCAATATAGGATTCACCTCTGCTTCGAATACTGCCAAAGAAGAACTAGAAAAACAGTAATTGAAAACAGTAGGTTGGCTTTCAGGAAATTCTTGACTCTGTCACAAATTTCCTGTGTGACTTTCACCAAGACATTTAATCTCTCTCTGATTCAGCTCCACAGCTACAAAAGTACTGCTCAGTAATGTAGTGTGTGATACATCCATTCATGGTTGTAAGGCATGTGAAAATTACAAAAGGAGGCCTAAAATGCATCTAGGTAGGCTTTCTTTGATGAATAAAAGCTGGAAAGCTCAATATCTCTCCATAACACAGGCAAGCCTTTTAGGGAGTCTGTCTTGGAACTCCTACCATGTGGTGTGTTCAGCCCAGCGAGGGAGACGAAGGACTAGGGGACCACAGATACACTGTATATGGTCTCCATATGTGTCAGCCTTGAATTTCAAGCCCAATTCTAATGTGAAACACACAAAAAAACCCAAGCATATTTGTTTGTTTAAATTGGGGGGGAAAGAAGATTAGAGGGGAGGGAAAAGCTTATGAACTCGACAAGTTCTGCGAACCCCAACTGTCAGGAAAGAAAATTCACAAATCTTTGAACCCCATTGCTTTCTGTCATACTGTGCTCCAACATGGAGAAGTCTGGCTCAGTTTATGACTGTTTATGGTATGAGAGCTACATAGTGTTTGTGGAAGTATGAAAGCTGTTGCTGAGTATCATAAAAATAATTAAATCACCAAACTGTTTTCACAGGAGGTTAAAAGGTCTGACATAAATCTTCAAAGGGTGGGCGGAAACTCTGTCCTCAATCTGCCCTGTTGTGCTGAGGTACTGCAGGCAATGCATATGGTATATAACATTACCCAGGGCTGGGGACTTTTATAAAGCCTATGGGCAAAAAGAAGCTGATAACGGCAAAACTGCATCATTAGGCTAACACTGGAGTTTTCTGCTTTCATGAGCAGATATTGAATAATAAAGCTTGTTATTTAAAACTAATATTAGCTTTTTCAGACCGCGTGAATATAACAGCAAGCCCTTCATTTCCTACGGAGGTCTCGAGCGTGTGTGTGTTTAAGAGAAGGAAAAAGCTGCATATGGGGAGGGTTGGTGTGTGCACTGGTCTCTCTGCCTCTCAGTGATGCCAATTAAGCCTGCTCTCTGCTGGAGAGCTGAACTTCACCCAGTGAGCTTTCACCATCCATCACCTGCCAGCAGGACTGCAACAGCTGCGCAGCAGGGCCGGGAGTCCCAACTGCAAAACACCCCACAGCACTTCTGGGGGCAGAGCTAGAGAGCTTCTGGGGGACTTTGTGGTTCCAGTATCCATTTGGGATAATCTTTTTTTTCTTAAATGCTAAAAAGACATTGCAGAAAATTAGTTAATGGCTTACAAAATATAAACTGGATATTAGGAAATGTTTTTAAGCTGTGCGAGTGTGAAAAACAACCAGAAGTTGATTTATACACCAAGTAACTCATTAGGATACGAAGGACATTATGATCTAAAATTTAACAATGACTAAATATGAAAGTATTCCTATTAGTTAACATTAATCAAACGTTGATAAGAGAATAACTAAATTTAAAAAATCATTAAGAAAACATCACTCCCAGGCCAACACTGATGCCAGTTTTTTCTTGCCTGGATTGAGTTTTATATTGGAATTATAATATAAGCCTCTGAAAATAGGGTTTACAATGGAAACACTGACGGACTCTTAACTGGAGCATGCTACGTGTGCCTTTATAAACATACCAGGCATGACGGTCTTGAGCCAAAAAAGTGCTTCTTGAAAAATGTATTAAAAATTAATTTATTCCTTATGCATGTCTAAGTTAAAATTTCTAGGCATGAGATTTATCAATTCCCTCAAGGCTCATCTCTATCCATTGCAGACAACAAAAATGTACTCTATATAAAATAAACTGGAACAGCCCAGCCTGCCCTGGGACAAGAGGAATGTTTTGCTGGTAGGTAGGATACTCTGCACACTGTGTATGTACGAAAGTGTGCTCGGAATACAACTACAAATCAGTAAACCTTGATGTAAACTGGTTTTGCCTCCTCTTCCAGCTTTACCATGCAGCACAGGCACACACAGGAGACATAAGATGGACGTGTCACAGTGCAGAGTTTAGGTGCGGGCATGGCATGGCCACAGTCCTGGACCCTATGGGCTCGTGTGGGAATCCAGCCCTAGGGCAGCAGGGAAGGACATCCATCCCAAAGGGATGGTGTGCACCTACATGACTGGGTGTGCTGTGCTCCCGCGCTCGCTCCTCTCTCCCCCTCTTCCTCCCTCTCCTCTCTGGGTACGCAGCAAGGCAGGAAGAATCTTCTTCCCCAAGCAAGCTCCCCCTCCACCAGCCAGGGTGCATTGGGGTTTGGCCACAGATGCCACCACTTCTGTGACTGAAAAAGAAAGAGAGTGCAAATTGAAAATCGGATATGGTCTGCAAATGAAATCCGACATGCAAACAGCTAAGAATGTGGGTTATGTGTGATACCCAGCTCCACATCTGCACACAATTTACACAATGGATTCCTGTCATTTTCCAGGGCTGAAACAAAACCCCAGTTCAGCAAGCCCCACAACATTCAAGGGCTGAAATTTTTAGCAGAGTCTTGCAGTCTGGTTTCCCCTCACATGGAAACATTTCTCACTCTAATTCTCCAGTTCTTCTCTTCCAAATGCTAAACATGTTCTCAGCCCCAGCCACACACGGCTGAAGATAAGCCTGGGGCAACATCAAGAAGAAGCTGCAACATTTCTTTAAGAAGCAAGTATTAATATATTTCCTGTTAGACACAGAAAATAAGATTAGAGGTGATATTTGACAAAGGCCTTCTGTGAAATGGGGAATAAATGTCATTAATGCCTCCTAATGGGCAAAGTGGTCTCCCACCTGCATTAATGTATCATGCCTGTATTAGATTGTCATACATGATTGATAGTGAAATAAGACCTCTTTCCATCAAATGGGAAAAAAAGTCTCATGCTGTAAATTCATTTACAATGGATTCATTTGCAAAGAGATTGATCCAATCAAAGACTGAGAAATTGAGTTCAAATTGATTTTATTACATAAAGACTAGGACCATGTTGTAAATATCGGTAATGTATACAGCTGGTAAAAACTAAACAAAGCCAATGAAAGAAAATCCTCCCTCACCCTGAAAGGAGCATGTACCCTTTACTTCTTACCAGTTGGAGATGTAAGATAGTGCAACTCTTAGCAGTGGTATCCATTAAAGCAGTTTTTTCCATGTGACATTTACTAAACAGTGACATCTATTGGGGATTAGTAATTCAAGAAATTGGAAAACAGGAGTTTGTTAAAACTTGACTGACTAAACCATTTGAAATCACCCATTATAGGACAGAATTCTGAATTAGAAGAAAGATGGGTGAGATGAACTCATAGATCGGTTCCATCTCTAGGGCTAGACCATGTTATTAAGAGACATGCTGAGGCAGTTGTGGATGGGGAGGTATGGGGGTGTTAAATTTCTCTGCAGGTTTGAACAAAATACTGGCATTTTCCAGTGGGTATTGTCCCTGGGCCTCCAGTGGAGTTTATGTGGCAAAAAAACTTTTCCCCATCCTTCAAAAAAATGTAATACAGATATATGTTTTCCACCACGGGGCAGCTTCAAAAGCCAAGGGTCCAGGTAAGGGACTGTGGCTCCTGTTGCTCCCCAGGAAGTACTCTTCCCTTTGCCAGGGGAAGGTAAGATGTCCTGTCTTTCCAACTGCATAAAGTGGCCCCTTCTTTCTAGGACTGTCAGAACGAAGCTCTGCTAAACAACACAATCATTAGTGTACAGTTTCATCTGAAATGGAGTACATAACAGCAAAATCGGCGCTGTTGTTCCATCGCTGTGAGAAAACAGGGCCCCTCTTCTCAGCCCCCCTGGAGCCGTCTCTGCCCTACACTGAGACAGCCCATCCCTCAACGTCTCCACACAGGGGGCCACTCCAGCCCTGACCAGCCTGAGGGCTTCTCACCGAGCACACACCAGCTTGTCCATGTTATGTATTTCAGGGGGTCCCAAAACCGGACACTATATTGGGCCATGGTCTCATGAGTGCAGAGCAGAGGGGGTTAATCCAATCCCTAGATGCATGGATGGACCATGTCTGGTGTCTGCTGGCTCCTGAATGGCTCGTGATGCCCCAGGGCNCCAGCCCAGCCACCCCCAGCCTCCACCCTTGCAGGGTTTTCCCCTCAGAGGTCCAGGAGTTTGCATTGATTCTCCTTGGATTTCACAGGATTGCTGTTGGCTCACCCCTCCAGCCCGACTGGGCCCTGAGGTGGAGAGCTGTGTTGTTGTTGCTCCTGAAATGATTTTACTAATCTTGTACATGCCTTGGAATCCCTTCAGCACATTTCTGAAGGCAGCTCCAGAGCCAGATGACTTTCTGAAGTGAAGCTGGCAAGCAGTGGCTGAGAGGCAAGCCAGGCCATTTCCCACAGAAGTTCAGTGGCTGTGCTTTTGATTTATATTGTTATTTTTTAAATGGCACAGTTTAAAATTAAAAAAATAAACACCAAGTTAAGCTATGTAGCCTAACACATACTTAGAAGAAAAGTGAAATGAATGCTGAGAACCTGCATACTTAACTTCTGGGGCATGGCCTCAACTTCATGTCGAACTGGAGTTCTTCAAAAGAAATTACAAGTACATTACAATGAAATTTTTCTAATGAAAATATATTGGTTTTCTGTAATGACATCCAGAATGAAATTTCTAGTCTGAACCAGAATGAAGGAGCAGCACCTCTGAATAGTCCCTGCCTAGGGCCCACTTTTAGGGGAGCAGAGACCAAGACCCATAATCCTGTTGTGCTCAGCTCCAAACAAGGAACTCCTACCACTCAGTGGGTCCCTAACAGATTGCTCTGCTCCATTTCCAAAATAGTTTTTGGAAGACTTTGATTTTATTTCAACAGAGGACAAAAATAAGTTTCCAAACCTCAACATTTTTTGTTAAACAGAATTTTCCCAGCCAAAACTACTGTATATTATTGCTGTTACAAATCCCCCAAGAGCTTCCAGAATAATCAGAAAGGAGTGTTGCATCCAGAAAAACCCCAAATCAAAACCAAAGAGTAGAAAGAAGAGACAAAGCATTTCGGGAGGTCACTGGCTGTGTGGCCACCCCATACTAGCAGAGTCACACGGGGAAGGGATTGTTATCATCGTCTAAGTGCCCACAGCAGTAATCCAGCCTGGCCTGCTAAGGGGAAAGCAGCTCCGAGTTGTGCAACCTCCCACACGCTGCTCCCCGCACAGGCACTGCTCCCTGCGCTCACAGCCATCTGTCTCCACATCCCCCCTCGCCTGCCTTGGCAGCTGTCTCCTTCTCCACGTTTCCCCACCACAAACACTGCAGCCCTCCTCAAACATCCCTGCGGCAGGAGCTGCGCTGCCAACACAATCCTGCTGATGGCTTGCCGGGAGGGGCAGGGGACAGGTAAGCAGGGCAGAGTGATGCTCTCCCATGGGAAGGAGGAGAGGGTGTAGGTATGAGCATGCACACCCAGCCCTGCTCGTCTGGGAAGAGAGAAGGGACTCAGGTCTCTCCTGAAGCGGAGAGGGAATGTGCTCACTCCCTGCACATCTCTCCTTCCTCCATCTCCCAGGGATGACCAGGAACATTTCACTGCCTGTTGTTGAGCTGTGCTATGCCTGGCATTAAAGGCATTTTGCAGACACATGTCAGCTAGATCCTTTCTCCAAGTACCCTCAATCCATGCCTGTTTGGGTGTCGCCGACAGGGTGATGGTGGGAGCAGGAGCTCTGGGTCTGCACAGACACTCACAAGTGTGGGTGTTCGGCTGTCACAGCATTGCTCCTTCCCTGCTTTGCAGCAGCTTGAGCATAGCTCCTAGCTTGGGTTCATGAACTTTGGTGTTGATCCTGAGACTGCTGAGCTGGGCTTCAATCAATGTGTGGTATTTGGTCCATGTTTGCCTTAATTATCCATCTACAACGTGGGGAAAATACATGTATTTCCCTGTTTTTCAGGATAAACACATTACAACATTGTGAAGGTCTGGATGGGGACCAGACACAGGAACTTTTTTTATTAAAAAGTTTCTCTTTTCCTATTAAAATAGGTGGAGTTTTTTATGGGAAGGGAGACAAACTCTTTGCTTTCTATAGCAGAATAATAGTTTCAGCCTGGACAAAAAAATAAAAGAGGCCTCTGGTAGGAAGATGTACTTTTTTGTCAAAGGATCCAGACACCACTATAAGACGTAATAGTTCTGTATTTTTCCTTAGAATCACCTTCCACCAAAAAAAAAAAAAAAAGCTCTTGGTTGAATGTTCAGCATCAAACAGCAAATAGTGAAGTGAGGATTGCTCATGTCCTGATGATAGTGAAAATATGATGACACCTTTGTGGAAAAAGAAAACTCTGTTTACTAAAAGAACAGTTTCACAGCTGGTTGATCTTCCTGCTTCTATATGAACAGCTTTTCTGCTGTTACAACCCTTCTGCCTCTACTCTTCCCTCAGACCTCTTTCTGCTCTGCATTGAAGCTTTTCCTCCAGTCAGATGTCCGGGAACACACAGGTCAGGGACAGGGTATGCACTTCCTCAGCCTCTTGTCTCTGAGATAAAAATGAAAAGAACAAAAACACTAACCAATCCAGAGCTGCTCTGTATTTATAGCAATCATAATTAACATCCTCTTGAGCTGACCTGAAAGCTCCTGGGGTTTCTTTGCCTCTTAACAGACAGCTTAGGGACATAAGCAGCTCTGGGAAGAGATCCCTGTGGAATTTTTAATTACTCCTGCATGGGTTTGGGTCTTCTTCTTCATCTCAACAGGCCCAAACATAAAAGAGAGACAACCAGAAAAGCGGAGGCGTGAAGAGGGTGCACATCTCATCTGTTCCCCACAAGTGCTCTGCCTGGCACAAATTCTGCCAACATTAGAGCACCAGGCTTTCTTCAGGATTTTATCAGCAGGTTTCCACAGACCCCATGTACTTGGCCCAGCATGTGCTAAAGTTGCCAGCTATGCAAACACACACTCTGCATGGTGGTTTAATAATTTGCAAAAATAAAGGATTAATGCAAAATCTCCTGATTAGACTCATAGAAACAGTTTTACCCCCGGAAAGAAAATGGGTGTTTCCCCACAAAAGGTCTGTGAAGGCAACTGTGCTCAGTAGCCCAAGCTGTGATTACAAGCGTTCAGACAGAAGCTGTGACTCTTTTCGCTCCGTAGCAGAAAAATAAAGGCTGTTTAGTTTAGCTGTGTCTTCCTCTGCTCAATAAGATTTTAGGTTCCCTCCTAACCCTGTTCCCCATCCATCTCTGAGTTTACTTTCTCTTCCAACAGCTGGGACATCACGAAGCACTCCAGTGCTTGAAGGTTGAATATAAAGGACCAGAACTGCCTACATGTTACACCCCCTGTCTCAGAGGGCAATTGGTAATTTTATTTTTCTTTAATTTGAAAAGCATTCATCTAATTGTATCATTACTTTTGTTTATATGATATTTGAAACCTCCCATTATTAATGTTGTCCAACACGTCAGTATAACAGTGCTTCTATTTGCTTGTTTCTCTGCCAAATTTTCATGTTCTCACGCAAAGCGCTTTCCTCTGGCTGATTACATTTTCGAGTGGGTTTTTTTTTCAAAATCAGCTTAAATCCCGTTTCTTGGAACAAAGCTGAGAATAAGGTTTGCTATTTCCCAGATTAAAAAGTTATCTTCTGACACCTCCATAGTACGCAATATCTTTCTGTCTCTTAGCAGGGGCTGGAAATTTGTCTGGCATTGTCTTGGTAGTATTAATACAATGTTTCATATTGAAACAAAACATTATGCCAATTAAAGGAAAGTTTTCCCAGTAAAAAGAAAATTATGCGTTATAGGTCCAATTTCAGGAAAAAAAAGAAGCACTTATTAAGGATAGGGATTAAGGATATCCATGTAAAAATATTTTGTTCATTTGTAAACCTTATTGATAATGTTTTCAGTACATTATGTATATGTACTATTTTATTAAAGTACCTAAAAAACTTATTTTCCAAATCACCTTTTGCACCTTACTGAGTAGCTTTTTTAACATTTTAAAATTCACAAATTTATGCACACACACACAGAAAAAGGAGCTGTAACTACAGCACTGATTAACAGTAAACTCATAAATTAAAATTTATGGGCTGGAGTAGCACAAATAATTATTACAATCAACATGAAGAGATTTTTTAATATAACTTATAAAATAGGAACAGTTGCACTGTGTGTTGTTTCCTGAATTGAAAGCAGCTATTATTTGCCACTTCTACTACACTGCTGTTTGAATGAGACAGTAAAAATAGTGCCTCTCATTTTCTGGGCTCTGAAGCCACCCAGCTGGGAGGGAGAGCAAAGAAGTATTCACAAACAAAATGTGCCAGATGCTGATACCAATCTTGATAGAGTAAGTCTGGAGTAAGTCTACTCACTCTCTTCATGGGTATTCTGGAACAGTATAAAATAACGTGGTTTGGTCCATGGGATAATAATAAGACATAGAAGAAAATAAGATTAGGAAATGAAATGGACAGAAGATAGGCTGTACCACAGTGATCACTGGTTTCTGGGCTGGTAGGGCAGAAAGAAGTATCAGCCTTTAGAGCCTTGCTGACGGTGCATGTTTCACTTGAGCAAAATGAACAAAGTGTGGTCTGCTCTGACCAGGTTTGACCATTCCTGCATTCAGTCACACCAATTCCAGAGATCACGCCTTGCAGTCTTTTTTACAGCAGAAGTACCGGGATGGTCCGACGCCTGCAGCATCTGCAGTCCCTTGCCACTGGCTAAACAATGCCAGGAGAGAAGCCAACCCC
The DNA here is from genome assembly GCA_013397895.1 of Origma solitaria. Classification (NCBI taxonomy): domain Eukaryota; kingdom Metazoa; phylum Chordata; class Aves; order Passeriformes; family Acanthizidae; genus Origma; species Origma solitaria. The sequence goes on along the minus strand of VZRL01006283.1, from coordinate 791,781 downwards.
CAGCAGTTCCACAAAACACCATGCATTTTTTCACTTCTCCTTTCACCTCACATTTTGGATGACTCCATGTTATGCCCTTGTGGCATGGTCTCACATGAGCTGCTGATGCTGCCAGTGTGGTGCATAGCAAGCTGACTGCATATAGAAACATGGATTTATATCACATTGCTTTTTGTGTGTGTGTTAAGTCTCATCTCTCATATGTTTGTGCAAAGGAGCTAATAAAATCAGAGGGGAGGTCCTGGGATGTTCATCGTGTGCAGTATAATGGTTTGTTTCAGTATGAAACAGCTGCATAAGGATTATAAAAATGTGATTGGCCAAAAATATTTCAAATATTTGAAAGAGGACTTGGTGTCATTTTCCTTATAAAAATAACCAATTCCTTCTGCGTTGATGAATGTGATGTAGATAAAGTGTTTTGGCAGCTGTACAGATTGAGGTGTTTCAGCTGTTGTTCATATAGACAGATCATTCTAGAGATGTACAGATGTGATGCATACTAAAAATGTGGCACTACAAGCTTTTATAACACTCATAGATGTTTTAAGAGGTGAAGAGCAAAACCTTGATGTTCAGCTGGCCTCATACTGTTTTCATTGAGGAAGGAATTGTATTCATTAAGTCAGAAGCAAGACCTCAGGACCAGTCCCATGCTAAACACCACAGCAGGAGCCCAGGGGAACCTGAGAAACTTGCAGAGCGCTGCGCAGATGCTGACATGCTGAAGTGCACTGTTAATGAAGCTACTGAACACTGACAGCCAGGGGCTCCGTGTTGGACTCCTACTTTATACCCTATTTCAGGATGCCCAAGGGGTCCTTCTCATGCCCCTGGGTGCCAAAACCCCTTGGGTGTATTGGCTGAAACCAGATTCCTCTGTGCCTCCCACACCTCTGCTGAGCAGAAATGCGTGATCTCTGTGGGATGGGGCCATCCAGACCTGAGGATGCCTTTGGAGGAGCAGCAGAATACTGAAGCCTGGAGCACAGCTACTGTGCCAGCTGCAGGGTGAGAGCCACCCTCTGCTCACTTGCTGGCACTTCGTAAGGGATTGCAGAAATCCTGGCAGTAGATCTGACCCAACTGCTGGGCAGGAAAATGGACTCACACATAGCAAAGCACATGCATAGCACACTTCTTGTGGAAACGAATTCTCTGAGCCTGCCCGTTCTGCTATCCATAGACTGCAGAGCTGCATTTGTTAGATTCAATGTACATGAGCTGGAAAACTCATCTGCTCATGTGCTGGAAGTCTGACACATCCAGAATATAAACAGGCTAACAGCACACATGCTCTGCATTGCACACAGCCATTTTCTGTCTAGTATTTCAGAGAAAAACTATAGGGGCCCTAAGCCGCTTTATCATATAATTGGAGACACTCACTATGAGAATCAGGATTTGCTAAGCCCTGTGTGTATCACTGCGTGCTTGTTATGTGCTCAGTGTTACACGAGGACAGAAATAGAGTCCTTACATAAAAATTAAAAAAAAAGGTATCAACTCAAAGACAAAGAAAGGCAAGACTTACCAGAAACCTAGAAATAATTGATTCATACTCTTGAATAAGTAAAAGCAGCCATCTGAGCATCCAGGCAAAGGAGGGATACTATTTGGAGCATCTTACACTAAGGCTAAAAATACCGAAAATGAAATTTATTTTGAGGGGAAAGGTAGGAATGTGAATCACAGGAAAATCACAGGACTGTATGACGAGAGAATCCCAGTAGGTGGATCTTACACTGGCTCATTTTTTTAATTTTACTAAATAGAATCCTGAGTAGTAAAATTCAACAGAACTTAAACTATCATCACTGAAAAGAGACATTAACCTTCTGATTTTTTATACACATATGAATCCACACAGCTGTGGGTGCCCTGCTGTCTTAGATCTTTTTGCTACACTGTAGTTTGAGTGGGAAGGGAAAGGTTGCACTATGAAAATGAACCAGTTTACATATTGAAGATAGTTTGTTTTGGTTCATTACATAAAAACGACCAGAAAGAGAGAGAACTGAGTTTAGCATACACACCCCCTTGTGCTGTAACACACACACTGCTGTTTCCTAAGTTGGGAGGGTAATGGATATGCATAATGCAAAGCTTGCTACTGCAAAATGTTCTACAATTTCACCTCTCATGGGTGAAAACACAAGCCCCAAGCTGAGGATGCCAATCATCCTTAAAGATGCACTTTGAATCATGCAGAGCTGAGCCTGAAAACACTAATACTGCGAGACTTCCTTCAGGCACCACTTTAGAGACATGGAAAGTCATATGTTCACTTTATTGTTTATAGATTATGCTGGTAATGGGTCAATAAAACTCTCCCCCAGACAGAGGGAAGAGCAGGTCTAGCCCATGTTTCATTTCAAGTGTTAACAGAATATCAGAAAAGAGTCAATTGCAAGTTTCCATTCTGAAATGTCAAATGCCTTCTCAAATGGAAGAAAAACTTATGTAAGTATGCAAAGGTAAGGAAACAGATCTAGACACCTTTGGTTTGTAACAGCAGAAACACAAAACTTTTCATGTTGAAGGCTGAGTTTATACCCCTTGAAGGAAGCAAGGAATTAAAAGAACATCCCTTAAACTGTGCAAATAGATGAACAACTCTGCAATTTTAAGACGCAAACATGCAGACATCAGTAATCTGCATATATCAATATTTTAATAGTAAACATATACATGAGTTTTTACACCTGACCACAACCTGCTATTTTTAGTTTGAATTTATGCTAAATAGGGCAAACTTCTTCTAATTCCCTAGCTTAATCTCTCAATGCCGACAACTTCCACTTAAGACATATAAATCTGTATTGCCTCCAAAGGAAAGCAGAAAGAAACTTGTATTTTAATGAAAATTAGGAAGTTCATAAGGCTGATGCTTCCAGGGTTTAGCAAGTAACTATATTTACTGTATAAATACTAGCTGTTGCATAGGCCTCCAGATATGTTGCCTGCAGTAATGCAGCAAGAATGCCAGGTCAAATGCAATTAGACTGGAAGTAATGTTGGAGTAAAACTCAAATCTGTAACAGGATGAGAAGCTGACAGCAAAAGCCCATTTTCTCCCTCATCACTGAGGTCACGGATTGTACAACGGAACGCACTTACTGCACCATGTCTCTCCATCACTGTAGCTAAGCAAAAACAAATCAAAAATGTATTTCTTATTTAACATCCAGCTACATCTCAGGTCTCAGCCTCTAGACTCCATTCAAACACTAATGCTCACACAAAGCTGTAAGTCAAAGACAGAATGTTTTTCATTTCTGTTTCTTTTTTTATACCCCCAAGACCAAAATTCCTTATGACATTTCATGTGAACTTCCAATAAAGTGTGCCACAAAACAGAGAAAAGGAAAATAAAAACCTTATTATTTTAACATCTCAGTGTTGGTTGTAAGCAGCTGATATGTTTTTAAATCAGTGGTTGCTCTCTTGAATCATCACTAAGAGAGAACTAACATGTACCTTGAAAAATCTTTTTTGAAACCCTCTGGAATAAAAACCAAGCTCTAGTTACATGCATTCTTTGAAGAAACGATTTAACAAGGCTTGAAATGTGGGTTTTGCTTGCTATTTCTCAAGTAATCAACAAGGAAAATATTGATATTTGGCTAAAATAACACCTGTGAATGGATGCTTATTTCAAAGATATATTTAATTTCATTTTATAAATCTCTTATGCAGAATGACAACACTTTCATACTGCATTTGTTAACATATTGCATGTCAGCAAAAAAACACCCCTGCTGATTACTCTACCAGGATGATTTCTGACAGGTAATATTTACATTAATGTATGCCTAATATTTGGGATTTAATTGTTTAGTTGGCATTTAGTTAATTATGTCTTAAATTTTTTCCTATTCTGAGAAGTTCTGAACTCTTGCAGATAGTCCTGAAGGCACATATAATCCTTTCATGAATTTAAACAAAGCAAAAATGAAGGGTGAGACAAAATTGGCAGTTCTCAACAGCAGTGGTGGTGTTTCACATGGATATTGAGAGTGGCCACTTACTTTTGCAAGCAGGTTTCACATAGTGGATGAAAAATTAAGTAAACATGAAATCATTGTCACTTATCCTTCACATCATATGTGAAGGTCTATGCATTTATGCCCCAGCAGCTTCCATGCTCAGGTCTGTGATCCCAGTGGTGCTATTGGCTTTTACCAGTGGTACTGTGAGGGCTGCAGAAGCAGCGAGGTGTTACTCACTTGGAAAAGGGATAGATATTTGGGTCCAGAACTCACAGTCTAATCTCTCTAGTGTTTTAAAAACATATTGCATATTGCAAAGTATTCTCATGAAAAGGGGGAAGCAGACAGATCAGCCAGAGAACACTTCCTAGAGCTCATCAGAAAAATGGACAGAGAAATGTCTCCATGGCCAACATGAAGAAGGCAAGGAAACCAGAAACAAGGCTGCTGACGTATTGCTTCCTTCAAAGAAACTTCAAAGCCTTTACTCTCCAAAACCCAGCCACTGCTGTCCCCAACAAAGGTACCAAATGGGGCCAGCTGCCTGGTGGTTGCTGTAGTGACGGGCAGACCCTCTGTGCTCCTTCCCAGAAAGGACACCAAGCTTGTTGCCACAGCATTCCTCTTCATGGAGCCAAAGACTAAACAATTCTGCTCCATAGGAGTGCACAGAAATATTCAAACAGATGGGAAGATCAACTTACCTAGAATTTCACATAGAGGAAATCTGCACTGTAGACTCTGAAGAGGCACCACCAAGAAAGAGGGATCCAGAAGTAAGGAACTGTGGTTTTGCGTGGATTTGGGCAATGCCATATATCCTGTGATCTCCAGCTGAAGCTCCAGTCATGATGGGGGGTGTCAGAAAAGTCTATCTCCTATGCAATTTTCTGGTGTCTAAAATTGCACAAATTGGTGTCATGGCCTTTCCTGCAGCTAGGGTATTTACAGAGGATTTTATGAGTTTTTCCTCCTCTGGTTTAGTTCCTAATTCCATAAAATTGATGGGAACTCAGATAGGTCAGCCCTTTAGTTAACTTGGTTTAAGACTGGCCAGCAGATTCAGAAATAAATGGCAAGACAAACCTAGTGGCAGAGTGCTATCATACATACCTTCTTTCTAATGGGAGTTGGGCTAAAGATTAGGTGAGTCCAGTTCAATTGATGGAAGCTATGAGGAATTTATGGTGAAAGGCTTAACTTATGGTCTGACTTCAGGGTAGAGTTTGGGGGGAGCAGGAAGCATGTAACTGATGGATCCAAACTCATATTTCCACACTAAACACTTTTTAAATTGTTTTGAAGTTTAAGCCTACTAAATTTTTGACATTTATTGAGGATTTTTTTGGAGATACCTACAAAAAGTGTATCCTTTTGACTACTAATACGTGTGTAACTTCTAATTCATATGGGGCTTAAGCTAGCTGAGTATAATACCAACTATTTTTCTATTTCCTGGTACAAAAAAACCCACCTCAATACTGTGCTTTAGGAAAACTGTATTATCCCAAACTGAGTTCTGTTAAATTAATTGCTTCCCATGAAAACCGAAAACCCAAAGAGCTTTCTCATTGTCTTTGTGTCAAGAAACTCTCAAATTTATTCAAACTTTATGGGTGCACACTTTGTGGAAATAAATATATTATTTTAATCCCACTTCCAAGTTTTATGGAAAATGGTGTCAGCTAGAAACACTTGTGAAGACTAAGGTGTATCATTACATTGCACTGAAACTGCTGGCTCAGGATACCACCCCCACTAGCACAGCTCCATCGAGACACTTGCACTGTGTTGGTGTAAAACTGGCTCAACAACTTCATGAATCACTCTCAATGCTTTTACCTTTCTCATGGTGACTTGCTTTACTAATTGGTTCCTCTCTTGAAGTTTCCGAGGCATTTTTATTTTGCTATAATTCCTTTTCTATCCTACACTGCTTTTTTTAGCCACCTGTAAGTGATTCGCTGCAGGATGACCTAAGGTTTTGTTCAAATTGAACTATTGCCTTGTTTGCAGTAGAAAATAGCAAATTACATTAACCTCTGAGACAAAATGAATACTTGGCATAAAACTCACTCTGAAAGGTTAATGAATCTCAGAAATCCTCTAAAGTAAATGAACAAGGCTGCACCTAACCAATATAACCAACATTAAACTCATGCACCAAACACTGCACTCCTAATATAATCTCTCTGGTTTCAGTGAGTCTCATATTTTCACAATGCTCCATTAGACTTGTAGCATAATAAATATTAAAAAACAAACGTAACCTAACAGACACTTCAATTGCTTATCATTGTTTGTGCTGCCTGTGGTACCAGCTGCGACCCCATCCTACACCTGAGCACTACACTGCAGAATTGGTTGTCCATTTCCTAAAACTCAAGAGCATGAAACACTCACTGTCTGTGCACAGACCCAAGAAGTGACAAAACCAGCACCCTCTGGAGAAGTGAACACTGGGATTGGGAGGATGTTACAGGAGAATGCCACTGCACCATTGTCATTCTTTTGTACTTCTTGCTAGGTATCTTCCAGAAACACAGGAACACCCTTGCATCAATTTTATGCTCCCTCTGTTGTGCAGTTTTAAAAAAAAAAAAATTATTGATTTATTTTAGTGGAATAAGAGCAGCCAAATCTTCTCAGCTCATTTGAAAAAGCTGTTAATATCAATTAACAATGGTGATAAGGGATTGGGGGTACTCACAGCTGGGTAACCTCTGAGGAAGTGGTGCAAGAAGGGCAAGAAAGAGTGCTAGATACAAGATTGCCATTTATAATATACTGACCCAGACACTGGGTCCCTTAAGGATATCCCTTAGGTCAAGTCATACAAACCTATGCCAGGACAAGTTTACATTGCATTCTTCAAAGTTTCTTCACTAGTACTTTTAGTCAGTGTCGTTTTAAGGGATGTAGAGTAAAGGGGATTTCCATGTCTGTCTGGCAGAGTCTGACACCGCCCAGCAAACACTCCCACGCTGCAGCTGGGGTATCACTTTTCATGCTTTTATGCCTCTCCATGTCAGGTTGTTGTGTGGGGAGGGGGAATCAGAAGTCAGTGAGGTCAGCTTCTTATGGAGAGGTTATTTAGTCCCTAAAAGATAAAACAGAGAAGCACTTTCTCAATACTGAATGGCAAGAGAATCCATGAGGGACTAGGCTCAGTAATGCAGAACTGAGGATAAAGAATATAAAATTAGGTTAGTGTGGAGTTAACCCATTAAGCTGTAATTTAAACTACCTAAATGGGCAGATCCCTGTCCCCCATCTCTGTACCATCTTTTATTATCAACTCAGAAATAAGATACACAATCTGTTTTGTTATCCTGAATAGGAACGGGGAAAAATGGAGTAAAATTATGAGTAACTGTTTCTTATCACGTTATTTGTATTCTGCCCTTTGCAGAGCATATTATAATGGAAGAGGGAACATTAAACCACCAGAGGCAGTTCATGGTTCACTGCAGATTACAGAGACTGGAAAAGAAAAACAAAATCAGTAAACTTACCTTTTTATTCATACAATATTGCCATAGCTGCAATGACTGGTGGGAAATTTTCCCTCTAAACATTTTTACGTGTAAACATTTTGAAAGCTCCCTGAAAATTACAGTTAACTTGCGGAGCACAGTGTTTCTGCAAGCTTTTTTTATACTAGAATAACTAAAATGTATCTTCTTTAAAATATTTCTACTAACACAAGTTTAATTGTCAGCAAGGGATATACATCTGAAACAAATACAAACAACAACAAAAAATCAGAAACAATGTCTCCTCTCTGCAAATGGCATAACTGAAAGGAAAACAGCACTGCTTCCTCCTCACCACAACTCAGTTACATGATGTTTGTACATGAATGAATCAAAACAGCAGCATTACTTCATACAGTTTCGAATGACACAAACATGAGAAAGTTGATTCCAGGTGAGTTAGAAATTGTATTCCTACATTTCTGCATTTGCTCATGATGCCTCGGCAAAGCCAGTACTGCTATTGCAAGTTGGAATCTTTCTTTTCAATCAAAGTACAACTTTCTTTTGTCAGATTGGCATTATTTCTGTTTTCTTTTTATTTTCATTTAAAGAAAGAAAAGACCTCATGAATAAGTCTCTAACTAGATTCTCTAGCTAGATTAAGGAATTTATTTGTGTCAGCCCATTAAAACTTCATAAGATTTAGGGTTAACACTCTTTTCTTGCCTCTGTGCTAAGAACAAATTCCTACTTACAGTAACAGCAGGGGTGGAGATCAAAGCGTATTTGAAACCAGGTAGAAACTGGGAGAAACAAAGGGAGATAAGATCTTTTCCACAACTTATAGCACCAGCCTTTGAAAGGAGTTCTCCAGGTCTCACCACTTCAGGGAATTCCCTGGCAGCATACCTATGGAAATAACTGTGTTTCTTTCACCTCCTGAGATAGGTCACCTGAAAAATCCTACAGTTTCCATTAGGATCAGTCTCTCTTTTGTGTTGCCAATCTCAGTTAGGGTTGTTGGATAGGGTAAGCAGTTGTGTCTCCTGATGTACAGGTCCCTTTTGCTTCTTTGCAGCTACACATGATGCACAAAAGACACAGGGCACAACAAACATGGTATGAATACATAATACTTGCGTAGCGAAGTTAACCATGCATAAACTAGTTGGGGTTTTTTGGGGGTTTTTAGTTGTTGTTTTTTGCGGGGGGTTGTGGGTTTGGGGGTTTTTTGGGGGTTTTTTGTATTTCAGTTTATTGAGCTTCACGTGTTTTGCTGCTAATTTGACATTTTATTGGAGTTCAGATTTATGCTTAGCAACTACATGGCAATCCCTTTGCTTCAGGAGGAAAGGTCTGGTACACAGACTGCAAAAATGGTGAAATGTTCACACTTTGATGCTTTCAGGATTTTATGTCTCATATCTTTCAAATGTCTGTCTATGGCTGGTCAATGTAAAACTGTTTACTAATCAATGCAAGGAGCAGGTTCTGGTCGTTCATTGTGTTGTCATTTAAAACAGACGTAAAGATTAACTACTGACATTTTTGTAACAAATTACACCAAGCTGGAAATTGGAGGAAAAATATTCATACTGTGTTGTGGATGTGAGGGATTTAACCTAAGCCTAGGTTCTCCTGAACACCTGATTTGTTAAAGTATCTCAAAACTAAGAACTCTTTTACAAAGATAAAAGGTTGATTCATGCCATCAGTGTGGACTGGAACATCAAAATACTTTCTGATGAATACGATAACCAAGATAAGTAACTTCACACCCTTTCTTTTCTCTAGCTACCAGATACAATGAAGGACAAATAAGTTCATGCAAACCATAAAATCCTGGGCATCTGACAGAGCAAAGAAATTCTCTAGGAGGAAGTAAAAACAACTTTATCTTTTACAGCCAAAGCAAGTGTCATCAAACAGGAAAAATTGCGACTTGCGTTTTTTTTCCTGAAGGAAATGTGGTTTTGTTATTTCTGTCTTTAAGGCATTTATGCATCCTATCTCAGTATTTTGACATCTTGCAAATATTTACAAATAGAGATAGTTATAATGCCTTTAGAGTGATAATAACAAAAACAAGAATATTAATAATAATGATGATTATAATAATGGTAGTAGTAATAATAATGATTTATTGTTCCATCTCACTCAGCTTAACCTGTTAGTCAATCAGTTTTCAAAAACAAGGAAGCTTGTAGTTGGATTTCTCACACCTAAACCTAGGCAAGTGGTGGTAGGCCCAACCATATCCTTGTTAGTGTCGTTACATCTTTACTTTGGACAATTATTACCAGTAATGTCTCTTGATGAATATACACAAGCTGGCTCAAACTAGATACTTCTCCTCTTGTGTTTTCACCCAAGTTTCTGAATTTTTGAGTATGTCTAGGTTAGAGTGAAAAAGGTAAAAAAAGTATTTGTGATTTATATTTTATGGCTTTGCATTTTTGAAGATTGGCAGGAAAAAAATATATTTTCACTGCTCTCTGAATGATTTCTAATATAGCTTGCAGTCTTCCATTTTATTTCAAGTTGTACATGATTTGCGGTGTTTCTGGGGAAGTATACAAAGTGTAATAAAACCCAGTATCACAGAGTAAAACAATAGTTAAATGATCTAATAATAAAAGAAATTCACTTGGAACAATTCAGTGTTGTCAATCTATTTTCAGGGAATTCTCTTTTGGAAAAAGTGCAGCTGCTTGACTTAACTGCCAAACTGCTGAGATTTTGGTAGCGTAATCCAGCCAAGAATTATCTATGCTCGTTAAGATCTTCACTGCCAATGAAAACAGGATTTTGCTTTGGATTGACAATCCAAAATAAAAATACCAAACTAGCTGCCAGTGTGTTTGGATCAGGCAAATATTCCCCCTCAGCCCTTTCTTGCCTACCTCGTCTCAGAAAAGCAATTTTTGTTTCAGTTTGCACCAGGCAACTTCTTGGCTGTTGTTCTCAACAGTTTTCTGATTCCTTAGAAAGGATGTGATTCCCCTGAGAGACACAGCAGTGTGTGACACCCTCTTTCCTGAACACAAACATTGCAATGTGCAGGAGTTTTTATCAGTGGCCTATGGATTGGTAATGTAATAAAAACAAAAACACAGAGGGAATTAAGCACAACCCTGTAGATGCATAAGCATGCCTTTTTTAATTCAATGTTACTCTATGAGGTTCAGGAGGATATTAATGTGAAAAGGTTATTCATGTATGTGAGCGTCTGTAGCTAAGCCAGGGCTGCAGATAAAGATGTGCAGGTCTAGTAACAGGAATGGAGCCAGTCTATACTGCAGTTATATTGAGAAGGCAAATTTTGTCATTAATATTAGACTGGAATGGATTATTATCCAACCTTAAATCAAATATATGAAGATATTCATTCAAATATTGTTTCTTATTGTATCTAAGGTCAGCTTAATCCTAGAAGACTCCTGGAATTTTTGATTCCCAAGCACATTCAAGAGACTCAGAGAAAATTTATGACCCTGTCTTTTCTAGGCTCTTTGATATTTGTGCATTTGTTTTAAACATATTTGTTCAAAGTACAGAATGACAATAGAATGATTTTAAAGACAACAATGATTTTCCTGTGGCCAGCCTTTTAAAATAAACTATTAGCATAGTATCAGTACAAATAATCTCAGAATTATCTTAATTGAAGCCAAATGGCTGTAGTTCAACAGATCAACATGATTAAATCATAAAATCATAAAAAGGCTTGGGTTGGAAGGCGCCTTAAACATCATCCAGTTCCAACCCTCTGCCACAGATATGGACAGCTTCCACTGGACTAGGTTTCTCTGAGCCCTATCCAGCCTGGCTTGAACACTGCCAGGGATGGGGCATCCACAGCTCCTCAGGGCTACAATGTTCCAGTCCCTCACCACACTCACAGTAAAGAATTTCTTCCTAAAGTCTAATCTAAAGCTACGCTCTTTCAATTTGAAACCATTCCTCCTGGTTCTGTCACTACACGTTCTTGTAAAAAGTCCCTCTCCATCTTTCTTGTAGGCTCCCTTCAGGTACTGGAAGGTAGCAAAGTCACCCCAAAGCCTTCTTTATTCCAAGCTGAACAAACCTAATTTTCTCAGCTTTTTTTATAGGACAGGTGTTCCACCCCTCTAAACATATTGGTGACCCTCTTTTGGACTTCTTCCAAGAGGTCCATGTCTTTCTTGTGCTGGGGTCCCCAGAGCTGATGCAGCACTCCAGGTGGGGTCTCAGGACAGCAAAGCAGAGGGGCAGAATCACCTCCTTTGCCCTGCTGCCCACACTGCTTTGGATGCAGCCCAGGATACAATTGTCTTTCTGGGCTGGGAGTGCACATGGTTGGGTCATGTCCAGCCTCTCATCCACCAGCACCCACAAGTCCTTCTCATCAGGGCTGCTATCGATCTGTTCATCCTGCAGCCTAACTTGAACTGACCCAAAAATCATCAGCTACAGTGTACACTCCTCAATTTTTTCTGTCTGTCTGTGGCTTATTTTCTTTTCCCATCATTCTCCAATGGCTTGGTGTGGGTCTTCTTACAGAAATGCAATAAAATATTCAAAGTGATACTGTCAAACACCAAATTCTGTTTTCAATATGTAATGAAAGTAAAGCAAAAGCCTATTAAAATCTTGAAGATATTACAGAGGTTTTTTTCTACATGTGATGAAATGCAAATTTTTTTGCCAGCATTCTCTTTCTGCTAACAATAAAGTCAACAAGCATCCCAGGGAGTTTCTGGTCTAAAAATTCCATATAAAACGCCAAGTTAACATGCCATGTCCAATGCATACACGTATTTGTGCTTGGCAACCTCACCTTTCTCTCTGAGCAGGTAATGTACTCTGTTGATCATCCGTGCCAGAGATACAAAGCTTTATGTCCAGCAGGATATTTAGTAATACATGAAGCACATCATAAATACAGCTACATCATGAATACAGCTTTACTGCTTCCGGGGCTGGAACAGACCCAGGACTACACTGCCTACTTTCCCACAGAGCTTTGAGCAAAAGACTCTGTTGGATCCAAGTTTTATCTGTGAACAAGCCTAAGTTGTCGATCAGGAGCGTTAGAGAATAGCCTGAGTCATGCCAGCCCAGCACAGAAACAGGGTTCCTTGCGGTGCTATTTCTGTATCAGCCACAACAGGCCCTCATGTACTTGTTTTATCTGCTGTTTTCCATTGTACAACACAGCTAAGCCTTCCTTTGCCCTGAACCCTATCAAGATGTAGGAAGCACTATGAGCACTAGGTACAGTTTGGATGATCATGTTCCAGACACAGTACAGGACTGATGAGGTATAGTTTTCCCTGCTGTTTAGCACAGCAGCCGAAGACTTAATCCAAAGTCTGATCAATCAGTGGGTAACTTTTTGTTGACTTTAAACTGAGGCCTAATAATGTAAAGTCAAAGAAATGCTTCTCTAACTTATGCATGAGAGGTATGTGCTCTAAGTCAAAGCAGATGTTTCTAAGAGATTAATTGCCCTGATCAGTAAATTCCACAGTAAGTAGATACTATTTAATGACTGCAGAAGATGCTCTGGGAATCAACTCCTTCTGGATTCATTGGAGTGCTGTCTAAAAATGCAGTCTCATCAGTTTTGAGCTTGAATTTTATTGGCAATTGAATGTTTATCAATAGGAGCAACTATTTGTATCATCTCTTTAGTACATGTAACCTACAAACGAAGCAGATTAATAGTAGTCAATTACAAAGTCATTTTAAAATAAAATTGCAAGTAATGTGTTAGCCCCTAAGAGACCATCTCTAAGTTAACATGTGTTGAAAACATAATTACTTTATTTTGTCTTTCACCATTAACATCAATTTATCTCTCTGGAGAGAGTAACTCAAATATCTTACTTACAAGGAGGAGAGCAAGAAAAATCATGAACACTTTGAGGTCGATGAGAAGTCTTCCAGTCTTCCTTTTTTTTTTTTTTTTAATGTCTTACCCTTAATTTACCATCACAAAAGAAATACACTTCATTAAAATATGAATGTTCTGCATCTGATATTTGTTGCCTACTTTTGCAGACTTTTCAGGAATATGCAACAGTACAATTCAGAATATTTCTAACATGAATCATTAGGCAAAGGCAACTGGTTAATTCAGTCAGATATCCTGACTCTGGGGGCTCACTTATCCTGACTTATGCACAAGCCTGAGTGACAGAGTACCCTTAAGTACTTGGGACACAGACTTGCCCTTGGCTTCATCAGAGTCAGTCTGGGTCTGCTTGGCTCCCTTTGTGCAATGCAGCATTCATTGTTAATGCTTGGTGAGCCCCTCACTGGGGATGCCAGTAACATCACCTCCTCTTCTTACCAGGGCTGGCCCCAGCACAGGACCCTTCTGACACTGAGAGGAAGAGAGCAAAGACAGAAGCTCAGCCTGGAATTAGTCTGTGATAAACTCTGCTGGGTGTGAAACTTGTAAAGGAAAATATCCCTTCATCCCCTTGATTTGGTGCATGCTAGTCAGCACTCCCAGCAACTGAGATGTGTCCGTGACCATGGAATAAGAGCACAGTATTATATACATTATATTATATATATAATATTTATATTATAATAGCAAAGGTCACCAGTCTGGACTGGCACCAGATTGTACGGACAGCAGTCCATCAGACACCACATTTTAGCTAGCACACCTATTTGAACCATTCCTGCTGAACAGATGTGGACCAGTAGTCTGTGACCTATACACTCCAAAAATAGCTAAGTACAAGTTGATGGTACAACTCTAGCATAAAAATTGTTCGTGTTCAGTAAGAACATCAGAAAAAGAATATGGCACTAGAAGCATATGGAACAAGAAGTAGAAGAAAAAAATGGAACCCTGTCCAAGAAGATTCTCAGAGGTGTCTCAGCATTTTAATACAAGTGCATAGAAGATAAAAGGCTCACACTTCCTTACATTTGTGTAGTAAATCTGTAGGCTATAAATCCTTTTTAAGCGAACTTTCTTCTATTCCAGGCATAAAACCATTTACCGGTTTTGTAATTTTTTTGTAAAGTTATGTGCTTCATGATAAGCATGCCCTAAAGCTCATATTTTTGAAGTTGAATTAAAGCCAATTCAGCAAATAAATATCCTGTTATATTATTATAAGGAGAAATTGGACTGCTACAGACATGCAACATTTTATCCCTTTGTGCACATCAGTCATGTTTCCTGCCTGTAAACATCCCATGTACGTCTAAAGGTCTGCTCTGTCAGCACCAGCAAAGCAAGGATTAAGGGCTTTATCTCAGTCTCCATGGCATCCTACATATTTTGAAGAAATTTTGTCATAGCAAGTGGAAACTGAGACCCACAAAGGTGATTTGTGTATGATGTGATCTACTCTGCAACTGGAATATTCCTTTCCCTTGTGTAAATCTCTTTCCCATACACAGAAGATTTGGTCTTGCAACTGACATCAGATTTCTTAGATTAATTTGGCTGCATACTTCCTTTGGTTCCGTATGCTTGAGACCCATTCACCACAGTTGTACTGCAAAAGAAAATTTCCTAAATAACGTTAGTCCTCGAAACATTTACAGTCAGCAAACAGCTGAACTGACAACTCACAAACCATTCTGTACAGAGGCACACCCTGTTATACTTTAGATATTTCATGAAATATCATTTGTAACCTGGTCAACATGAAATTATACAGTCCAATTCATGAGACATTATGCTACTTTTAAGAATTCCTTCTTTAAGGAATAAAAGGCTTATGAATTTTCTAATCATATTTTCTAATCATCATTAGTGTAAGCAGGGTTAAGATGAACAAAAAATAGAGAGCGTGATTGCAAAAAATAGCACTGAAAATCTTTAGAAAGAGATAGAACCATGTACATATCTATTACTTAGAAAAGCTCCAAAGTTTGCTCTTCCCCTGAAATGTGCAGCTGGCAAAATGGTGGGGTGCTTTGTGGCCTTGTCAGTATCATTCTATGCAAATCCTATGTCCTTACCTTATCCCACAGAAGGCCAGATTTGCTGGCTTTTCTTCCTTTCGATGCCTCAAACTGGTTTTTTAGGGTGAGCTGAAATGCAGGTCCATATCCCTCTTCTGCTCTTCCAGCACTTCTTATAAATAACTTCCAATAGGAGGTAGTATCAAAATTCTTTCCCCAAACTCTTACTTGACTCCTTCTGCCTTGGAAGTACTAATAGTCTTTGGACATGCTCAGACAAGGTCATCTTTTGCCCCAAAACTGAATGAAATGTGATAATTACTGGGATCACTGAGCCCTGCAAAGAGAAGTACATTATTATCCAAATGCCAAAGTGAAGCCTTTACCAAAAACTTACATTTTCATATAAATGTATAATTGGATAATTATATCTTAGGCAGTTATATTACCAGAATTAACACTGACAAATCATTATTTTGTTTCTGTAATAGATATAATTGTAACTAATTTTTTCAGAATATTAATGATTTTTGGGTTTACTAGGTCCTATGTTGTTATTGAAAAGTAAGACACATTTGGTTTCTCTATATTTCAGCAATGAATCTTCACATTTTCATCCTATCCCTTCTCCTGGGTAACCTCTGTGTTTATAGCTTTTCTACAAAATAATCTTTGTTGAGAGAAGCATAGTCCTTTGCCTCCTAACTCTGAGAATTCCCATACAAACAACTTCAAAAATGTCTTGCTTGTTAGGGTATCCAATATTTCTAAATACCTTACATGGAGCATTCAGATGGCACTTAAATATAAAAGAGAATATAATTGTTCACCTAACCATGAGGAATGGTTAGGTAATGAGAGGAATGTATGCTTTAAGGGTAGTCGAAAAGAAATGGCAGCTATTGTACTTGTGTAATATGTGTATGGGCTTGCAGTAAAACATAGCGCTAAGGGAAATAATTAAAATCAGCACCACCCAGTCAACTGCATGATGAAAACACAGCTTCTGCCAACAGACCTGTTGAAAGATAAGTCAAGTTCATAATGAAGTCACCAGATTATAATCTCAATTAAAGTTTGGATATTTAGGTGGATGTGTGGTGAGGTCATAGGAGGAAATGTAACATAGGTTTTAAGGAGAAGCTGGGTTTGAAGTGACACAGTGGAGGCCATGCTGACATTGGAAATGGAATATGCAGGAGAATTAACATCAGCAGAATGGGATGGGGATTGACTGGTTGTGCCACCCTGTCTCTCTGTGTGGAATACAAATGCAATGTGACTGACCAGCATGCTGAACAAATAATGATGAAATTTCAATGCTCTACTTAGATATTCCATGGATCTGCTTCTGTCAGGCACAACTATGTAGATAAAGAAGCATATGGATTCAGAGAGGATTTAAAAAACTTTAAAACAAAAACTCTCAGTATGAGTTTTGGGGTTCTTTTTTTAAAATCAAGTCTTTGATAGATTAAGGTGGAAGTGGAATCTGAATAATTTTGCTTTTAAAAAACATTAGCTCCCTTCAAAGTTTCTCTTTCTCACATGTAAAACGCCAAATAAACTTGAATAGTTGCATATTCAGCACAAGAAGTCTGCAGAAATCCTAGTATAATTGCTGTCCCTTGTCAGCGCAGTAATATTTTTAGAAATGAAAAAAAAATTCCTTGTAATTGTAAATGTTTTGTCAGGAATGAAAATACTTCAATTAATAAGTATAACAAAGTTTTGAAAGTCACCCTTTAAAAAAAATACAAGGTGCCATGAAGTGTCCCAGGGATATTAAATCTACTTAAGTAGGAAAGTAAACAAAAATGTAATTAGCCCTAAACTTTCAGAAACACAGGTGATTTGTCAGGTCTGTTCATAGAAGTGGGCCTGCGTGAGGCTGGCCTTTGGGACACAGACTTTCAAGTTGCCAAGCAATTAAAGTGTTGTGTACTTCAAATTTCATTTGGTTTCAGGGAAAGGAAAAGCCCATAGGGAACCGAGGAGACTCAGGACCCACCACTGGAAATGGTGAACTGGCAACAAAGGAGTTGGTCATGGCTAGTATGGAGTAAAAATAAGCATTTAATTTATACCAAGAGTTATCGTTAGCTTTTCACTTTATTTTCCTAAGTCAAGGACTAAGCTTACTTCTGGAAGTAATTGTTGATATAACACTTAGAAATGTACTTAGAATCATAGAATCATATACTTATAAAGCTTGGAAAAGACCTCTAAAATCATAGAGCCCAATCACTAACTGGCAGTACCGTCTGCATCACTGAACCACTTCCCCAAGCATAGTGAAGATGCCACTAGGAAATGTTATCACTATTCTTGCTTGAAGTAGTGCTGCACAGGTATTTTCACATGGCAAATCTCTCGATGGGAACCTCTGACATTCACCTGCATTCTGTTTCAGGCAGCTAGCAGACAGACATCTATGTGGGAAGATGGGAGGGTATATTTGAAAAAGGGAAATAAAGCCCACTCCTGAAACTCATAAAGAAAATTCTGTGTCTTAAGCTTGCAAGATGTCAGTCACTAAAAGGCCCCATCATCTCTGTACTATTTCTCCAATGCTTTTTACCTTTAGAGAGTAATAGTGTCAGGGAGAAGGGTAGCAGGAAAACCTAATGGGGTTGTAAGTCCTCTCTCCCAAGAAGCCCTTCCTCCTACATGCATTTCAGTTTCAACATTAAATATTATATGTTTGCATTCCACCACATTTTTGTTAACTCGTTAATTATTATTGTCATTGAGAATTAGTAAAATAAACCCTGTCTAGACAATTTCCCTTGATATGATCTTATAGTGCATTGAAGAAA
Organism: Origma solitaria; assembly: GCA_013397895.1. Lineage (NCBI taxonomy): Eukaryota > Metazoa > Chordata > Aves > Passeriformes > Acanthizidae > Origma > Origma solitaria. The sequence goes on along the minus strand of VZRL01006283.1, from coordinate 773,571 downwards.
AAAAGTCATTGCTTTATGTGGGGAATATTTTTCTTTCTAATAATTGACAGTTTACCTTTGGAAATTAATATTTTAGAAACAAGATTTGAGGGCATCTAGGGGTTGCAAAATCTAGTGCTGACACACCACAATGTTTAACAGCTTTGTGTACTCTGTCTTACATTTAAAGGCACCAAAGCACGTCACTGCAAGACCATAATGCACACTTTGTTATGTCTTATCTTTTAATTAGGTCACCTAGTCTGCCCACTTTTTAAGTGCAGTGGCTAAGACAATATTCCTACAATTTCTCCAGATTGCTTTTAAAATTCTCGAAGGAAGGTTCTTCCACTAGTTTTTTTTTAGGAGAAATGTTTTGTACTTCAATATGACTCACCATTAAAATGGTTTCTTGACTAATTTTCTACTTATTTAATATCAGGCAAGTAAAGTGTTGCTTTTCTTCATGATTGCAAGCATTTCACATCTCCTTATCGCTTCCATATCTCCTGTATAATTTATAAATCTCTCTGGTTTTGGCAAACACATACATATTTATACTGAAATTTAAAACTGAATGAAAAAATGTTCACTTCCTTTTTCATCTAGGACTTTAATTTAAATAAAAATTCTGGAAACTTTAAATTATATGCATGTCCTAGTCTTACCACAACTGCAATCTAAACATCAGTAGGGATCACATGCCTTCTCTCACCCACAGCCTAACCCAAAGGGCACCTAAAGTTGGCACTTTTCAGTTACAGGAGACACAAACAGAAGCACATGATTTCTTCTTCATGGGGCATTGGCCACAACCCAAACAAAAACTCCACAAAGACCTGTTGAAACTCACTTTGTTTGGATTGGCTTTGCTTTAAAGTATGATGAGAAGAAGACAGATTTTGCACAGAGCTCAGTAACTGAAATACATGCCTAGAAATTGGGAAGAAGCTGGGATGCAAGATTTCTGGAGGCTAAAGGAATTTTAATATACATCTTCTGTCTCCCAAGAGCTAACTTTTAATACCTAGCTATATGGCAGTTTCTCCACCACTCCAATGAAAACTGTGCAACTGAACAAAAAGGTATGCAAGGTTTAGGAACCTAGAGAGAGGGAGAGGAAGGAGGAGATATATCTTTGATCCATAACCTAGTTATTGATAGGTTACCTAGGTAACTAATATGCAGAATGGAGCAGAAGAGGAATCCTGGGTTCTTATTTCAAAGGCACAGTTTGACCCAGTGTCTTTTTCACACACAACATATAACTGATCTCCAAAGTAGTACAGAAACTTAATGTTTCCCCTTTAGTGTGTTACAGACAGCAGCTCTAAATATAAATCCGCATTTCTTCCATTAGGAACAAGATTTCTGGTTTCTGTTCTGGACCATTTATGTACTCTACCCCATCCTTTTTTCAGCTCAGGCTACTATGCAGAGTAGAGGAATGCAAAATACAGTTCTGTTACAGGAAGTTTTTGTCGAAATAAATCAAGCTTATAACACCATTTGAGAGTCTTCATCTTATGATTTTTTTGTCAGGGCTATCAAAGAGCTGCTTGGCTTAAACAGAAGATAACAACCCATGGTTATAAAAGTTGTTTGGTGAACAAAAACTATGAACTGCCTGGTACTTTCTTAACTTCCTTTTCACTTCATAGCATAGTGTCAGGGCTTATAAACAGTTTTATCTCTGGTTTAAGGGCAGTAGTTCATGCATTTGCTAATCAGTATTTTCCATTCATTATTTTCATTTAATATACTGTCCTTTTGTGCGTCTTTTCCCTGCTTTAAGGTTTGCAGTATCTAAGGAATTCAGTGTTCAGGGAAGATCTGCACCTGAAGTCTACACAGGACTTCTTTACAGGCTGACACATGAGCATATAAACTGTCTGCTAAGTGCAAAACATTTCAGTTCCTCTTTGTAATGGGGTAGCAACCTTGCACGTGCCTCATATTTGCTACAAATAGACATGGAGGAGGGTGAAGTGATACAAAAGTCAAAAAGGAACCCAAATCTCACTGCACACTAACCTTTCCATGTTGTTAAAACCTCATGCAAAGTTTAAGGACAGCACACAGGGGTGCACTGCATTCCTTCCAAACAGGGCAAGTGTATCCAGCATCTTAACTAGACAATATAAAATCCAGCGTTTATGGCAAAAAAGAGCAATTTTCTTGTTTGTGTTCAAAAATTCATGAAAACTTATTTCATTCTTTAACAACTATATTTCAGGCACAAAACCTTCATTATAGGAAATAGCATGGAGAAGTGTTTTGGCTGAATAAATTTTCTGAGCATATGAATTGAACTGAATCAATTTTTGTAATTTCAAGGCCATTCACTGTGAACACAGCTTAAGACTCCAAGGGAGCACTGCAGCAACACATCCGGACTGAGCTGTTTTGAAATTGGTTAAAGGCTACTTCATTTCTTCAGCTACATTTTGGAAAACATGTTTTCACAGGGTAAATTTAATTTCAAGTTGAACTGCTGAATTGATTAAATGTCTTATTGCATCATACCCTAACTTTATTGTAATTCCAAAGTTCCTAAAAAAAATGCAACAGCAACTATAAAAATCTACAATAGTGGTACCTAGTCCACTGACAGTACATTTATTCAGCCTTTAAAATATGACAGAGAAAAGTATTCTTATCTGTCTCAGGCCTTTTGTCTTGTTATTTAACTTGGTTCTCTTAGTTGCTCTGTTATGAAAAGCAGTAATTATCACTTCCAGTTTATAATGTTGGTTTTTGCTGTCATCTCTTCCTTTGACAATTTCTTTCCAAACTGAAAAATATTACTGTATTTCTCTCTCCCCTTACGGAAGCCTCCAGTCACCTTTTCCTGTGTCTTTCCCCATTCCACTGCTGATTCTCTGTGAGAGGAAAACTGCAGAGCAAACCTTTTGGGGCACAGAGCACATATCAATTTTTATGAAGGTACAACACCATTTTCTGTTTTGGTTTGATTCTTTTTTCCTTCCCTAGCTATTTCCACCTTTCTGTAACCTCTCTGGCTGGCACTGCGCATGGAGCTGGCATTGGCACAAAGCTGCCCACAGGAACTATTCATTCCTTCTTCCAAGTGGAAAAAGTCAATCATTAAGTGTGCAAAATTCAGGTGTTTTCTTCCCATGTACCTAACTACGATTGTGTCAATACTGATTTTCATCCCCCATTTTGTTTTCCAGGCACCTGATAATGACAGCGTCCTCCAACATTTTGTCAGCTTTACTTTAGTCCATCGTAAGTCTTCCTTTGAGAGAAGCCTGAAAGAAGATTTATAACATTTTGGAAGGGAATAATGAAGACTGGGAAGTTCAGAGCAGCAATTTCTGATTGTAAAATATATGGATCACAACACTTCATTCCAAGGTTAAGCAGTCCTTTCTGTTGAGCATTCCTAGCAGTTTCCACAGAACAGCCTTTCCCAATAAAGCAAGATTTTTCACCTGGAAGTTACTAACTATTGTATGCAACATTCAGCTGCAAGAACTCCTATTGAACAATGGTATTTCCTCTGAAGTCCCATACCATCAATCATCATCCACACTCTTTTGATTAAATTAGATTCACTACACCATGTTGCCCAGTTTTGAAGGGCATTTTCTGAAAAATTACACAGATAAGCTATTGTGAATGTATATTTCTACAGCATCTGTCCTTTATTGGAGAGAATAAATCACAATGGTACAAAGCAAAATAAAAGGAAAGTTACAGCTGCATTTTTGGAGAATCCTGCAGCCTCTGATCATGCTGGCTGTATCCACTCCTATTTACTCAAGGTAAAGACATTATAATATATTTATTTCATTCCTAAGTGTTTGTATATAACTTCCATTCATGGGAGCATTCTGTGTTGAGTATATCCAAGGCTCAATAAAAAGTATTTACGCATCTCCAAAATAAAGCCTATAAATTCTGCAATTTTATTCTGCCACAGCTGTTCAGTAAGGTATTGCAATGTTACAACTACATTTTGCAGATGTTCACTGTGCCTGCATTTAAGTACCTCCAACTGGACAACATATTATCTCTGTAAATGCATTCCTGTACACTGAGTTATTTTCAAGTTCATAAAGTCTGGAAATACCATGAGGCTGTCCCAGTGTCAGCACTCTGCTTACACAGTGAAGTGTAACACATGGACTCTCACAGAAGTAAATAAAATTATCTCAGACTGTCACACAGCCGGGAAAAAATGTCACATTTCTTTCTGAAACATCTCTTTGGAATAGAACAGATCTCAGGAAGTAGTGCAACTGTGGGAAAAGTTATCTCTGGAGTTATCTAGCTCAGTAACCTTGTTGCTGCACATATTGAGACCAAACTCAATGTGACTCTCATTTCACTGCAATGGGACTCCTGAAGCAAGTGATACACAGTGAGGCCAAGTAGAGACATGGAACAATATAATTTTAATTTTGTAACAAGTGTAAATACAATTGTAACTTAATTTCTTAGCAGCCCTCTGTGAACATGCTGCTGAATGGTACTTTCAGTTATAAAGGGATAGAAATTTTAAAGCCCAGTCCCTTAAAGATGTCAGTGAATGATTTTCCATGAGGAAACTGTTTCATGAATGCCTCAGTGGAGACAGTCTGCTTCATACAGACACTAACATTTCATTTAAGACAAAGTCTAACATTTCATTTAAGATGATGTCTCCTGTGGTTTCAGTTTCCAAAGAGGCTGTTCTTTGTGTTGGGTTACTGTGTTACCACCTATTTGAAATCAGGATTTAGTCCTTGTGCTTTTGTTCGCTTCCTATCACAGAGATTCACACACCCTGCTGAATCCTAAACACTGCAGCAGCATTAATTACATATTTACAGGAGCAAAATACAGAAATAAATGACTTCTCAGAACACAGGACCATGTTGAAAGAACTGTCAAGCAGGGTATTCGATTTTAAATGTGTCTGATCTGGCAAAGAAGAGATTACTGCTTTCCATATTCATATTTCATATTTTGACTGACTCCAGACTAACCTCAGGGAGCACCCAGAATATCAGCTTGTCTGTGCCTGGGAGCTGACACTGGAATACGCAATCAGGAGAGCCAGCCATCTGATTAAACCTCTCCTGACACCACCCCAGCTTTGGTGAAATTTAAACTGCCTCTTCCCTCTTTCTCTGCCTTTGTGAGAGGCACAGCAAGTCCTGACACCCCTCCTGTTAATGATGGATGACCCTGCTGGTTCTGCCCAGCGCTGTCTCCGGGGGACAGGGCAGAGATGGGCTGACAGCAGGGCTCAGGCACAGGCCAGGAGGGACCCCCGCTCTGTGTCACTGACAACAGCCCACTTCCATTTCCTCACATCCCTGAGGTTTTAGCATTACGGTGCTGGGAAGGAGCCTTTTACTACTTCATTGACCACGTTCATTGATGCTGCTTCTCTGAGCTGTTTGGACCAGAGCAGGGGAGGTGGTGTGAAAGGCAGGGAGATGTAGTGGAAAAGCAGAAGCATCATGTTTTGACTGATGCTATCACCACAGGCTACTACACTGACAGGAAAATTAAATAAACCCTTTGGAAAGCTGTAAGATCTCTGACTGCATTGAAATCCTTTGCTACCACAATTCACTTTGCAGTGTTGTGTCTCAAGGCATTTTTTCTCCATTTTTGTAGCAGACATGCTTCATCCCAAAAAATGGCTTAAATGGTCTTTCCCCTCCATATGTATAATGCACACAGACTCTATGCCCATTCATTGTATTGCAGTGCACGGATATGTCAGAGACACAATGCTCAGTCACAGAAGACTTCATTTCTGGTGTGAAGGGTTTTTGTTTTTTCTGTTGTGAAGATTATGACAGAGAAGATGCCTTGAAATAAGGATGTGCCTGAAGGGAGAGATTATAAGCAAACATAGAGGGTGAAAGACAAGAGAATATAGCCTCAGTGTGCACTTCCACCCTTAAGGTGAGTCAATAGAGTATCTGAGATCATCATGTTAATGTTATAAAACAGGCAGGGTATTTGCTGCAGGGGTCACACAAGACATGGGTCCTTCTATCTGAAAAAAAAAAAAAAAAGAAAAAACAAGAGAGACTCACTACAGCAGCCCAAAGCACCAATTCATTTGTTAACAGGAGCTGCAACAGAAGGCCACATTTACCTTATCCATCTGTCTGTGAAGTCATTTTCCCTCCTCTTCTTCTCATTCTAACACTGAATAGCTCTTCATGGCGACAGGGGCTCAGAAAAGAGCTCAACAAGTGCTCCTCTGCTTTTCCCAAAGCAGTCCAGTAACAGCTGAAGCTGCTAGCTAGAATCCAAAAACAAGAATATCACTTCACTGCCTTGAATCATATGGACAAGAAACTTGAGTGTGAGGAATTTCAGTTTCTGGAACATATACAACAACTCCTTACCTATTCTACAGAAAAGAAGGCAGAAATTGCCTTTACCCTCCTGTTTGACAATCACAATGCTGCATTTTAAAAATAGCTACAAATTACATTATTAATAATGTAATGTAGCTTTGCTTTTGTGGTTTTGATTAACTATGTAAGCAGTTACCACCAAAAATAGAGGGCTTTGGATTCTAACCTCATATATTAATTGTGTCTAAATGAGCAGATTTGTGGAGGGTCAGCTACAGAGTACAAGGCTCTAACTCATTAAGAGCGAGGCATAAGATATTTGCCTCTAAGTATTAGGTGGAGGGGTTTTGGTGGAGTTGGAGTTTCTGACATACAAATGTAAGTACTTTCAGCTGATGTGGTCTAAATTCTTGGCTACAGTCAGAGGTGAAACAGCAGTGTGTTAGTAAATAAACAGTGCACTTGTCAATAAATAAAGATGTTTGGAAGCATTTCACTGCAACGGTTTCAGCTAAAAGACTGAGATGTTATATGGAGGCATCTCAGGTTTTGTAAAAGCCAATAAAATCACAGGCAGGTGAGTTTTGGTGGGAGAGAGCTAAACCAGGAGGCACAAGGTCTTTGTCCCAGCAGCAAGTCTTGGACACCCAAGGCACTCCAGCTCATGAATAAAGGTGTAAAAATGTTCCAGAACAGAGCAGACATAAGCTGACACCAAAATAAGCTACACAAATCATGAGGGTTTTTTTAATTTTATTTGTAATCAGAAAGAAAAAAAAAAGCTGATATTGAAATCAAGCATTTCCTTTGAATCAGTAATAGTCTGTTCCAGGCCAGCTGAATGAATTAACACTTAGCACCAACATAGTTCTTTAACTAACAAGGCTTTTATTTCATATTTCTTCTGATCAATGTCTTTTCCCCTAAAGGGACAGCAATATAAGTCCAACAAAGGCTGAGAGCTCACTGTGACATCAGTAGCTATTTTTATCACTATCATCATCATGAAACCCTGCAAACCTTTGTTACTGCTTAACTGAAATATTAACAATAAAGTAAAGAAGGGACTCAGTAGTTCCGGGATGTAACTCCACCATAAAATGTAGAGGCTCATGTTTTATTTCGCTTCCAGACATGCAGTTGGTGGTCACCCTGCAGACTCAGGCACCAACATTCACAGCAACCTGAGGAAGAGCCTGAACTGAGTTTCATGCAGCTGATCTATCCAGGCCACCTGAACAGGTCCCTGGATCTCCACAGAGATGCTGAATGTGAGTGTGCTTTGCTTACTGGGACAGTTCTGCCATGGATGTAAGTTCCCTTCTGCTGGGCGAGCCATGCGAGTAGAAATAACCAACAAAGGGACGAAGTGAACCTATGGGTGTGTTAACCTCTTGTGCTGCTGACCAAGTTTCTCCAGAGCTTGTTTTGTCAGTATTGTGCTGGCAGACAAGGACTGCAATTGTTTACTTCTTCCTATAGAGAGAGTGCAAGGAGGAAACTCATGGAAATATTAATTTCTCCGCATTCCCACAGAGGTGAGTCACAGTCCTACCTTGTAAATTGCACAAGTAAAACACTTCTGTGAAGCAAAGTACATTGATTTTGAAAGCTGGCATTTGAGCACAACACCTTCATAGTTACATTAATTATTTAACACATTTGTTCACCATGTAGAAAACCAGCAAATTTTAGCTGAACCAACTAAAGGAAATTTTCTCTTCACAGTCTGCTGGGAAGGAGCTTTGTATATGCAAATAAAATATACAATGTACTGTTAAGAATCCAGTCCTCAAATTTCTGTTGTGTCCCAGTTATTAGCCACAGATGTCCAGTAATGATCACTCTTTGTTCACCAAATTGACTTTTTTTTTCCCCTGTGGGAAGAAGGATGGAGCAATTTGGCTAAAGAAAGCTTCTACCTCCACTTCTTGTTTCCTTAATGAAAAAAAAATGAAATCTCTTGAAACGTGGAGTAGGTTAATTGGAGCAACAACTGTCTTGTTCAGTTAATCAGCTCTGAATTCACCAATAGGTATCCCAGCTGGCACTGGAAGTAATCACTGGAAGTGTAGGAGTGTGGATGTAAGCTAGCCAAAGCTCACAGAACAAAACTCTGCCTGTGATGACTGAATAGACAGTATTATCCTGATGAAGGATTTCTTACAAAATTATTTCAGTGGAACAAAATAGGATATGCACAGTACAAAAAAGGAAAAGCAGAACAATACTAAAATGCAAAGGAGGAGATCATAAAAAAGGAACATTAAGACTTGAATCTACAGAGTCAATAGAATTCAGTTGAATAGACCATTGTACCTATTCTGCTGTTAAGAAAAATAAAAGGCAATCTCTGTTTGGGAAAAGGATTTTATTTTACCCCGAAGTGACACTTTGAAAGGAAATTTTCTGATTAAGAATTCACCAGGACTGTGACAGTCACTACTAAAATAAGAAGAAACAATAACATAAACTCCTACTAGAAACACTTACTAGCACAAACAATGAAAATATATTCCCCTATTTAAAGATGCTAACATTCGTAACATCTGGAGCTTGCTGCTAAACCTCTAAACATGGCTCTGCAACAGTGGCACATCAATCAGCTCCTGCCTCTCCCAAGTCACACCACCCTTCCTCTGTGCATTCAACCAGATGACAGAACTATCCCAAGCCAGTGAAAACCAGCGCAGCAATATCTTCTCATTATCTCTTTGCTAAGAGATCCCTCCTTTTTTATTTTTTCCAGCAACAGAGAGCCAGGTCCTGCTCTGGGACCCAAAGTAGGACCAGGGTCTTTGTTTTCCCAGGGTTTTTACCAGTGTAATTTTAAAGGAATCAATTGAATAGTAGAGAGTAAAGTTTAATATTAATAGAGGTTGTCTTAGGGCATCGATAAGACATCATGTCCTGGATCAGTACGGAAGGGGTTATGGCTCTCTCATTTTCCTCTTGACAGCTTTTGATGATGCAACTTGACGTGGAAGTATTTGGCTACATCAACAAAAGGACTTGTGCTGTATTTAGGGTGTAGACCCTAACTGCCTTTGATACGAACCTTCCCTAGATATCAAACCTTTCCCTTCCACAGTAACCTGGAAGTTCCTCACTCTTCCCCACTGGGAAGCTGTAGTCCAGCTTACTTCCAGCCCCCAGCTCAAACCACAAACAAGCTCCTGTCAGCTCCTCCCATTTAAAGCCCCCAGGCAATGACTGCTATCAGAGGAGGCCAGCCTGGCTGAGTTTCCATAAACCAGTGCCAGAGATCATGCTGGCAACCCACATTCTGTAGTAGTATCCATGCAGCACAGACGGCAGTACCTAATTTAGGTGCCACAAACACTGCCAGCAGCCTTAACACTTAAATCCTTTTTGTGTAGGCAGTCCTGAGGTACAGTGCTGCAAGTTATCCTGTAATTCCCAGTGACAGCTGAAATAGTGGTCTTACTTGTTTATGATCAAAATTTAAGAGTAATTCTGGTTAAATTAATACAAATTCATACCGCAATACTAGTACAAAGCTAATCATACTTCTCCACAACCACAACAAAAATTACATATTTTTAAAGAATGAATTTGCCTAACCCTTCTGCACTACCATAGTATTTCATGCAATTGCAATCACTTGTTTTCTGCTGGCAGGAAGTAAGCGCCTTTCTATCAAGGTCATGCAGAAGAAACCCAGCTAATAATAAAAAGGGAGCAAATTCTAAGAAGCACTTTGAATCAGTTGTTGGCATGCAAAGACATAATAATGGTACTTATTATTAGGCTGTTAAATTGAAGTGTGTAATTTAAGTAGCATAAAATATCACTCTGGCTAAGAGAAATGCAATATTAGGGAATAAAGCAAAAGGAAAATACATTAAATCCTCAAGAACTAAAGTAAATCTGTTCATTATAAGCCAGTAAATTTGAACTAAGTATCTAACTGCTCTATTAGAGAGACATCAGTGGTAATTCTTTGGCCACACAAGGTGGGATATCTGTGATTAAATCCACCAGTGCCAAGATCAAAAGAAACTGTCAGACATTTAATCATATCACACACAATATCTGAAGGAGGCTCCTGTTTTCTGTCACAGTTTGCTGAGAGGATATGTCAGGCTGCTTGGGGAGGTGTCCAAAAGAGAAGTCATGCCTGTTACTGCACAGGGTCCCTGTTTACACGATGCCTCTGCTTGAGTGTGTGAGGGACAAAGCTGTCAGTGAAGAGAAATTCATAGTGGATGAAATCACACTTGCATTTGCCAGTTTTGTGAAAGCAATCTTTGTGAAGAAGTCAGATTTTAATAACACAGATGTTACAGGGGAAGGACATTCTAGTTACATCCTATTTACGGCAGAGTGACTAAGATCAGAGTCTGTCTTGAAACATCTAAAACTGGAACTTGAATAATTGGATACAAAGGATCAGAGGGTTTGATGGGAAACAATAAACACTTTTAAGAAATACTTTGCTTTCATCTTCACTATCATGTTTAATCAAATAATCCTCTCTTCTACTGAAATAGTCCTAGGAATGGGCATTTGTTCATTCCCTGAAGTTTGAAGAGGTTTTTGTTGTTTTACAGTAAATGTTCTTTGTGGGTTGAGGTCACTGATTTCTCTTCTGGGAATTACTTCTCTAGTAATTACTTATCTAGAGCCAACCTAAAAATTTTTAAAGGTCTTTTTTTCTAAGAAGATAGCGTAAAAACAAATGGTCTTATCAGAGTAATCCTATTGATTTCTGCAGAGGAAGGACACCATGATCCTCATGAATTGCATTAAAGAATAAAATCCTAAATACATACTGCTTTTCTAGACACAATCAAGCACAATATGATCCACATGCACACTGAAGAAAGTTATGGCTAAAGCAGAAGAAATCCCGACATAAGCAGAATCATCACTGGAAGCAAGATGATGATAGAAGGGAAAGAAGGATTGGAGAAACACAACTGCTATCTTCTTGATTTGTTATGTTATGTCTGTATGGTGTTAATCGTAAGTAGTGTCACAAGGTCATATTGAGTTGTATTTCATTGTTTAAAAGATCTGTCTTCCAGTATTAGAGGAACAGGAAGCATAAGATTATCTATAGTTTTTTAAATACAAGCTCAAACCCTTTTTGAACATTAGTTTAGTTAAAGACAGGCCATAAAGTTCTGTAATGACAGAGCTATTTCTAATTAGCAAGTGCAATTCCTAAAACACCAGTGAAGGATGCTTTTTTCTTGAATCAGTTGCACTTGAGACTTGTTTTTCCAGAGAAAGTCAAGATTTGTTGTGAGATCCCAGCTCAGCCTGTGGTGAGTGATGTATCTGTGACACAGAACCTGGGGGTTACAAACCCTACTCAGTTTTTTACATATATTGGGCCCTGTCATCTCTTTCAGTCAAAAACTGCTTGAGATAGAGATTGACTGCAAGAAAGGCATTTTTCCCTGTCAAGGATGATTCAATATTGGGGACTGGTTGCTAACAGCTTGTGCCATTACTTTTAATTGAATAAGGTCCATTTGCACAAGCAAATGTCCCTGGGACCATGCGAAGATTCTTGATTTTTCACAAAACTTACAAAAGTTGAAAACTGCTCCCTGACGAAAGGAATATATTGATGAAGCCAGTAGCCTCTGCAGTCCCTGTTCGTTCTAATTATGTGAAACAGAGAAACATGCTTATTAGCTGAGACATCACTGCCTTCCACCAGATGAACTGAAAAATTTGCATCTCGGGCTGAGCCTGCAACTGCTTTAAAGCTTCCTGGTTATCTGTGAACTAGCATACATGTTAATCCCAAAGTATCGATGTTTGAAAGCCTTCAACTAATCTTCAAAATGAACTTAAAGACAGAAAGAATATTTTTAACACGATCAACTTGCGCAGACAGCATTTGAAAGGCTAGCACTCCATTCAGCAGCAGTGCACCATATATTAAACATGGAACACTTCAGCTTCACAGCATGTCTAATAACTAGGAAAATACGTATATATGCTTCTTCTTTAACTGACTTCAGAAAGTGAAGATCATAAAATTTTTACAGAGTGGCTTGGTTGGAAAGGGACTTTACAAACTGACTAGTTCTAACACTTCTGCCATGGGCAGGGACAACTTCCACTAGATGACTAACTGCTAAAATGTTTGATGGCAAGCATGAGATGAAGGCTGGCAGATGGAAAGGGAGGAGGCCTGGGGAGCCAGTGTGAGAAGGCAGTGCCTGCAGTGGCTGTGCACACACTGCTGTGGTTTATACTAGAGGTTCACAGACCCCAAAGACTGCCTCAGTGGAAAGTTTGCATAGGACATTTCTGCTTTGTGCGTGACAAAAGGCAGAAGAGGCCAGAGCAGAGAGGTAGCTAAGTTCGTTTCTTCTCTGCTAGAATGAACCTGGCTTTGTGTCTGGGATGCATGTAGAGGGAAGAAACAAAAATAATATCCAAAATATTAAACAGAAATATAAGTCCCAGAGAGTATAGATTTCTATTTGGAATGGAAGATATAAGGACATCACAAGAGTCATGTAACCTGGTTTCCTCAGGTGATATTCATTGGTTTGTTGAGAGTAAGGCACAAACTGTTCCATAATGCACACAAAGCTCAGAACGGCATCAGGGTAGAAGAGTGTCCCCACAGACCTCATCTACTGCCCAGCTTTTGCCATGGCATGTTGGGACTGATTATCTTATAATTTCTACACAGGTAATAGTTTGTATCAGTGAGTTCTACAAATTAATTCATCACAGCTTTAAAGCATTCCTCCTCATTTCTTACCACTTACAATCACAGGCATTGCCTCCTCCTTCCCAGCTCCCCACACTGTGATTAACTCCCATGGCTACCATCCAGTTCATGACTAGATTGATCACATTTTCATCCTGTCTTCATTTCCCGTGCTTATTACTATGTCAAATAATTGTGGTGTTTCCTGAATTAATATTTTGCCAACAGACAACCCCGCAGAACACACATATCCCTAGGCCTTTCTGCACAGAGAGGAGCTGACTACTCAGAAACAGATGGGGTGGGGGGGGTAAATAAATACAGACATCCAGCTGAGCTTGTGGGTGACTTTGGTAAATTAGGCTATAGATTTAGTCTCTTACATTCATATTTAGTTCCCTAGCTTTGGATACTATTAAATGTGTTTGCATGGGAGTGTTTCTCTGGAGCTTTTGCAAAATGGGTGCATAAGAGGTAAGATCACATAATGTTTCTTATACTTCTTCCTCATGCTTCTTCATCTGATGAACAACCACAAACCCCAGCTGCCAAGCTGAAGAATATATCTTCGTTTCACACAGCATCTGCCCGTCTGACATGTTCTTGGGAGCTGCCATATGTACTTATCTCCCGATATTTTGTCTTGGATACAGTGTTCACTAAAGTCTGCTATGGATTGCTCATCCAGTTTCAGGGCTATATTTTCCAAACCAAAAGCTCAGGATGCCTCTGATTAAGTCTTTTAATGGAGTGGTGCATCATCTTAAATTGAAAACAGAGGGTGCCTCCATGTTTAGATGCATCTGCTCATGTGTTCCAGCTGCTTCTCAAGCTAAAACACACTTGAAACATATTTCTGACAGCTCCAGCCTCAGAAACATCTCGGACTAATGGGATACAATAGGTGAAGTGATGATGCTTTTGCTTTCAATAGAAAGCACTTCCAAAACAACATCCTTAAACACAGCAGTAGAAATTCAGTCAGATGATTTTGTAAAGTTTCCCTACAGAAGTTTCAGATGGTTCCTTATCCTAGCCACTCCCTTCCTCACTTTGCTTGGTTAGTAAGATGTCCTTGTCAAAGCAGGAAAGCTGGATGGCCAACAAGGGGGAAATGGCAGCAGCTCCCTTGACATACCCACCTAACTTCATTACATGGGCATTAATTGGCAAATTAGATATTATGCCCCAGTCACTATGGGACTTAGTGAAATGTTTGCTATATGCATTGACTTTTCTATTTTAACCTGGTGATGGTTCAAATGTTGGAAATTTGTAGCTAAATAAAATATATGGGGCAAACCCATGGATCTTTTGATGTATATATTTTATATTTAATGCAATTATATTGAATTAAAACTCTTCTCTGGATCTTAGGTGTACTTCTTTATCATGTATTTCTAATTTGGGCTCACGGTATTTTATTATTATGCAGCTAGGAGGGCAAACACTCCAGGCTTGGCTTATTTATTTTTTAACTGAGATCTGATGACCAAAATGTTGGATAAACTGCCCTGTGAGAAAGACTAAAGGAGTTAGGTCTTTTCTGAAGAGAAGGTTCAGAGGGCACTTCACAGTATTCCAATCCTTAGAGGACAGCTATAAAGAGGACAGAGGATCTCTTCACAAGGAACCATATGGAGGAGGGACAATGGGTACAAATTTCACTGGGAGAAGTTTCATCTTCATGTAAGAAAGACATTTTTTACAACTTGGAAGAACAATCACTCACCAGAGCAACTTTTCTAGTGATGTGATAGAGATTCCATCTCTGGAAGTTTTTGAGATGTATTTGGACAGAGTGCCTGATAATGTCACCTAAGTTCCCTTTCCCCCAAAAGGTTAGATCAGTTCATCTTTCAAGGTCCTTTCCCACCTGGAAAAAGGTTCTATGATTCTTATCTGCTCTGACAGAGTTTCGTAGCTGAAACTGCAGAAGTTTGCCACAGATGTTTTCCAAAATACTGTGAGACTGGGAAGAAACTGATTCCTCCCAGAACCCAGATAATGTCACACACCTGGGACTCTAAGAAGGACTAAATAAACTATACCTGCTGGTCAGAGGCAAGTTAAAGTTCACCACTAGATTGTTTTGTATTTTTTTTCCTAGCTGATATGAAAAAGTTGAACAAGAAAATACTTGTCAGAATTTTCTGTTTAGAAGAATGGGGAAGTGTGACTCACATACTAGGACTCAAATCTCTTCTACAATAAAGTGATAGATCATGAGAGTGGATCTGCATACCTCCAAAAGAGGAAAACCATGTCATCCAATATAGAACAACAATAAGTGCCAGCTTTCTGGGGTCCAGAAAGAAGCTGGCAAGGAATTAAGACCAGAAAGTATGACTGAGACACTGTTCCTGAGCACAGTTGTTGGGACAATGCTGTTTTAACACCAAGACATCTGCACCGAATATTTTAAAATGTTGTAAAAGATTTTTTTCTTCTTATTACTATTTTTTCCTGGTGCTCTTCATGTCCAGAAATGAGTAATTATGGGAATACTTGCAATTCTTGATCTCCAGCACGGATGGAAACAAAAAATATGGATGCTCAATGTAAAAGACTTCCATTCCCTCCCCTACCACCACCCCTAAGAGACTGATTTAGTAAATATGGTTCTCATATTTTAACAAGCCTGCTAGAACTGAACCTGTTTCTGAACTTTCTGGTCTTTTATATTAACCAAACAACCCAAATTTCCTGTAGGCTCAGTATGATATTGCTTAGTTTTGAATTGAAGGCATTGAGCATTCAGTACTTGGCTGAAGCACATGAAGGTCAAGTTGAAGAAGGTCTCTGAAAGGCTGGAACACTTTTAATAAGCACCTACCAGTCAAGCACACTTCTCATTCCTTTGCACCTGTTTTCAGTTGGAAGTGAAGGCCATTTTTATTACCAGCCAAGATTAGCTTGTAGAGATAAATGGGAAAAGGATCTCCTACCTATGCCCCAGAAGAAAAGTGGTTGTGCACATTTGCTGGAGAGTAGAATTCATTAGATGTGTTGCTGCTCGGGGATTCTAAGAAACTGGGCACATCACTAAGCCCACACTTTCTCTTTAGAAAGGTTTGGCTCAGACAAAAGTACAAGCATCAAGTTTTTCAGCGAATGAAGATCAAGCGGTTCAGGACTATCTGAAGAATTGAGCAGCGTATGACTGAAACGAACGATGCCACCAAAATCTCCCCATATTTGTTTTAATTTGAAATTTTCATAGATAGTATATTGAGAATAAAATAGAGCTCTATCTGAAATCTCTAGAACTTTGCAAGCTAATGTATCAGAAATACAGAACTGCGCCATTCACAAGTGTGATTATTAATAAATTTATTTTCCAAAGCAAATTAAGCTTCCATTCAAATCACACAGAAATCCAAAGGCTAGCTTCTGTCCTAAAGTTAAGGATGAATACTACAAGCCAAGTAATATCATATAGATAGATATTGTCTATAATTTTGCAAGTTCATGTTATTGCTTCACAAATCTCAATATTTTTTACTTTATAAACCTGGTCTCTTCGAGTCAGGACAATGTAGAGTGATTTCATATTTCATTCTGTTCCTTTTACCTTAAAAGCACCACAATTACACAAAAAAGAAATTGTAAACATAATAAATAATAGTAGCAGGAGTAATACCATATGATCTCAATGGGATCAAGGAAAAGATCTCACTATTCTCAGCAGATGATGGATTATGAATTAATTATTTTTAACTATCTTTAGGTATTAGTATAAAAGTAATTACATTTTAAAATTTGCCAAGAGGTTAAGAAAGAACTTTAAGAATAAAGCCCTTAAAGGAGGAATCTCTTAAAGAACTTTGTAGAAATAAATTAGCTTTTTCTAGGAAAGGATTAAAAAAATAAATCCTTGTAATATTTTCTTCTCTCTAAAGGTAGAATGAACTGACATAAAAAATGAAGATTATTTGGAAAATGGAGTAAATACTTTTCCTTAAGTGAGGGAATGGCAGAGGTTGCCCTAATTTGGAGTCTTTGGCTACAAGCACAATGCTTTAGCCTTTGTTTACACAGTTGCAACTTTTGCAGCACCCTGCCTTATTCAGGTAGTGCTTAGAGCAGAACAGTGTTCACTGAAACAGCTGCCAGGTATTGTCTTTTGTCAGTTCCTCTGCCTTCCCTTTGTCCATGTGGTACCCTCCAGCACTCACACTGCACAGTGACCACTCTAATTCAGGTTCCCTCCACTCTGCCTTGTGGAACGGACTCTATCAATGGAGGGCAAATCCAATGATTCAAAATTGTTTCTCCGCTGAGTAAGTAAGAGAGATAACACCTACTGGGAATCATGGGACCGCCAAAGCATCACTGGATACACAATCAGGCCTTGCAAGGCAGGGAGGGGACACCAAATCTTCAAAATCCTTGAAATTATTTAGTTCCATAATGCTAAAATGATTCAAAATATGGCAATTTATCTACAAAAGTATTTCAGTTTTAAACTTTGTGTCATGATTCAGGAATGAAAATATTTTTATGTGTTGGCAAAGCAAAAATTTAGATGTCTTTGTAGTTCTAAATCTAGCCCACCTTTTCGTCCTGTTCTTGTCAGTATCACTGCATATAAATTTATTATCAATTAATAGCCAGCCACAGAGATGCCCAAAGCTTCAATGAGCTTTCAAAAAGATAAAGTCTGAAGGGAAGAAAACAGCGTTATCTTCATATTGCAGATTGGGAACTAAGGCACAAAAAGATTAAGTGGCATGCCTAAGTTTATTCAGGAAGCTTTTAGCAGACCCAGAAATTGAATTTGAAGTGGCAAGACTGTTTTTGCAACCATCTAATCTTTTGGAAGTATTGCTAGTTTTGCAGCAATATTCCATGTGTATCTTGTTAAAAGTCTTTAGAACACTCTTCCCACTTTCTGATTTTATGTACTCAGAGAGGATCAGAAAGAGTCATTCTCAACACAAAAAGCACGTTTTGTTCTTAATTTCAGGAACTGAAAACAACTACATCAATCATATGAATGGAACTACAAAAAAAAAGGTATAATAATTTGCAACATTTCTGCTTACATGAAGAATGCGTGTTACAAGGTGTGTATTTCCTGTTTGTTCAGGGAGTAGGGATACATAAGCTCTTCTGTACATGCCGTGTTTACAAATTACCTCATGTCAGCATTTGCCCCATGTCTGGGTGGGCTGTTTCTTTACCTTAAACAAAGACACGTATTCTGTAAAAGGAAACCAAGAGGGAGTGATATTTTTGCGGGGGGGGGGGCCATTGGATTAAAACACACTTTTTGCAAACACCACTGTCTTGAAATGGTCCCTTCCAAAAAGGCAAGATAGAGCTCCTTCAACCTGTAGGAAAAAGTGATCACATTTCTTTCCTTAAAAGCAGCAGCAAGGGAATGCTCTCCTTTCACATACACCAGGGTGTATTCAGAGAGTGAGGTGGGTGCAGCTGCCTTATCCTCTGTGCCACACGTAAGCCTAAAGCCAGGAGCTGAGCTGGCCTGGAGGCAATATTCCTCTCCTGTCCTTCTGCAATGGCACATGATCCTCACCTAGCTGCTGTTCTCGGGTTTAAGCAGTTTTAAAAATGTGTTGTTGAAGTTGCAACACATGCTCAGAGGGAAAAAATGCTTAATGAATATTAAAAGCAGGTAATTAATTTTTCCTCTATGTTACTCCCAAGCAGGCTTTGTGGAACATCCATGTAAATTATGCATAACAGCTTTATGAATTGAACTTTACATTTGTATGGCAGGCAAGAGGCACCTTCTTTTTATCAGCATGTGGGGATCCTGTTTAAGCTTTGGAGCAGATAGATACAAATTTTGCAATATTTCTGGAAATGTTTTGTTTTCCTTTCAAACTAGGCATCCTTTCTTACAGGTGAAGGTCTTGGGATAGATGATTTTATTAATTTTTAAATTATACAGAGGTTGAAGTGGGAAAATCAAAGCCTGATTTGCTGACTTGTACTCTTTGTTGAAAAGATTGCCTATTACTCAGAAAACGAAATTTAAATATGGCACAGGGTTGTTACAGGGAGAGAATGTAACAATGCAAAGAAGAATTCTTGTTCCAAAAGAATCTTTTATTCATTTTGTTTATCAGCTTCTCACTAAAGATAAAGAAGGGACTATTTTTGACCAGTTGTTCAATTTTACACATAAAATTAACAAGTCAGCTCTGCTCCCAAGAAGTAATAGGGTTTTTTTCTACAAGTTATTACATGTTAGCACTGCATTTGTCTATTTGTATGTGTCCACAAAACCATTTTTATAGAAGACATTACTTTGTTATTAGCCCTTCAGAAGGAGAAAAGCGAGTACGTTGTAAAACCCCCTTGGGACACCAGGTCCAGTCTGCCTGGAAGCACAGTATTGGATCTTTTCTTCTCCCTGGGAGTCTAAGACAGACATATGGTATGTACCAGCATATTGTGGAGAAGAAACAAAACCTCCCTCTCATCAAAGTGCAGGTCAAACTTGAGTGGAGTGTGCTTCCTGGAAAATGGGCTAAGCACAACAGAAGCCCATTTATCTTCCATTTGATCCTGACTGCAGCTGGGATCTATATCCATTACCACAATGCCTTAGTCACTTTGAGGCTCTGCTAATAGTGTAACTCGTGTCACCTCCCAAATGACAGCACAAGGCACTCTGAATAGCTGAGGTGACATACTGTCAAAGTCCCCCATGTAAAAAGTACTAGAAATCTGTCCCCTCCCACCCAGAAAAGATGATATCTACAGTTTGTTTCAAAGTCTCAGACTATGTTCTGCCTCCCATCTTCAATGAGAAGACTTTTTTGCTCTCCAGTGTGTGCTTTTTCAATACTGTTTAACATTCTGAGAAATACAAATTAGTTCCAATTTTGAAACTTTTGAAATTACAAAATTGGCACCAGCTCCAATTACTTGTGTAGAAGAGGGAGGGAAAGTGGGAAGGGAACAATATGGTTTCAGTAACACCACACACATCATCCTGTCTTCTCAGCTTCTCTCATTTAGAGAATATAAACATAGTTTTATATTTAAGTAATGAACAACACAAACATCACAGTATTTCCTCCCCTTTTTAAAAAATTCTAAGACAAATTTCAAAGGCTGTTTAGATTGGGTTACTGAACTATAACATCTACTTACAGGCTTTTTGCATAAGAGTACTGAGCAACCAAGAAATCTCCAATTCCCAGAGCACTGGGGGGACAGAACAAGGTTGTGTCCATGTTGTTTTCACCTGATGACAGTGGTTATGCAAGGTTTTGTGCCAGGAATGGAACTGAAAAACTCTCGAGACAGAGGGCATGTTGCCAACTACATAACCTGGGCGCCCTATGGACACTCCACACAGATTCTCCTCCTGAGCTGGGTCAGACCATAAGTAAAGCTTATCAACAGCTGTGTGTATCTGCTCCCAAACAAATTCCCTTGGCATGATTTTGGCAATGTGAAAAGGCTTGAAATTCCAGGCATGATTTGAGGATATAGCTGGAGCACTGTAAGAAGTTACAATCATCACAAAAGCTATGACCTTACCTATCCACATCCTTCCAGAAATTCAAGTTTTAAGAAAGGTTTTCAGGCTAAGACATGAAGTGTTAGAAATGATTGGAAGAGCACACGATGTAAAATACAATTTGCTGTTTCTGCTCAGATCACTGCTAAACGGCTTATCTGCACAAAATAGATACAATTTTCCTACAAACTGAGTTTTTACAGTTATTGGATAAAAATAAATAAAATTATTACCTGTACATTTAGCATGCCATTTTAAAGGTTAATTTGTCAGAAAAGTTATGCAAATTATGCTTGTGAAACATAAGTGCATGAATCACATTCATATCCATTGTGGGAATCATGTAACAGGTATTTATCAAAAATTTTCCCCAAAGACTATTAAAGTCTTTGTGTCAAGACCCTTGGTTAGCTCATAAGTGCCAAATTTTATATACACAAACATAATATAAAAACCTGAAGATGACTATTGCTCAATATTCATAGGTAGATATTCAAATGTGCTATTCAAAGATGTTCTGTCATTAAACAGTATGGATATTATAAATAATGTAGCAAAAAATACTTTGATGACATAAGTTCTCTCATTTGTAATGAAATGGAGCAAGTCTGCACTGATGAACATATTGGGTATAAGTTTCTCCAAATATACTGGATTTTTCTGAAAAGAGCAGCTATATTCCTCTCTAGAGAGCCATTGATTTCTGCTGCATGGAGTCCATGGTGCAAAATTGCTTATACTCCTAAAATAAATGCTGACCTAACTCACTCACTGTTAATTTTTAAATTCCAGCATTTAAATCTAAATGTTCAAAGTAGGACATAATTCCAGAGGTGAGTGGCACTTTCCATTCAGGTGAATTTATCCTATTCTTGCCGTGCTTATGTACATGTACTCAGTGTGACTGTATACTTCTTTTGACAAGCAGAATTGGAGGTTGGGAAGTCTGTGGTCGCACTCTCTGCCTACAAATCTCAAATAACAGAAGTATATAAGGCATATAACTTAAAACAGTTCTCATGTTTTCTTCTTCTCCACAAATTTAGACTGTATTGTATTAATGATACAGATGAAACAGCATGGTATTTTTTCCCAAAAATTGTTTCTGTGGAAAAATGTTTCTAACAGATACCAAATCTATATGGTTTAACCAAGCAGTAGCAGACAAAATGAAAATGGTGAAAATCTAGTCCTTCTGAGATAAACTGGATCAGTAATTCAGAAATATTTTATTTTCATTCACTTGTAATAAGATCTGAGCAAATGAAGGGCTGCATTTGCACATACTGCCAACATAGACAGATTTATTTAGCCAAGGGCATTGTAGCTCAATCAGTCTGAGTCTCAGAGATTAAGCTCTGGGTTTAGCTCCGGCTGTAGAGTACTTTTCTCAGGTTATTTTCTCCTCCTAGTTACTGCCAATGCCAGTGTCACAGTGGAGAACACTCAAGTGTGTTGCCCTGTGTCTCCTTCTGTGGACTACTTCCATGAGTTACAGTCACTGACTCTAAAGGGTAAAAATCACTGAAACATCATGGGAAATTGAATTCCAACCTACTTACTCTATGAGCCACAGAAGGAAATGGAAAACTTTCCTGGACACAGGACCACACTCCATTTGCAGAGGAAAATCTGAACTTACATCTCTCCATTAGTGAATTGGCTAATTATAAAATAATGCATAAATTATGGACATTATGAATGTGAATCTTCATTTCTCTGTCATTTATTACCAGTTTTAAAAGAGAATACCTTTTTTTTTTCCTGATGTTAAAAAAACTGACTGATGAAAATAACTAAAATGGTTTTATTTCTGTTACAACCAAACACCTGTCTCCTTTTAAGCATTGAAACAAAAAAAACAAACAAAAAAAAAAATTATTCTCTCACTTCTAGTTAATGTAGTCTCTCATAGAGGATTAAGAAAAGTGCAAGCAAAATTAGCTGCTTTTCTCAGTGTATGATGTGGACAGGATGGCATGTAAACAGAATTATTTCTTCCTCCTCGAGATGAGGTTTGAAGCATATTAGCAGATGCTGTGTATAAGTTTGTGTCATAATTTTGCATGGTATAACCATCTCCCTTCTGAAAAAAAAAAAAAGCAAGATTTAATTCAGCAGAACTGTCAGTCTAGCAGCTTTCATGAACACTAAATTACTTTAACTTTAATTAATTCTTTGTTTCAGTTTTTTAGGATCTAAGATAATAGAAACTTCTGAGCTCTACAGCAACCATCATTCAATAGCATATGAATTGCAACTGGAATACATTTCAGTTCTTATTTAACCTAGGTTAGTTCATGCCTGACTGCTCAGTTTCCTAGTGGAATAAATGTGCAATAAAAAGGAATTAAACAAAAATACAATGTCTTCTGATGGTAATAAGCATTAGAAAATAATATTCATGATAGAAAAGGAAATATCTCACATTACAGTTTGCTTCTACTGGCAAAAATAAGATTTCAATTAATATATAATTAGTTATCCATTAAGATATTAATATATTTGGCTTTTGAGTCCATTTAAATTGAACTAGAGTATGTCTCTTAAAACTAAATGAAGCAAAATCAGCTTCACAAATAAATCCTGCAGAATATCTTCAAATTCTTATCTAATAACTGTCATATACAGACAGTAGATATTTTTGGCTAGTTAATCACTGAATAGAGCAAGTACAAAAAGAGGCAGTATATCTTTTTCATTCTTTAAAAAGAGATAAGGTCATGAAACACTAATTATTAGAAGGTTTTAATTAGTTTCAACCAGTGAAACCACACAATGTGATTTACACTGTTCAGAAGTGCCATTTGTACATACTTAAATGAGAATGTCAATATACAGAACATATAACTAATTGGTGAAACACTGGAATTCACAGTAGATGCAAAACTGTTTCCTTAAATTAAAAAAAAAATTTTTAAAAAAAAAAAAAACCAAAACATAAAACCTCTAGATGAAGAACACGAACCTACAAATGATTTAGTACCGGAATTAATCCCCTCCACTCAGTACTTTCAACCACATCTAGCATGAAGCGTGAAGCTTTGTGCCCTTCAATATGGAACAGACATTCATGAATTGGCAGGAGCTAAGTGAAAGGCCCCCAAGCTGATTTGGGCTGCAGCAGTTGCCCTGCCAGGAAAGACTGAGAGATCCAGCCTGGCTCATCCTGGAGAAAGATGGCTCTGTAGGAAAAGCTAACAGCAGCCACAAATCCCCACAGGAAGGTAGCTGAGAAAGCTCTTCAGCTGTGCATGGCAGGAGGGTGAGGAACAACAACCACAAGCTGAAATGAGACAATCTGACCAAATATCAGAAAAGTCATTTTGCTCATGAGGACAGTAGCACAGGCTGCCCAGAGAGGTTGTCCAATCTCTGTCCTTGGATGTTTTCCAGATCTGACTGGGCAAAGCCTCTTGGGATTCTTTCCTGCTTCTATTATCCTGTAACCCTCTATGAACCTGGACAAAGCCACTTGGTGGTCAAATTCTACTTGAGATCAACAGCCAAAATATTTTTCAAATCAAATAATAAATCAGCTAAGAAATAAACTTTTTTCAGTGAAGGAACTATTAATCTATTTATCTGCCAAGATTTTGTGTTTAGCTTTTTATCATTTTCCTTTCACTCTAAATATTAGTGGCATCATATAAATTGATAAACTTCCAGAGGTCCATTCCAGCCTTAATTTTCATGCCATCATGACCATGTGCTTTTGTTACCTATGGTCTGTAAAATATATGCATCATTGGAATCTGATGGAATTGTAGCTGAAGCTGAGTCTGGAATGTTTTCCGAAGTCCAGTTCACAGAAATCCCGTCAGAAACTTGTCACAAGACTTAATAAGCAAATTAGTGGGACAGAAGCAGCAGTAAACCATTAGCCAGTGGCCATTCAGCAATGAAACACAATACGTTTCCCTGTGGTTTGCACCACCTCTTTCAGAGAAGGTTTTTCAAGAGTGATGCACCACATCATGTAAGAGTATATAAAGTCAATTTTATTCTCCAGGAGCTAGAACATGCAGAAGTTCTCCTGAATTTGTATGAGGGTTTATGGCTTTTCAACATATTTAAATTGAAAAATTTATTTGGCCCATATAAGATCTGAGAGCCTTAACCTTAGACTCTCCTACCCTTTTTAACAAATGCTGTGATCCTGTCAAGGAACTCATGCAGACAGCACATAAATGGGACAGTCAAGAAAATTTCACCCGATGGTGATTCAGGCATTAAGGCTTTTTCCTCTAAGCTATCATGGAAGAAATACACTAAAAGGCATGTTTTCCACCTTCACTAAGGTGGAAAGACACATAAAATGTCTGAGACAAATAACCTTAAAAAAATACCCTTTTTGTACTATTATAATTCACTTCTTACTGACTATTTAGAAGTCTTCCCCAACACACAAGGAAAAATAATACGCTAAGTTTCTAACTGCAAAGGTATCTGTTTTGTCTTTAGTATGAAAACAGTAATTTAGAAGTACAGTCTACAAAACACAGGTCAGGAAGAGATGTGCAGAGACACAACTCCCAGCTGGTGTGAAAAAAATATACGCGTACACTAGAGCTATATTAAAAATGCATATGCCATTTATTATCAAGACTATCAAATAAGAATGGCCCTGTTGCAGACAGCTTGAAGATATAATCTCATACATAAGAGAATCATGTGAGCGAATGCACTTGAGGAGACAAACCTTTTCAAAGACATCCGTGATGTCTGCTGCAGCTTTAGATGATCTGAAAGAGAGCACTCTGCATGCACAGTGTCCCAGAGGAACATGACCCATCTGCCCCAAGCAGTAACTGTCCCATATGTTCCTATATATACACATAATGGGCAAACTAATGTGTGAAAATCAAGCCAACTATGGCCTTAATATGACATTTACTGCCATTTCTACTCTAAGAAAATGAGCTGTTTTCCTCTATATCTCTCTCCATACTCTCTTGCATATGATATTTTTTGTACAAGTTATGTGATAAGAGAAACAGGCAAGTGTTGTCTGTTATGTTCTACTAGGGAATTGTAAAATCTTTTATCTTGTTTGTAAGTAATTTGCATGGTTTTTTGTATTCAGCTGCATAAATACAAAATGAAAAAAAAAAATTCCCATTTGCATCATAAATACTAGCACAGAAGTACACACACAGAGAGTCCTAAGCAGTAAATGCATTATTAAAGAGAAAACAACTATGAAAGAAAGTCCTGCAGTACCTCCTGCTATCACTTTCTTTAGCTCCACTGCCTTCTGCATCCTGAAGAATGGTCTTATTTACCTACATCTTAATCCCTGATTTCTGAGAAATCCTGATCAAAATTGCTATCCATTTGACTGAAGAGAGCTTTTAGGGATTTGTCACTGCATCTCCTAAATTAAGAGGGGCATCACTATCTGAGCAAGATCCTCAGCCATACAAAGCTAAGCACTTCATTCTGTCTCTGGAGTGTTTTCAAGAACTGTTATGTACAACAAAGGACTCCCACGGATGGGTAAAAAAGCCAAAAGATATTAAGAGTTCTGTGGAGGGAGGAAAAAACAAAAAAGGACATATCAAGGCTATATTCATTCCAAAGAGCTTAGAAATGTTTTCTAGATTCTAGGAAAAGAACAACAGTTTTTTTTTACTTTGCCTGGTTTTAGTCTAACATCCAAGGCTGTTCATTTCTGCATTGTTTAGATAGCACTGATCACATTGGTGTTAAGAACGATGAAAAACGTCAGTACAAAATTGCCATTATCCTACGATCTACTGGCACTATATCACTCATGGTTTTCTTTTCATAAAATATTTTTACCTGAAAAGCACTTAATGAGAAAAACAGCACTTAATGAAAAAAACAATAGATGGTTTCTACATCCAGTTCATATTTTTGAAGTGAATATTGAAAATAATATTTGGCAGCTTAAATCAATGCTGAAGCTGTACTGCAATCATTTGCAAACTAGTATCAGTTTTAATGACCCAGAAAACATTTTAATCCATGAACTTTGCAGAAATAACATTTAAAAAGCAGAAAAAGGTAAAGATTTTTGCTGTCAGAGTTGACTGAGGAAGTTACAGAGTTTGGTCACCAGATAATGTCTTTTGCAAGTAATTTTCAATAAAATGTGAAATAAGTCCAAGGCTTAGGGATAAGGAGCTGTTACTGTTTTCTTAAGGAGTTTTTGTTGACTTTTCTGCTCCCCATGAGCTTTCTTGGACTAGAAAATAATTCTCCTACTCCAACTGCATGACATTTCTAAGAAACAACATATGGCATCCATTATTTTATCAAAGCTCTGTGTTTGTGACAGTGGCAAGGCCACCAAGCTGAGGCCCCAAGTTTTGCTTGTTTTAAAATATTGCTGCTATCAGCTCTGTGTAGTTAAGAAAATTGGTGTCCTAGGATTTCCAGGTAATATCTTTTCAGACCTGGTAAGGCCTGTAAGAGGATGATGCAAAGTGGTTTGGGTACTGTAAAAGATTTTATAGTGCAGAATGACATTACATTCCCTTCTCTTTGTATTTTGCAATCTCCCATGAAAGCTAGTACACTGGGAATTGAAGAATGAACAAATCCCACTCCTCCATTCCCCCCTTCCCTCATACTTGGACATCCAACAAAGCTTTCTGGACATCTGGCAATAGTCCTGTCAAATTGTAACAGCACATATTGAGATCTACGGCACAACACATAATAATTCTGAAGCATTTTGAATAAACTTACAGTTGCTTAACACACCTTGTGAGTTGCAAAGTAAAGTTTTCTATGTACATCTAGGAAATCTTAAAACATGGGCAGATGGTGCTATGCAATATATAAAAGTGCAGTAAGGACTGATGCATTCTGGATGGATCCAGGTATTTCTCCCTCCTGGTATCTCCCATGCCTTCCTATTTTTACCCAGGACTTCTTTCAGTCATCAAAACCAGACTCCACAATGGGATAAGTGCAGAGTAATATATAGGAGACAATACAGTGAGCCTCCCACACCATAATATTCCTTGAGAGTGAAGTGATTTTTAAAGGGAAATTGTCTCTTATAGGTAAAAATTTTCCACCCAGGCTGTTCCCAGGTAGTACAATAATATGTTTGGCTCACCATGGGCAGAAACAGAATGCCACAAACTGACCCCAATTTCAAAGCCTTTTGCAGAATTCAAATACTGTATTTCTGTAACTATTCTTACAAAACATTCTATGGGATTCCATTAATTGAACCCAGTGGAAAAGTTATTCCCAGGGCTTAGTTCTCACTAACACATTTTTTTTGCTTCAGCCAAATGTATTGGCAAACCATGCAAACCTCTGTAACATTATCTAAGTATTTTTAGATCAATGGAACAAAGGCAAACTTATTAATAACACACCATCTTGCATGTCCAGCAGCACGTTCCCGTAGAAGAGGCTGAAGCATCTGACAAAGTATTGCAGAAATCTGCAGTCTGTCCCAACATATTCAAGGTAGGATGCCTTGGGAGAGGTGGGAGAGGCAAACACCTGCAGTCCACAGTGGATGTCATTTATTTTCCCAGAGGTGGCAGCAGCACTTGCTGAAGAACCAGCATCCTCTCTTAGTGCCAAAACACAGGCCTGAATGTGGCTAGAAAGGGTTAGAATGGTGACGTGGTTTAATCCCTGCCAAGCAGGAATTGAACTTTCCTGGGATGTCAGGAGACTGGAGGACTCAGCCAAACCCATCCTCTAACTGCTGCTTGTTTTGAACTTCAGAGCAAAGAAAATTCCTTGCCTTATGTCAAGTAATGATCTGAGCTGGCATCCCTTGGAAGGTTACTGGACTTCTGAACATAAACAGAATAATTTTGCTCCTTCCCACTCACATGACACAGATGAAAGTCAGTGGATGTACCTCCCTCCAACCACATCCTTGTGGTGAATAAGAAAGGGTCCTGTTTCCCCATTCATGTCATTGCTTTCCCTCACTGCTGCTCCAAACTTTCCTCACCAGTCATATTCTGAAGAAAAGCAAGAAAAAAGGCAGGCACCAATGAACTCCTTCTGCAGTAGCAGATAAAGGATACTAGACAATCTACGTGTGACAACAGCTAAGCACTGCATTTGCCGCTGGAAAGCGTATGAAAATGCATGGAAGTCACCCGAGTAAGGTAAGGGTAGCAGTCTGCATTTCTGACTCCAGCATTAGACAGCCATGAGAAGTGGCCTTCCACCTTTCCACTCCCAGGAGGCTTAAACAGATTGTCACATTCTTTTTGCAAAGAAGTGTATTTGCTTAAAGATCTATCCTGCTATGCATGGAATACTTCTTTAAGAAACCATCCTTTGGTGTACCAGGAACTAAGGCTGAACTTTCAGAGACCCAAGGACTTTAAGTTATGTGGAACCAAGACTGGTTAATCAAAAATAGTTGTACAGCCTTACCATGACAGGCTAAAATTATCAGGCAACACCTGATGATCTATTCTATATTTCATTGACTCCTTTATCTCCCTAGCAGAGAAAGCCTGTTCTTTTTCTGGTTGGTCTATTTTGGAATATTGTTCAGCCAGCATTCCACATCCCAAAATAAGCATGTTCCCCACCACAAACTCTTTTTTTCAGGGTGGGTGCATGGGTTTTCAAATTTATCCCAGTCACAAGGGGCATTTACAGATTACAGCCAACATTGCTGCCAAGCTAGAGACAACATAGTCCAACAAATATTCTCTTTTTAAGAGCCATTCATGCCCTCCAGCAGCCTAGACCAGGGTAATCCATTCCATGTGTTCCTAGGATGCATCCAGACAGTCATATAAAAACTAGGAATACAGGACTCTCCTTTTCTTTTTTTTTTTTTTTTTTTTAAATAGGTCAAAACACAATACAGGGGAATATTTATACCTATGTGTCTCTATATTATTTGAATTAGGTAAAAGATTACTGCTTGAGCCTGCAAAGGTAACCTTGGCACATGCACATCTGAGCAAAGATTCCTATGATGTATCGACTGCTGACTCTTTATTTAGCAGACATGAAACATATGCTTTGAAGGACTTTGTGCTGATCCTAAAGACACATGAGTTCAACAGATGAAAACACAGGGGTGTCATATTCTGTGGAGATCATATTTACATTAATTCAGTATATCTTGGTCTCATGTCCTTATATTATTACCTTGTTGTGATGTTTCAGATTAATATCTGTGCTGGCATCATATTTTTGCTACAGCTCTGTGAGTGCATGGGGACTCCTGACTAGATCTTCTATTTCAATACCTCCTCAGGGTTTCCCAGTGTCAGCAGGAATAGGACACACGTCTTTCTCAGAGGCAAAAGCTCCTTCTACAGCTCTCAAGAGTGAATTGCCTGCAACACTCACTTTCCTATCAGAGAATAAAGGGGCCCATGTGTGCGTTGGTTAACTCACAACACATACCAAATACCTGAAGCTCTCTGGCAAGACTTTTCAAGGATACTGCTGGATATGTTTCCCTTATTTCCACAGCCCATTGCAATAAA
Organism: Origma solitaria; assembly: GCA_013397895.1. Taxonomy (NCBI): domain Eukaryota; kingdom Metazoa; phylum Chordata; class Aves; order Passeriformes; family Acanthizidae; genus Origma; species Origma solitaria. Next base: position 743,580 of record VZRL01006283.1, on the reverse strand, counting down.
ATTTATTCCAGTGTTGCAAATGTAGGTTGTTTGATTCCAATACAAATATAGGTTGTTCCAGTTTTCTATATATAAATTACCTCTTTTTATACACAAGATATACAAGAACGCTAACTTTTCTTAGATACACAACTATAACATCTCATTCAACCAGAGGCTGAATCTCTTGTACTTAAATATACAAAACAAAGGAAAATGTCTTTAGAAAGTTGTTTCTGCATTTGCATTTCTTCAAAATTTTGGATCCTAAGTAAAATCATATAAGGGCTGTTTTTATTAAATGTTGGTGTCATAAGTATCAGAAATCTCTCAGGAAACCCTTTGGGGCATTGCAAGATATTCAGGAAAACCATCTATGAAGTGTATCAGATTAGGTGTCCAAACTTTGCCTGTTTTGAGCTCTGAAATTTTTGAGGTGTGAGTAACCATTGTTATCTGTCCTGATGATATTTCATTGCATTTACTCAGCCATGACTTGTATCTTTCTGCAGCATCAGCAACAACAAAAAATATTTTTGACAGTATTTTGGAAGTCCCAGCAGCCAGGGTCATGCTGTTCAGTGAGAGACTCCATTGCAATATTGGAAAGTGCAATAACCATCTGCCTCCAAAGAAAACAGTGACCTGCAGAGTGCCAGCAACCTCATATTGTTACAGCTTGGAGCACTCCACCCTTGTGGGATGCACCAGGTCTGAGCTGCAGAAGGGTGGGAGCGAGCGAGCTCCGCACGAAGAGAGGCTCTCATCATCAGGAGGCCAAAGTGAGGCAAAGAATGCTACACAGGAAAGCCAAAAAATATGTATGCTCTCTCCTTTCCAAGGCCAAGCTATGGCAGATTTTTCTCATGGGTACTGCATCTCAAGCATTAACAAGGCAAGCCTCTGGGATAAGGGTCTCATGACAAGGAGGAAGATTGCAATTGTTCGGGAAAAAATACATTATGTGGCCTGATTAAATAAAAAGCTGTGTTTCAGCATTTCGGCCAATACAAATGGCAGCTTCAGAAGTTAGTGATTAAATTGCAGCTTAGGAATTTGTTCCCAACTATCAATTATTTAATACTCGCAGCTTGGAGAAATATGAAACATTTCAATCATGCTTCTAGCTAGAAATAAGCAGCCCATTAAAGCAGATATTTTCGAAACAGTGGAGTTCAAAAGAAACTCTTAAGGGAAAGTGTTATAATTGCTATCAAAATGGCAACTGTGCATCAACAGCAGAGGGGAAAGGGTTTCCTTAATATGCAAGAACTAATTTGAGCATGTGCAAAGCAGAGAGAGACAGATGGCTTCTATCACCACAAATAGAATAAACTGGCAAAAATTATCACCTACAGAGACTGATGGACTCAAAATGAACTGATAGCTTTCACATATAGTAACTCTAAGAGTGAACAGATAGTCATTTCACGTAAAAATAAGTCTTCCAGACAGCAAGGCTAGTAGCTTTGCTAGCAGAGCACTGAGCAAGATTCCAGAGCTGCCTGACTGCACTACAGTGATCTTCCGGGTGATCTAATGTGTGATGGAATTAAATGATACATTATCAGAGCCATCAAAGAGTAAAAAAAATGTTGACTTTAAGATCTCAAGCTCCTGAACCACATCATAAGGCCAGAAAAGAGATTTGGAGTTGGGGTTTTTTGCCAATCATAGGTGTTGGCACCTTATATACCCTTAAATGTTGAAAAACACTCCATTACCAACACAATAAATGGAAACAAAAGCAGAATAATACTACTAGAAGTTTTTTTTCTGACAAGGATAGTTTTCATAACACTTAAAAGAGATGCACTAATATACAGCAGAGAACCATTTATTCTATTAATATGCAGGAAAATGAGCAGAGTCTTTTTCCTAAGCATCTAATAATATTGTTATCCACATAGAGAATGAAAAATTGACAACCTTTACCTATAATAACCACCCATTTTTGACAATAAGTAAGAAATAACCTAAAAAAAAAAAAAAAAAGACGAATTTTAACATCAATATTCAGCAGCAGAGTATAAACATTTTCAGAACAAAATATCCTTAGGGGGTGATTTGACCCAGTCTTTATCCAACCCACCTGGAAGATATCACTATTGGACATCCAAACTTGCAATTGTATTTTTAAAACCCTGAAGTCAGTATGTTATTTACTGTATTGAAAACACAAATACTGAGCAATAAATCACACACACCTTGTCACTTCAGCTTTTTGTGGTTATGTAGCTAGTATATGCTAAACTGGAGAGCATATATTCCCAGTTTAAACAAGTGGGCAGAAGCTGAAATGCCATCAGCTCCTGGTGTATTCCTCTTCCTCTGCACAAATGTGTGCAAGAGAAAAGACCTGTGAGCTCGTCTAGTTTAGCCTTTGCCTGTGGAAACAGAATAAATGGAACAGGGAGCAATGGACCCGTGGGGCGAGATATTGTTACGTAAGGATTTTTGGGGGAGTTTTTTGGTTTTTAACAAATAAACTCAGTCCCTGAAGTAACATCAGAACTTTCCCTGTCCAGTTGCAGCATTATAGTAAATTTTTTGGTCATAAACAACCTTTCATATAGTAAATTACTTCCATATATTATAAAAAAATAATAGCTGTACCGAGGGAATGACTGCTGATGTCAAGAAAATTCTGCTTAAGATACACAGAGCACCAATTTTGCTATCTTACTAAAAACTCCCTACCAGGTGAAACCTTTGAAGTAAATCTTTCTTCTCCTCATATAAAATAGATAGGAAATTACTGTTCATGCAAACCTGCAGGTACATAACATACACAGTCTCTGCTGCAGCTCATTGCTAAGCGCACAGAAATATGACATGGACAAAAGAGAATGGAGGAGCAGTCACATCAACTAAAGATTCATCTTGTGTTGAAGTTTGCATTTTTGTGTACAATGGGAACACTGAAAGGTAATGTTGAGAGAAAACCTCCGCCCACAAGAACACAGAATTTGAATGAAGAGTATTGCTGGGGAGAGCAGGCTGGGTCGCTGAAAAGCCTCCATTTGAAATTAAAACTTACATCCCTTTGAATCAATCCACTGTTAAATGCTGTCTTTACGCTTTAACAGTGCAACCTGTCTAAAGGGACAGGGCAATACTCACGGCTCCACTTTGTATTCGGGGTCACATCATAAAAGAAAATTGTTGTATGGCAGCATCCAGAGGGTAGTGGTCAATAGCTCAGAGTCATGATGGACATCAGTGACAAGAGTTGTCCCTCAGGGGTCTGTATTGGGACCAGTGTAATTTAATATCTCCATAAATGCTATGGGTGAAGGGATTGAGTGCACCCTCACCACATTTACTGATGACAGAAAGCTGTGTGGTGCACTTGGCACACCTGTGTGAGAGACTGGAGAGACTGATGTCTCAAGACCTCGGGAGTGCATGTGTGGGGAGGAAGGGGCACTCAGATCTTGCCTTGGTGAGGCTGTGCCCTTCCCTGTGCCCCGTGCCCCCCACCCCTCGAGCCTGCCCCAGCTGTGGTTGCCAATCACTGGCACACCGCAGGCAATGCTCCACCGCTGCCCCTGGAGCCCCTAGCTCAGCTCCTAAGGGGCCAAATGGAAGTCCCACCTGGGGGAGAGGCCCAGGAAGGCCAAGGGTTATTTAAAACATTACTCAATATATTATTAAAACATGAGTCAAGCATATGTCTTGACCCTCCATCCTCTTGGAATTTCTATCACTTGAAAACCCCTGGAACCCCAGAGTTGGTATCTATACATGCCCTTAACTATATATTTTCTTTCTCTTTTTTCTAATTCTCTCTTCTCAAAATTTTTGAGTAACCTAAAATCAAATGGGCTTAGAGTTTGCTAAGCTCAATGGGCCATGTTAATGCTTTGAAAAGTGTTTTGCATTGATTGAATATTACAATAAACCTTTTGCCAAAGTTCTCTGATTTTCTAAAGTTGCTAGTGAAGTCTTTTCTTGTTGTTTTCACCTCTTGAGGATGTCTTGTCAGCATTCCTCCTGTATGTCTAACTCACAGTACAACAACAGTAAGCCCTTTTAGAAGCCTTGTTGGGCACATTTTTTGGGGCCTTACACATCTGAATGATGGGATGCCATCCAGAGGAACCTGGACAAGATAGAGAAGTCAGCACATGAAAATCCCATGAGGTTAAACTAGACCAAGAGCAAAGTGATGCACCTGTGTCAGAGCAACTCCTGTATCAATCCAGACTGGGGAATGAACAGATCAAAAGCAGCCCTCCTCTTACAGCCAGGTGGTCAATCCCACACTTCCTCAGTATGTGAGGCAGTGTCTCTTTGACAAGTTCCTCTGCTTGGTCCAAGAAAAGGAATTCCAAGAAAAGCAATGTTTTCTTGGAAAATAATTTTGACAATGTAGCATTGAAAATCATATCAAGCAGGCATTACGCTAAGGAAGAAATAGAACCCAAAGATTCAATTGAGCTGTGTATCCTTTCACAAAGTGAAATCAATTAATTCACACAAATGCAGCATTTCACTCCCAGAGCTTCATGGCATCTAAAAGCATGAATGCCAGTATAAATGTGTTAATCGGCTCAGCAGTCTACAGAATTTCTAGCAGGTTTGTTGTACCCTGCTGAATATCAAGGTCAATGAAGAAAGCTTTGTGTTTGATCATGACAACTTAGGTGTGCACCAGACAATTGCTCTGCCTCATCAGAGTCAGATTTCTTTTTAATCAAGACTTGAACCCTCAGTTTAGCAGGAAAGAAAGTGGAAAGATAAGCTCCTTTTTCTGTACTCTGTTATCTGTCATGCAACACTGGAGCTTTCGCAACATCAGGAAATACAGATCTTGTCATTTAGAAAGCAACCTTTCTAAACCCTTTTGCATTTGAGATTTCTGCATTCTTTTCATCAGAAAGCTATTAAAAACCAATTACAAAGGTCATAGTTTACACTTCATGAAGGAGACCTATCTGAAACTTGCAGAGGTCACTTAAGGTCACTTAACTTCATTAATTTCAGTTGAATTTTTCTTATTCTGGCGTCCACATAAAGATTCAGTTGCAGGCCTACTAAAATGCTCAAATGAGTTCTGAGTGTTTAATTGCAACTTAGTTAACACTCAGGTGCTAGTCGTCAACAGACACCCCCATTTGCTGATTTCCAAACTGTTAACCAAAAGTGTCACCAGTGTTAAGAGATCATGAAAGGCACACCATGGCACAGTTACATGTGTCATATTTCAGTTCACTTTCCCACTATACGAAATGCTTGTTTGGGGTTTCTTAGTTCTTTTTTTGGAGGATTTCTTAGTGAGGTGGAAAACTAGCATTTTTAATCAGAACCTCTGAACAAGGAGGTGATGATGTTTACTACCCCTTACACAACTAAAAGATGTTTCAGCTGCTGATCTTCTAGATGTTTCAGCCCACAGAGAGAAAACCAAGTCTTGCTGCTTGTCCCTTGGCCTTTACATTGTCCATGCATCCTCAGAATTCAGGTCATCTACTTAGCACATTTTTCAGGCACTCGGGTTTCACGATAGTCATAGGTCCCTTCAAATTGAAATAATCTATGTGTCCATGTGGTTTTATGCATTTAAACTCAGTGCTTGGATTAATGTTGCCTGAGGTTCACTGACTCCTCAGTTTGCTGGAAAACTCTTAACTAGGTAAATCATCTTTTGATATTCCACAGAGCCTCTGAATTATCTCCTTCTATGGGTCCCATGAAGTTTTAAGAGAATTCTTGTGTGTGGTGAAGATGAGTAAATAGAGGAAAGTGCATGGTGAGAGCTTTGCTCTGTTTACAGCTGGGGAAAAATAGCTGAGAACACTTTGCACTGTTTTGCAGCGATGATCGGGGGGCTGGCTTGTTCAGGGACAGCATTTCACAATAGCACAGCATCAGCTGAAACTCCTTTCTGCACTTCTCAACTACCTCTGTCATCTCATTGTTTCAGAGATTGCAGCAGTCTTAGTTTTCCAGTGATTGCTTTATAACCTCTAACAGACTCTACCTACTAATTAAATTGGAGGTTAGAGACAACGTTCTAAGTTAACAGTGCAAATTAAGCACAGGAGAACTGCTAATGGTCTGCTAACAGAGCAACTCTATTCTAATGTCATAGGCTCTCTAACCAGAAAAAAACCAGAGGTTTGGGTTTTTGTGAGTTTCAGAAATGGGGGAAATACCAACACAAATGGAAAAGGCATTGTTTTTGTTAGCTTTGTATTGACCATCCTTTGAAAGCCTTGAGTCATAAACAGTCATAACGACTAACAAGTAATAAAAGTCAATGATATGTGTTTTCTAGGAGACTGAGCTTCTAGTTACTCTTCAAAGTTGGCCTCATATGGTCTGAGAAGTCTTTGTATCACCATACGAAACACACACCCATGCACACTGCATGCTCTGAGACTAAGTACCCAGTAGCCTTATCCGGCAGAGGTGTCAAATGCAACTCAACTAAAATCTATCCTTTGGGATTGTTCATATAAGGTTTTTCCTTCCCAGCCCTCTTTGGAAACCAGCCCTCATAGAGGCTTGTACTTTCTACCTGAAAAAAAACCAAAAAACAAAAAAACAACAGGATAAAGCAATTGATCAGTGAGAAAAATATATTTAAATTGGAAAATCTTGTCTTAAAGGGATATTTTTTTTTGTTTGACAGCTGAATGGTCAGAGGCCTGCATAGTCTTTTCTCTGAAACTTGATCATCCCTAAATCTAAGCACACTTCTGAATTATTCTCTAACTGAAAAGCTAGTGTATTTCTAGATTTGGAGAAATAATAACACTCTACAGGAAATTTTGAAGTGACTTCCAGAAGAAACCTTGTTTTTAAAAAAGTATATTTATTTATTTGTTCTCTGACTTTTTCTGTGATTTTTTTTATAATATCATTAACCTATATTTCAAAAGCAGTAATATTAAAAATCTTTTTTTCAAATCACTGGGTTTAAAATGTAATGATATTTCACTTATTTGTGTATAATACATGTCAGAAATAGCAGAATGTTTTAAAGTGTCACTCAAATTAGCATGTGTTGAAAAAATATGAGAAGAATTTTTAAAATTCCAAAGGAATAAAACTTAAAAATAAGATATTTTCCAGTAAGTTTCAAAAGTTTGAGTTTGGAGTTTTTCTTGGTTTGTGTTGTTTTCATTTTGGGGAACTTTTTTGAAACAAAACTGAAAACTTATTGGTTTTCTTTCTAAATATCCTAGGACAAATATGTCTTTTCTTTTCTGTTTGTTTGGTTTGGTTTGGTTGTTCATTCATTTTGTTGGGTTTTTTAGTTGTTGGGTTTTTTGTGGGGAAACCTTTTTAACTTTCACAAGTCTGAACTAGTAAGGACAGAGTGAAACAAATATTATTTTTTCATACATATTATATATTTGCTATGTAAAGAGAAACTTTTTTTTACATGCTATTATAGTGAAAAATTATAACAATTGTCTCCCAATAGGATTTCGCTGTTTTAAAGGCAGATTTTCCTAATGTATCTTGATGTGCTCAAAAACCACACCCCACGGCAATGGAAGACTCCAACGCTCTCCATTCATAGAGAAGAGTCACTGGAGAAAATGACAACTGCTGTCCTTGGCACGGGGTCACTCTGGTTCCTGGAGAGAAGCTAAGTCTGTGAAAGTACTTTCCATGGGGAGCAAAGGGATTTGCTGTTTGGGGCAGCATGTGCCTCCACTGTTGTAGGAGACAAAAGTAATTACCCGGCAGGAATACTCCAAGCTTCTGATGCTGAATAGGTCCAGGAGAAACCAAAATCTGAGATCTTACAAGATCCAATATTTTGCTAGAGAAAAATATTTGGACAAAAAAATTGTTTTGCTGTTGATGTCTTCCATGATGAGTGAAATAGGCACTCGTGCACATTTCTTGTTAATAACCTGGATTTCACCCAAGACATACCTGACATATCTCATCAATGTCATCTGTTAAAAAGATGCAGCCCATGGTGCCCAGGATATTGACTGACTGTGCTGAGGAAGAAACAACAACTATACTTTTCACTAGCTTTTCTCACTTCATAAAAGAGGTAGAGGGAGGGAATAAGGAAGTAGAACTTTCCCTCTAAAGCAAAAAAACCAATTTTTAAACATTTTCAATAAATACGTAGAACTGTCAGTGAAACAAAATGTTTTGTTTCTGTGATATTATAAAAATTCTTCTGTGTTATACCATATCAGTGAAAGTTACAAATAAATTTTTCCAGGGCCCTATAGGTCATTTTTCTATTTAGAAACTACATTTTTTTTTAATTATCACTGTGGTGATGATGAAAAACTTACAGACTTCTTGCAGGTTTTTTCTATTCTTGCAAGTCTTTACTGCATTTGTGCCAATGTTAAGAGATGCTGGTTATAGATATTTATTATATTCTTGCAAGAAAATGTGACCACTTCCAACCACAAGTCTCTCAAAGTCAAATCTCACCTGCCAAAGGAATTCAATTTTTCCATTCACTTTCCAGTCATTGGGATTTCTCTGTCAGTCATATTCTTGTGACTAAGTCTTAGCAGTTGTCTAGAGGGTAACAGCAATTATGGATTACGCCAGATAAGAGCTAGAAACACCCAACAGACTTTTGCAACCTATGGTTAATAGCAATGCACTCTCACAATTTCTGTTCAGCAAGTCCCTGTGAAACATATTTCAGGAGTATTATCCTGGTGTTTTTCCAAAGATGATAATTGATCAAGAGGTTCACTTGAGTCCTGTTTCAGCAGGGTGTTTAAGCAAAGCACCCAAATTTCAGATTAAAGGTTACCTTGTGCTTAGGTACCTCACTGCCCTTCCCTGGGTCATAGTGAAAGAACTTATTACAAAGTTACAATAGACTCTTAACTCCGAATTTCCCACCTTTTACACTACAAAAGCTCACCCTTAACCTTCCTGCAACAGGGATTTTCATTTAATTCTCCAGAGGGTTAAAAGAGAGATGATCTGGTAGTAAGAAGGGGCATATAAATGCTTTTCACATTGAAAACGCGCCTACCCTGGAATGTGGTTTGCAGAAAAAACGTTGCCATATGTTGAAGAACATCTTCATATCTGTTTTTGTTTCTTTAATACCTTCCAGACAACAAAACAGGATGTGGCTCCTATCGGAGGGGGAGTTTAAGTAGCCATACAACCAATGACTGACTGTCATGCCTGCATCTGACCCCTGCTGTAACTCAGGCTCCAGCAAGAAGAAAACCTATTACCCTTCCATGTTGCTTTTGTTGTTGTGGAGCACTGCATGAAAATATCTAATCTAGGTGAACTTCCAATTAATTTCCAGTGTGTGCAGACCACTTCTAATCTCCCCTGGAAAACCCCCTGTCAAACTGAAACAAGTAGACTCTTGATCAGATGAAGTGTATTACTAAGAAATATTTGACATAATCAAAAATTTCATGGGGTTGTTTTTGTTTGTTTTGGTTTCTGAGGTTTGTGAGTTACCTGTGGTAAAAATTAAGGATTTTGATTAGAAAAAAAATGGAGAGGAAAGTGTTTGATTAATTTAGATTCAATTACCATTAGTAAATAAGAAAAATATACAAACAAGTTAGACATATTTTTCATTGATCTTCTAGTTTAGCAAAACTGAAATGAGATAACATCTGCCAATTTTCAACAATAATATGCTAAACTAGAGAAATGTGAAGAACTTGGTTGAAGCCTAGCATTGTAAGAATAAAAAGTGCCCAAGGTGTATTCAAATCCTTCTTTGCAGGGGATATTGTTTAGGGCTTGCAAGAGCACTTCTGAGTGATACCTGCTACACACTGTGTGTGTCTTTCCCCTTCATTTGAATGCCCAGGTAGTCATGTCATCTTAAAATAATTGGAGCCAATTACATTTAGGCTACTCCTGTTGCTGAGAGAGTTCTGCTGGAATAACTTTGATGCTACATGAATGATAGCTCAGCTCAAGTGCTGAATTGATGGCTCTCATATTTACCACTCCAGGGATGTGATGAGATGACTGTTTCATCAGACTGTGTTTTCGTCATTTACTTGTGAAAGTTATTAAACAAATAAAGGAAGAGGTTACAATTACAGGTTCTGTTTCCATGAGATCAACCATCTTTAACTTCGCAAAAAAATGAAAGTCACTTATTATAAATTCAGCTGATAGCTGTGTTCAATATTTAACAACATGCAACAACATTTCAATCTTAGTGTAATAAATAATGATGTTTTAGTGTAAAATGTCATAACGCCTTTATCAGTCTTTATTAGCTCTATTAGAGGTATTTTTTCCAGTTTGTTCACAATTATAAATTATTTTGTCTGCACAGATTTTATACAGTCTTTAATGAGTTTTGTATAATTGATTACTACCTTAAAAGACTGTTAAAAGCTGCAACACAAGGGCTAACTGGTATTCCTAACCCCTAGAAATTAGTCTCGTTGAATGCCAACCATGAATAGCAGAGAGACTGTGTGTTGCACTGCTTTTTGCTGAATCTTGTGGGATAAGGGGATCATTTTCTTCTAGTTCTGTCAACAGTTTCCACGGTGACATTACGAAAACCAACATCTCTCAGGCCGAAAGCAAACTTCACACATTTTGAAATAAATCATTCTTGGCAGCTTGTATCAAATCATGATGGAAAAACATGTGGGAGTTCAGTCCTTCCTGCTTTTTTTCTGGAGCCCCGTTGTCTGATTAAATGCCCCACATAACTGGTCCAAGGGACTCCTCACTTTTTAAATCCAATGGACAGGACAGATGTCTGGAGCCAGGCTATACTTTTAGAGAATCAAACTGAAATGCTCCTTTGCCTTTCTGAAAGGTTGAAATTTGATTAAATTCATCTACTCAGGTTCACTGAGATATTTGATCCTCCCCTCATGCAATAATCCATGTCTTTGAAACACCTAGGTGCTGTTGTCAAAGAGAACCATTGCAGCGTAGTACAAGACCAAATCTAGAGTAAGTCTTTTCCTGTGTCAAAGCATAAGGAGGTTTAGTGCTATGTAAGACACAGTTTTACTCTCTCTTGCTAAATAATGATGCAAAGGGCCAAGTTTGAAAATGTTTGGGGCTCTGTGAAGACAGAATGGGCTTGCGCTGCCTCTTTTGAAACAAGTCAGGTTTGTTGGTAGATTAACTGCTATTCCACAGTGGTTTGTGATTTATATCACAGGGGCCTACATTTCTGGATAGAAGCCATTTTTATTATTGCAGGAATTTACAGAGATAATCTCAGGACTACAGCTCCCTTTAGACAGGCATTTCAGACATGATTAAATGCCCTTGCTGGAAACAAAAATCTCTACTTAGTGCAATGGGTTTCACATGGGCCCTAAAGCCATCCTTCTGCTCCCATTCCACTGGCAGAGAGATATCTCATCACCTTCAAACAGCTCCGCTAGTCTGTTGTTTTCCCCAAAGCAGTATAAGATCCAGTTTTACTTCATGGATCTTTAACTGTTTGGATCCCTAATGGAACATTCAGGCACAGAAAGTCAGGAAACTCGCAGATTTTTATTCTGCAATGCTAGTGCCTCTCTCCTGGTCAAATTGACCAGTAACTGCGCTGCAGTATCATTGTGCTCTCTGCTGCAATGGAATGGGAGAGAAAGTCAAGAGATAAACATTGCCTTCCTTCACAAAAAAAAAAAAAAAAAAAAAAAACCACAAAAAANAAAAAAAAAAAGAAAAGAGGGAAGACTGTCTATATTGCTGACAAAAATCCTTGGTGGTTGGACATTTTTAGTATGACAGCTGCCAAACTACAGCAGAACTCCTCAAGGACTCAGTAAAGTGTCTGAGAAAAACTTGGCATTCGCGCTTCTCATCTGAATTTGCAGCTTGTGCCCATTTCACAACTGCTCCCACTTGAAGAATGTTCATCTGCAAACTGGAATTTCAGGTCCTTCATGTTTAGGATCTGGAGATTTTAGACCCCTTAAAAACAGGGCTGACTCTCATCTGACATGTGTCCTAAAGGGAAAGTGGTTTCAGGGACGTATCCAGGTAGGGTCATACTGAACCACCTTGGTAAAATGCCGTGGGTGCTCAGAGGCAGCAAGCACTACCTTGCAATGATGAGTTACGTGGTTAACTTATGGCTGCATACCAACATATTTCCGTGCGCACTTCCCTGAGGGAAGGGAAAATCTTCCAACAAAAAGCTAATCACTGCCACCACTTCTGGTTTATTTCAAAAGCCAGCCAAGCTGCATGAGTTTAACTGATAGCAAAATAGAGCTCCCTGCACACAGCAGTTTTCACTTACCATGTGTAACCACACAATAATTGAAAGATATGTGAGGAAAAAAAACCACAGCAAATGAAACAGTTGATATTAAGCTTTGAGTGGAGTTGTCAATGAGTATAGGGAAAGTGTTCTGTTGCTCTGTGGCATGCAGCAGTGTCAGATCCTCTCTCAGCTTGTAGATTACGTAGATTTGTAATGCCTGAGGAGCTCTAGAGCAATGCTTCACGTCAGTGGCCAGCCAGGAAACCAGAGTGGAAGGAAGGCACTCCACTCAGTCCATGCCTGAGAGCAGGAAGTCTGCACAATGCAGCGTGTGAGCACCCAAGGGCATGGTGGCGAGGTGCAAACCCATGCAAAAATCCTTGGGCTTGGGCCCGTCAGTGTGCAGTGGAGAACCATCCCCCGGTGTTCCCTCCTGGAGCTGAGGCAGGTGCTCCAAGGTCTTGCTGGGTTCCTGCAGGCTGACCCTGACTGCAGCAAGGCTCTGCTCCCAGCTGCAGCAGCCACTGGAGGCTGCTACCAAACAAATGCAGGGAAAAAATCTGAAAACTGTCAGTCACAGAGCCCAGTCATTTCTTCAAAGAAGCAGTGGTGTGAATGTTTTCCAAGCAAAACAAAAGCCATGCTGCCTACCCTGTCCGACTTGGAGCTCTGCAGTCAGGTTGAAAGAGGAGGGATCTGAGACGGGATTTTAAGAGAAATGAATAAGTAAAAAGAATGTTGGAGACCAGACAGCAACATCTGGAGTGCAGGGCTGTGTTTTAGCTTTGGGTTATTTAAGCTTTCTTTTTTTGGTTTTTTTTTTTGCTGTGCTGGCTGGGGAATAATATGGGACTAGAATAGCTTTTCTGAGGCAGCATAAGAAAGGCTGATGCAGGAACAAGCTCTGTGTTTACCAGGAGCTTAAGGCATTGGCACTTTCAGGGCTACAGTGGTGTGAAGGTTTGAAGGTCAAATGTTCCTGCGTAAAATATTGAAAAATAAGAAGCATTTACAAATTATTGGTGTCTCCATAAGAAGATAAAAAGAAAAAAAGTTTGGAGTAATCAAATGAAAGTCTAACATTTGGACCCTAATTTTTTACATTAAAAAGGGCTCCATCATGGCAATTTTAAAGAGGCAGAGAAAAAGATAAAGAACTTCAGAGTAGCAAGTGGATGTTCGTGTGTGGTGTAATTCACCCAATGTAGTGGATTAATTACAGAGTTTAACCTTTCCCATTTTAGGTGGGCTTAAGTCACATTCTTTAAACTAACAGTGTGTGATATAACCCTCAGGTCATTAGGGACAATAATAGATGTCCAGCTATGGCAGGAGTTTGCATGATGAAATAAAAATTACGGCAGTTTTCCAAAACAATATATGACAAATGTAATCATTTCTGAGAGAAACGAGAATAAAATAATGCTTCAGTGATTCAGGGGAAAAAAAAAAAAAAACAAAAAAAACCCAAGAATTAAAAGCCCCACACAAATCACAATTAATGTTTCATGTACAGCAAATTTCTTAGTGACATATGACAAGATACAGATGAGGTCAAATTTTCTAATTAAAAGGTACATTTGGTGTAAAAATAAGTCTCTTGCCAACCTCTGTTAGTTTCTCTGGCAGATGTGCTGTAGGAATATTTCTGCACCTCAGACTTTTTTTTTATTTTCCACCAAATATGTCAGTTCAGCATCTTTCCTTACAAAAACATAAAAGCTTGAGTCCTTCCTCAGACACCTGCAAAGCCCAAAGCTCTCTCCTCACAGCCAACATCCAATTTCTGTCTTGGCTCTTCCCCACTGCTACTCATCCAAAGCCTTTGGGTCTGGTAGGGGACAGGAGTAGAAATTATAACCAGGGATAACATGAGTGAGCATGCAATTGGTTTGCTGATGAGGTCAGTTCTTTGTTTTACTTCTCCCTGTCAGGGTACAAATCAGAGAAGAGAACATGCCATTCAAGCTGCAATATCTGTACAGACAAATACCCAAGATAAGGGAGGAAAAACAGAGGGGAAGCCAGTGAACCCCATGAAAATATAAAGCAGATGAGTTACTCAACTGGACTCTCTAGTTTTTGTTTATTATCAGGCAAGAGAGGTGAATATAGAGATAAAATACCAGTTACCTTGGTCTTCAGTGAAAGAATCACAGAATGAATCAGGTTAGAAGGGACCACAGTGGGACACCCAGTCCAACCTCTCTGCTCAAGCAGAGTCATCCCAGAGTACATGGCACAGGATTGTGTCAGACAGTGCTTGAATATCCCCAGTGACGGACACTTCAAAATCTCTCCGAGCAATATGTTCTAGTGCACAGTCACTGCACAGTAAAGAAGTTCTTCCTCATATTCAGGTGGAACTTCCTGTGCATCAGTTTCTGGCCATTGCCTCTTGTCCCACTGCTTGGCACCACCGAGCAGAGCCTGGCTCCATCCTCTTGTCACCCTCCCTTGAGATACTGAGAGACTTTGATATGGTCTCCAATATATTGAGGTCATGCCAGACCCACAGTTCCTGTAACCCAAGCAGACAAGGGTCAGGCTGAATCACCAGTGGACATGACAGTTGTCTCACCTGATTATCTACAACACTACAGAGATCAAAAACACATCAGATGTGACCTTTTTAAACAGAAAATTGCTTCTTTCCTCTTCCACCCACCCCCACCTTTGCCCTCCAAGACTGCATAAAACATTGCCTTTTTCTCAAAGGCTTTTATTAGTGTTGCAAATACGTCCTGACATTGGGGCAAATCTTCAGTACACACTGAGCAGAGATAGGGGGTAGGACTCCTATTAATAGTGATCAAAATCGTTCAATTCTCCTGCAAGCTGTGCTGAAAATGAGCCCTACTCTGCCATGCCACATCAATTAGGACACACTGCTGACCTGAAGCAACAGTTCAAATGCAAAAAATTCAGTGTCAGTGTAAAAACAAGGCACAGGAAATAATGTACCAAAGATTTTTTTTTAATTTAAAGATGTAGTGTCATCTTGAAAATTGCAGATCCTTCTTAAATATTATTTCTACTGTAATTAATGCAATGTTTAACAGTATGGAATGAAAGAACATTCTTTTGCTCTTTTTGGGTTTTTCTAGTATGACTATTTCTTATATGGTCTTTTTCTCATATTATTGCTTTTATTGTTTGTTTTTTTGGTTTTTTTAAATATTATTCCAACTCATTTTGGGTTGCATACCATGTTCCTGTGTTACTTCTTTTAAATAACCCCTGTAAAGACTGTCCTCTGTCAGAAAGAAGCATTTGTTCTTTTGGATCCAAGAGCAGTTTTAATTTCTAAATATTTCCTCAAATTTTTACAGTTTTCTCTGTCACAGTTAAAATTCCATTTCAGTTATTTTAATAGCTACATACAGAGTAGTCAGGCTTTCACCAAAGTTTTCATGTTCTGGTTTCTTGGTTTTTTTTTCTTTTCATTGCACAGAAAGCCAAAGAGTGAAAATAGGTAAAAAATTTTCTTTCCATTATAAAGAATACATTTATCACTGCATTGCCACTTTCCACATAAACTACGAAGGGAGTCATTGCTTTGGATGCATGTCAAAGCCATGTTTCAAACTCCTTCTTTGACAGCAATCGAATGAGAAGGCTGCATGGATTTGCTCAGTCATTTGACATTTTGTTCTCTCTTAAACAAAGCGATGATAAAGACTTGTGCTCTTTACTTTTAGGTGGAAATATTTGTACCTTGCCTGCAGGAAACCAACCAGCAAGATTTATTAGTGTTTTAACCTCCTCCAGGCAGTAGGACCTTTGGCAGTTTTAACATTCTGGTCATTTTTACTGACGTGTGTAACACACAGGAGTTATCCATCAATGTGCTTTCCATATGTAGCTGTCCTCAAGCTCAGACCAAACAAAAGCCCCACCAATAAGACCCACAAGTTTCAGACAAACTCAGTAGGCAGGACCACGTTTTTCTCTCATTCTTATCAACACCTTTTACAAGCTGACTGAGCAATTGAACTTCATCCTATCTAAGCATTTAAAGGAGGGAAGTTAACACTCTCAGGAAATCCTGTTTGCAAGGAAAAGGCAAGTATCAGAAGACATTTCACCATCCCCTGATCATTAGATAGGGAGAAATGAGAGTTAAAAAAAATCCTCAAGAAATATAAATATATCAACAAAGACTCTGGAGCCCCAACTATCAAATCACACTTCACAAGCCAACTAAATGAGATGAAGAACACTGAACAAACTATCCAATAAATAAAGACCACCCAGAGAAAGAAAAGTATCACATACCAAATGGAGACATAACTGACCACTTTACACAGCAAATGAACACAAATTAATCTAAGCAAGATTGAATGTTAAAGTAAATTACATGCAATCAGGAGCTCAGGGAAAAAAAGGCAAGTCCTGAAAGTATGGTTGGCTTCTTTCCATGTCTCCCTCTATCTGATAAGAGCCAATACCATTAAGCATCTCATCATCACTGAATTAAATCCATCTGATTAGAGGAATTTCAGTATCTGGGAGGATGTGCCTTATATTTCCAGGAGTGCTGAGCTTTCGTTTTAATGATGACTGGAAATAAAATGCCCCTGTCTTTTGGTGACCAACAAATGACATTTGATATCATAGATCCTTGTTAAGGATAATTTCAGTAATTGTTTTCCATTCCCTCTGACAGCCAGCAACAAGAACATGAGAGAAAAAATAAACCTGAAAGGCTAAGGAAACGCTATGAAAACAGAAAACACACAGGAAAACCAAATAGCGGAATGTAATTATAAATATTAAATATTAAACTAATATCACTTTAAGTTATGATTTCAAATTAGATTTGAGTTGCATAAACTTACCCTCATTCCCAAGAGTAGGCATTCAGAATAAATACCAAGAGTCCAGCTTCTGGAAAAGTGCCCAGGTGAGCAGTTCAGCAGCTTCAATAGAGATATTCATCTCTCTGAAAAGGAGCACATGCTTATAGAATAGAAGACTAGGAATATTTTCATCTTTCTTTACTCAGCTGGACTAAATCCAGTTTAACCATTATCCAGAAAATACCAAAGACAAAGAAACTGTGTCTTTCCATGGATGATCAAGTCTGGTACTTTTGAAAACATGAATTTAAGAAAGCAATTAGATGATGTAAAATGGGGGTAGGAGCTCAAAGGGGAGAAATAGGAAGCTTAACAACTTGCTATGTACTTCTGTAATGGACTACCATTTCCTCAACCTTGCAATAGGGTTTTCAGTGATTTTTGCTCCTTGTGCCCCTAAATTTGAGGCTAATTCCTCCTGTGATTCCGAAGGAGAATTTTCTGGGACAAGTACGCTTTACAGGTATATCAGGTACATGCACTCATCTCTTTCATGACTTGGGGGCTCTAGCAGCACTAATGGGGTGGGAAACACCATCTGCTTCACCATTTGCTACTTTATTTACTCCTGAAATGACCTGACATCTCGAATCTGCCAACATGTGCTTCTTTCCTCAAATGTTTTGAGAACTGACAGATTCCCACCAGATGCAACTCATACTTGCTTCTGGCTATTACAGGAAAAAGTAGAATAATCCTTGTAATAAAATACTTATGTCCATACCCATCAATATTCTTCTTATCTCTCACTCTTGACTTCAGTTTAACAAGTTATGGTATAGGGGTCAAAACATTTTAAAATGAGCATTTTTCTACAATCAGAAAAAATCAGGAAAAAAGAGTGTCACAAAAACTAAAAGTTTCCATGTAAACAGATCGATATGGGGAAAATGTTTGATTAGAAAATATCTTGCCTAAGGTCTGGCTAGCACTAACCTCTGACTTGGCCTCGTATATTATCTCTTAAACCAGTTTGTTCAAAACAGGCTAACATATATTGAGTTTCAGCTTGAGGAAATGCAAAAACTGCTGTGTACTGCATATGTTATTAAATTCCTGTGAACAGACCCTGAAACTTATGTCATGTCCCACTGACTGCTAGCTTTGTTTCTTCAAGTCAGTAGAGCTTCACAGAGGAGCTAGGATCCATATGTGGAGATGTAAGGGCAGAAATGGAGCCATAGTGCTAAATCCTGTGACTACTCAAACTTTTTATACATTTTCAGCCTTTCAGTAGGTGCAAATCTTAAACCAATGAAAATAAATGCTAAATCACATATTCATGATAAAACCATTATTGCTACTTGAGTTTGATATTCCCGCATCACTGAGGTTCCTCGAATAGGAATGGTAAGATCGTCCATGTGTATTTTCCTACAAGCATTCAAAATTCTACTTGGTCACTAATAAGAAAACCCAAACTATTGTGCAAAAGTAAAACATCTCTTCATTGTAAAGCACATTTGACATAAGTCAAAGCCAGGTCTTACTGCATGATTCTGAAATTATACAAAAGTGTGAGTAAAGACACAGAGAAGAGTAGAGCAGTGGTGGTTTATTTTATTTAGTACTTTATGGAGAGAAAATGATCAATTTAAAATATAAAAGAAAAAATATGTAGTCATTTTCTTATAGTTTACCCAGAAATTAAAGCTTTCTACTTAGAATAAGGTCTTTAAAAATCTCAGAAGAGGTTTTGTGAGACTCTCATAAGTCAAAGAAGCCTGTAAAATATTTTGGTAACAATTCTGGGAAGGTAATATGGTAGCAAAGAAGAAAGCAACATGAGTTTGTGGTTTAATGTGGGTTGAAAGGCTCTTCTAGCTGTCAGATTAAGACAGTAATTCTCCAATGTTTATAGGAAAACATAACTACATTCTTGCCATTTAGGGGAGCATATAATTTAGGTTTGGTAAAACACCAGTTAAAGCACTTACAAAACCAAAGTCAATGTTAGTCTTAGATTAGTGTCATAATCCTTGAAAGACTGACTGTAAAACTTGTGAATTAAAATAACACATGACAGAAATTGGGAATGGTTTCTTCATCCCCTGCAGCAGAACAAAACAGACACTTGTTTCAGCATCACCTAATATTTTTCTTAATTAAAAAGAAAACAAAACCCCCCAACTATATATCATGTTCTATCCATGCAGGCATGTGTTGTGGATTTTACACTACCTGGTCTATAAACAAAATGTAAATATAGTTATATTGATTTGTTTCCATAGCAATGTAAAATCTCCTTTTGGGTTTCCAAGGCAATATGCAGCAGAGTGACAAATTAGAAAGACATGGGAAATGTTCAGCAAGCAATGGGTTTAGGCAGTGCCCCAGGCCTCCAAGAAATGTATTCTTCATTAAAACAATCTGAAAAAAACCACTTCAAATTAAAACAAAAAAATCTCATCTACCAGATTTATATTTTCTTTTGTCATTAAATACTCTGTGTGGAAATATGCTTTTTTTGTGGCTATTCTCTTTCAAGTTAGTCCCACTGACAAGAGCAAGGGATTTTCACGTTAAGTTTTTTTAAATGTGAAGGGGTTTAGAAGTTCTGACACAAAACCTACTGGAGGAGGGGTAGTTGCAAGAGAAAACCCCATTAAATGATTTGACAACTTTTTTTTTTTAACCTTGTAGATATGCCACTAATGGTTTTGGTAAAAGAAGACCTGGTCTAAATTTTTATCCTCATTTGTTTAAGCCTTCTTGGAATATTCTTAAGATTCTTTTTCTATCTGCTGAAGAGATCTGTCATAAGGATGCACAAAAACTGAAGGGAAAACCTCTTAGCTCTTAGACCATTGTCACACCCATAGCTCTACACTACATTAATCCTCAAAAGTTTTTTGTCCCCCTCTAAGGCTATGAGCCTGAGAAGACTCCATCCTGTCCTAAGAGCTATCCCAAGTAAAAACTAGGCTATCATAAATCATTTAAGCCTGTAAATACCTAAAGTATATTTGGACTTAAATTTCATGTTTGTTCAGACTAAATACACATTTTAGAGGCACATTTTTCACTTTTTCGTTGATATTCAGAGAAAAAATAGTCTCAAAATAGTTCTAGATTCAGGCAAGGGAATGAACAGTTGCACTAAAAGACCATCCCTGTTGTCACATATCATCTCTGGAATTTAAATTAAGTACTTTAAGTGACAAAGCTTTTAATTTGGAGCTGCCAAATAATGTCAGTGATCAAGAAAGATTTAACATATGTCATAGAAGGTGAGACGCCTCACCTGCCCAGATAGACCCTTCTCAATGTTAACAGCTGCATCCAACCTTGCATGAGTTAGGAAGGAAAACAATAAAGTAGTGTCTAACTTCTCTAAACCTGCAGTACTGACTGCTGCCCTCACCCTACTCCTCTAAAGTGACTGGTCACTTGCTTTATTTTAAGAAAACGGTGCTTAATTTCTTTACTTTGTATGGAACAAATTATCATTCATGTTCGGGTTATGAGTCTGTAATTTTTCCATTAGTTTTTCACATGAATGAAGAAGGATGGAAATAAGTGAAAAAAACGTTTGCTAAGTAGCAATAGGCAGCATGATTGTTGATTGAATTTTATTTTCAGAGCAGAATTCAGCCTGGAGAAAACTAATCATTTAGCAAAACCTGTCAAGCTCAAAGAGAAAAGTTTCCTTTTGTATTATTCAAAGATTGCTCTAAATTACACACCTGCTATGAAAATCAGAAATGTGGCTTCCAGTTTGAGGTTTCTCTAATTAAAATATGATCTGACCACTGGTATGTTTTTGCACTCAAAAACAGCATTCAAGAAGAAAACTTCTAAAATACTTTACTATGAATCTTGCTATATAAAATGCATTGGTTTGGGGTTTGGTTTTGCTGGTTGTAGGATTTTAAGAAAGGATAGGGCTTCAAGATGTGACAAAATGTGAGTATTCAACAAATTTGGAACTTTTAAACTAGACATCTCCCAGATTTCTCTGGCATTTTTCATCTAACCTCACTTGCCTATGGCTCAAGGAGACCAAAAGCCTCAACAAAAGTGATGAAACTTAATCAAAGAACTGGGCTCCTGCGGATGCACTATTCTAAGAACTCTCTCCTTTCTCATGGATCGTATGGGAAACAAAGATAAGCTGAATTCTACTTGCTCTTTCTAATCTATGTTTTGGAACTGAGTTCTGTAAGGGCTTTCGCCAATCGCCCTGGGGGGTGGATGGCTATGGACCAATCACTGTTAGACTCTTACCATGTATATAAGAGAATTATTAATAAACTTCCTCTTGCCATTTCCGCTGGCTCTCTGCCTGTTTCCTTGCTATATCCGCGAGCTCACAGCAACAGGCTCCATTTGAGCTTAGGATGTGGCAAGTGTTTCAAGGGAGATCTGTAACTTCCTTAGCACCCCTTATAACTAAGTTCCTGTGGGGAATTAAGTCAGATCTCCCAAATGGGATGGACAGTTCCTTTCTAGATGGTGATGTGTGTCTCCAGTGCAAGCAATATTTCAATTTAATTGTTATATCTCAGTTTTAACTTGGTTGCCATAGCCCTTACCACAGATGGAGATCCTCTAGGTCTTTTATTTGCAAGAACTGTTTGAAGCACGAGGAGTTAAACCAAGAAGAAGGAAATCTGAGAAGTACTGTAATATCCACTGCCATGGAAGGAACATCTACAATGAACAGAAAATGGCAACAAATGTTTACATCCAGTTAATTTTCTGTCTCACATGCCAAATAAAGAAAAATACCATAGTTAGGTCCCTATCTGTGTAACAAATTTCTTTATAATTTTTCTTCACTTATAAAAAAGGTTCAGTCATATGGGTGATATTACCTTTCCTCAGTCTCAGAATCTGGAAATGTTGAATTCCGCTCCAAGATGTTTGTTTCTCATTAAAGGTGATAAAGACTGAACTTTAGGAAGTCCTCCATGACTGAATATCACTTCTCTTTCTTTCACAATTCAGCTAAGAATTTTTCTGTTACAATCTTGTACTTAGAAAATTTGGCCTGGACATCCTGAAGGTAATAACAAAAATGGGTCTAGCAATGGTTAAATTAAAACAAATTTTTAATAAAAGCACAAGCAACTTTAAGGTTGCAGGATTTTTTCTAGAAGAGAACAAAAATGAAATATATGTAGAGAAAATTAGAAATATACTAAGCAGGTATATGTATATATTGGTTTTGTACAACTACTATATGGAGTGATTCTCTAAGGCATCTGTATGTGCCATATTGGTCTTGTTAGAGCATCATATTATTTTTCAAGTTCACATTATTTTGTGCAGTATTTTTAAATATGCAGTTTATTCAGTCCCATTCAAACTTAATGAACTGCAGCAATTAAAATAACTATTTTCTTTATATAAAAAGATTTGGACAGATGCAAAGCAATATTAACAGACATCTGTGCTAAAGCTAAGCTTTAAATTATGTGTTAATTTCCATTGCAAACATAAAGATGTATTGAAATGTATGAAAGGTGCTATTAAAAAAAAAAAATGGAAGCTTTTAAAATTCAGCTGTGTTTCAAATAATGGGGGAAATGTAGACTTGGAAAAAAATACATTATATAATTTTCTCCTAAATTGACCCCTTAAATACATGTTGTCTCTAATTTTCAAGATAATTATCTAATATTTTATTACTATTCTCTCCTGTCCCATTTTGCAATACCAAACCTCCATATTTTTTACTTTGCCACCCTATTGCCAGGCCATGATATTATAGCTGCCACATTAACTCCTTCTCTTCTTATCCATCACTTATTCATGGGAATCTGCCCAGTACTTGTTTTTTTACTAAAGCTAATGGCAGAAATCATCAAATGGCCATAATTATTGCTTTAGACTCATGCACCAGCGTCCAGTCCAACTGAGTGCAGAGGATGTATTTATTAACTATTATTTTGCCTTTGTTCTTAGAACCACATTTCTACCATAAAACAGTCACACATGTTCAGAGATGCTGGCTGGCATGACCTACACGCAGAGTTAGTAACTACATGACAATTTTATACTGTCAATATTTGTTCATCACTTATAATAAACCAAAAGAAGTCTTTCTCACCCTGCTCATACTGATCCAAAATTCAGTGCTGGGGGTTAAGTTCTCTCTCTTTAATAATTTTAGTCTATGCTTCAGCTGGATCTTCATGCCTTCCTGTTTGGAAATATGGATTCAACACTGCAGCATGAAACCTGGAAAGCTTAATTTAATTCTGTCTTATACAAAAATCATCATTTGAAAGTTGTGCACTGTTAAATTACTTGATTAAATTCTTTCAGGAACATTTGCAACTGCTAAGGAAAAGAATTTAGAGCACTATCTGTGCGTCTTATCATGTGTGTTTGAAGAAATGACAAGGGTTTTTTAATGCAAAAATTCTCACACTTCAGCAATCTAGGACATCTATCTCATTATTTTTAAAACCCTTATTCTTTGCTCATACTCCCAAGCCATTGTTTTTACCTTGACAAATAAACAAGGAAAACTCTTCTCATCCTGGAGAGATGTATACCTATTTATGTTAATTAATGAAAAAAAGTCTCTTTTGGTATTTTATACTTGAAACTGACTAAGAATCACCTCAAAGTTGCACGGGAGTTGAAAGAGTTTTTCTAATGATATGTACATAATTTCAAATGGTTTGAGGTCACAAGTTAGTACAGTGGATGCTGGAAACTGCTAATTATAATAGGCAGAAATACCCATCTATGTCTGTTCACAAGCAAAAGCTTCTGAACATAATCTTACCATATCACAGCAGAAAACCACTCAATAGTGCAGCTCATGTATATTGGCTATGGAGATCTATAGCGGAAAACATTCTTAATTTCCATATAGATTAATTTACAAGCTTGGGGTTTCTTTGTGCAAAGAACATCACTGGGTGTTGTTTGGTTAGTTTTTACCATACGTGTGTTTGAAGACCAAGCCTTTTTTTTATTTTCTAGTTAAGAACTTAAATGTGCTCCCAAGGCAGGAGGTCTACTGCAGAGCTGTGGGCTCACTCAGGCTGTCGGTGCATTTTGAACACAAATTTCAAATTATATTTGCTCATCTCTTTGGCTGCTACTCTTAAGTAATAGAGAATTAGTTCCAGCTGTGACTTGTAAATAACCTACAGGCCTGGATTTCCAATGGCCTAAGAAGGCAAAACTATGACTTATAAAAAACAGTAATAGGACATGTTGGTATATAGATACCTCAGTCTGTACTCCCCATTGCCTCTGCCTCTGAAATCAGTACATGGGATATATCCAAAAAAGTGTCTATGACTTTTTAGATAAATTCAATCCCTTATGGAAGGTGCTAATGCTCTGCCCCAATGAAACAAATGGGATATATCTCAGCATAGGTTAAGCTAGGTTAATTTAGGTTAAGTTTTTTAGCCCACCACATAGTGCTTACATAATTAGTTCCTATGGCTGCAGATGTGCAGGATTTGCTGCACCTGTACCTCTGGTCAGGGCAGAAAATACAGCAGACTCAGAACTTATCATGCATAGAATGCATGTGCGTATCCTCATGCAACACACACTGAAAGTACACACAGACTTCTGTGAGGAAATAGATAAAAATGTGGGAGCATTTGTTCATCTGTCATGCTGAGTTAGAGCTCCGATTTTGAAAATGGGAGCAAAAGATAAATAGCCAAATTCCTTTGTGAACCAGAATTGAATGTGATCTCCCCTCTCAACAAGGAAGTATCTGCTTCTGAAAAGACAATCTACATTTCCTTTTCCTGAGCACATAAATAAATGAAGACTTACTTCAACTTAATGATAGTGTTCACAGTTTACAAGGAATATTTTTGTCTGATGGATAAGACTACCTTTTCCTTCTGTTCCCGAATCCTTCAGCCTAAATCTATCTTTATTTCACTTAATTAGAGTAATTCAGAGAAACTTAGAAAGGAACGAGAACTAAGAGAATCTGGCAATCACGCAACCACTCCCAGAAATCTCCTTCTAAAACACTGCATTCCTCTAAAGAAACTATAAAAACACTTGATTCTAGGATGAGTTCCACCTACAAGATTGGTCCATGAATAGAAGAGAGTTGCTTCTTTTCACATAGGTGTTCTTATCTTAAAACAAGCAACATCTACTCAGATTTGAGGGAGTACAGTCCTGTTGCTCTTATTTCTGATAATTGCCTATTTTGAGCATGACAAAATCCTGAGGCCACAAGAAATTTAGTTTCTGAAACTTGACAGGATCTATGCAGGAAAGGAATTACAGGATTTGAAGGAGTAATTGTTGGTAGGTACAGAAGGAGATCAGAAAGATGTGCCATTCTTCCTAAAGTGCAGTGGGTCAGTTAAACATGTACAATGTCTCAAAATGTCAGAATGCAAGCAAAGAGATACAAAAAAACCCTCTCTAAATTTAATAAAAATTTTTAAAAAGCCAAGAATTCAATCTGAGATTTAAGAAATAAAATTTTCATAGCGGGAATAAGAATAGTATGGGTAGCATATATTCTGGAATTAACTTGTATTCCTGAACCAGGTACTGTTATCATGAATATTTATTGATGCTGAAAGCAGCAAAAATGCAGAAAAATATCTTGAAATGAGATATTTAATTTTATTAATTCCTTTAATTGACTGGAGCAATCTCTTCTACAGAGTAATATTTCAGTGCACACTTTGGAGATTCTTGATTAAAATATTCATGTGAAAAATGAACATTGGAAAACAAGAAACTCTTTTATGATAAGCATGAGATGCCAGTATGGTTGTTAAAATCACTAAAACCACTTTCACACTCTCCCCATAATTTATACACAATTCAGATAACTGGTTTTTTAACAAAATACAATCAGCACTTTTATTGGTGTTAAGGGCATGTTAATTTTAATCAGTTGATAATTAAAGGCTTAGCTTATTGTTCTGTAACATCAAGCCATCAATTCTTTCCTCACTTACAGAAGATAATGATTTCAAGTTTTCAAAATACTCTGAGATTCATACATAACATTACCATGAATTACTGTCCGAATTAAAAGGCATAACAAAAAAGTGAATCTAGACGTGATCAGAAGCCCAGACCCATACAGTGATGAAAAAGACCAGCATATTAGGCATTTGACAAAACTCTAGTACCTAAAGTATCCAGTCTTGAAAAGACTAATAACCCAAATCATGAAATGTACAATATTGATGGCTTGGTAAAAATTACCCTAATGAAATGTGGTTTAGTGCACGCTCTAAAAATATATGTATTAGGGAAAGTTTTTGTGAAAGACAAGAAAACCAAGGGAGCAAAAATGAGTTAGTATGAGTGACAGAGTACCCAGACCCCAGGCAGCTCAAGGTCAAACCAAGCAAGCACTTCAAGCGCTTTGTCTTTGTGACTGAAAGGAGTGAGCTGTAGGTCCCTCTCTTGGACTAGACAACTGCTTAGCTACTGCCTGCCTGGGATAAGAACAACAGCAAAGCTGTAGCTACGTATCCCAACCAGACTTCCTTCCATCTGGGGAAAGATGCTAGCCCTGCCTTGGCCACTTTCTTAGCCTCTCTGCTTCATTGCCTTGCCTCACAAGGCAGCATTTCTACTTACTGTGTTACTTGTGTTACATGAACAGAGAGACTTCTTTCCTATAGCTTGCTGGCCTCACATGCTCCCTTTGGCTAATATGAGTATATCAGACTTCAAAATGCAGTTCTAAAAATCCATAACCTTTTTACAGTTGAATTCTTTTATAGGAGTCTGTGTACAGTTTATTCAAATCACAGGTGTTGGAAATTGAGTTTGCTTAGAGAGGAAGGAAGTGAGAGTATAATGCATTTTTCATACCAGATGATGACATGGAATGTAGTCATGCAGAAATCACTCAGCTTCTTCTTAGAGACTTCATTTCAAAGCACTATTAAGTAAAGCTGATTGTTTTGCCCAAACACTAACTTCATTACTTAAAAGTAATCTGCAATGGAAATGCATGTGTTCTTTAGTTCACTAAATGATTTGCCTTGTTGAAGTGTCAGATAAGACAAAGAACCTTTAAACTCCAGAAGAGCTTGCTCACAAAATGAGACAAGCCACTTTTTGTTTTACTGATTTATTTGATCAAGAATGCCTGAGTCATGAGTTACTTGTCTGTTATAAATTCTCAATATAAAGCTCAGATTAAGTATTTGATTCTGATTTCAGTGAATATTATAGTATTTTCAGCAATTGGTCAAATGTGAATAAAACTAAATCGCACAGCCATCATGCATCTACCAGGGCAAAATGATTCCCCAAAACAGTAGAGCTAGACATAACTCCCAGGGGTTTGCAGCAGTGCCATGTTAGGATTTGGGAGGAGCTCTACTTTCATATTAAGACTAACAGGCAAATCCTAGCTGCATATGTCACCTTCTATCTCTAAGTCAGCCAGGAAATCTCAGCCAAAGAATTATCTGTGAAAATTCTTTCCTACTTTCTGTAGCAGAAGTCTTCACCAAATAATTCTGTTTTCTCACTCAGCAGAAAACTTTGGGGTTTTTTGCCCTTTTCATAGTCCCCCATTAACTTACAATTACTGAGATAATTAGAGAAAAAGCATCCATATTTTATTCATTTCATGCTAATTTTGCAGGCCTGCATGCTGTCCAATCCATCTTTATTCTATGTAGACTACATAGGAATGCTCCCTAATAATAACTCCTCTCTTAAGTGTGTAATCACATGTGTGAACACAAATACATTTTCCCATTCCAGGAAAGGTATAAATTCACCCTAGTAAGTATATGTAGAATAAAAGGATTAATACTTGATTCCTGTGGCCTCAGAAGCATGAGACAGATGAAATTTTGCTGCTCTTTTTACCCCTGTGATGAGCATTTTGTTTCAGAGACCCTGATTACCTTCAATGCAGCATTGTTGTGCAGACAAAGATGATGCTCTCATGCTGTTCATTCGTAGGTATTTCATATCACAGCTCAGTGGTTGGTGCCACTGTGTATGAACTGCTGATCTCTCACCTTCAGCTTGAGGTCAGGCAGGCTTCTGTAAGCCAGCAAGTCACCACACAGATGCAGGCACAAAATAATGGCTTTCTGGGAAGAGCTGGGGATGGAGAAATTGAGATCATTGCAATAAACCTTTTGAATCTTGAGTAGAGTTCTCAGTCAGCTCCCATTGCTGGGCTCTACTCTACTAAAGATTTTCTTTTGTGTGGATATAAGTAAAAATAAATATAGTCAACTGCAAACACAAAATGAGTAAAAGCTGACCAAACAGCAATTAGTGCTTAAAGACTGGGAACCACAGTTAATCTGAAATACAAAATTTGTCCCAGTCTGTGCAGAATTAGGAAGTTCTCTGAAATGCATTACCCAGTGTGGAGTACCACACTTCAAGGAAGGTGTGAGTAGAAGAGACTCCATGAAGAAAAGGAAGGGTCCAAAGTCCAGGAAGTATCCTATGATACACAGCGGAAAAGAGTAAGGTTCTAAGATGACTGAGGGATCCCTGGTATCAAAGATTACAAAGTAGGGTACAAATTAGAAGAGAAGAAACCATTTCCTGTGTCCACCAGGGCAGGAATCACCTATTGCTATAAAATAACCATTTGTAGTTTTACTTCTGGAAAGAAGAAAAAAGCTCAAAAGTAGGCAAATACTCACATAGATTGACATTTTTTAAAACAAGTTGGAGAGTCATCTATCAGGAAAGACTTTCATTTAGCTGGTCTTACCTTGAAACAGGGAATGGAACAGAGGATCTGTCATGGCCTTACCCAGCTTAATCTTCCATGACTCTAACATCTTAGTTCAGCATCTTGAAAATATAGGATCAGACACTGAAAGGAAACAGAGAAAAAAGAGACACCAGAAACATTTCAGCTCCCCTTGAGCACAAGGAAGATATGAAAAAGAAAAAAAAAAGATGACACTCTGCAGTAAGGATCAGGTGTGGTGGCAGACTGGGCACTCGGAGCCAGTGTCTGGAGGTGACGGCCTCCCACAGGGCAGGTGGGGACATCTCTGCCTGGTGCAGGTTCATTTTGCAGCAGAGAGTGTCCTATACGTACTGCTGTTAAACAGATTTTATGAGGAAGTGGGCTGAGTGGAGAGGCTTCATGCCTGATTCAGACACAATGGGCTTCAGAGTATTTTGGTGATATCCTTTACATCACAGAGCCACCTCCAAGGAACAGGAGTCTTAATTCAATGAGGTTTAAAAAAAAAATTCTTCAAAATAGCTTGTAACCTTTGCAACATCCACTGGATTTGTACATCTTGCATTTGCAGGAGAGAAATTGCAAGTGCAGATCTTAAAATATTTAATGCCAAATATACTGAGAAAGATTCAGACATGGATACACGTTGCCCTGTTTTAATATATCCAGTTACCACATGTCTAACAGTTTAAATACATTTTTCTCTCTGTGGTTACTTCTTAAGTCACCTGTTACTAATGAAATAAATTTCTCTAAAAAATGTACCTGAAAGTACCATTAAATTAGTTGACTTTAGCTACATGATTATCAATGCAGACAAAAGAAGATTCTCTTAAAAATATTTAACCCAATCTCTTTCCCTAAATGGAAAAAGATTCTATATATATAAAACATATCTGCTTTTTGGCAATGGTAGTGCACATGAAAATTAGGAGAAAATGAAGTAGCAAATAAATATTTTAAATTGTGCTTCTTATCTTTATTTTAACCAGTCAAAATTAGACACAAAGTCACACATTGGGAAATGAACATTAAATGAACACTAAATGCTGCATGTAAGAATTGCTTGGGAAAACTGCAAATGTGATATACAGAAAACTGTTTAATCATTAAATATAAAAACTGTGTTTTCCACAAACAGCAAGTGGACAGATGGGTGGAAGGCTTGGATGAGCTGTTTGATGGCCTCCCACCATTCATTCTGGTATGCCCACTGGTAATTATTCTGCAGAAAACTATGTAGGTCCAGGCTGTGTTTTGTCACATAAAATCTATACAATGACACGGGTCATAAACAATCTGTAGGCATATCTACATTGGATTTACAAAAGAAATGATGTAATGATAACTCAATGTAATTTTGAAAATAACAGAGGCATAATTGTGTATAGTAATGTGGCCACATCTGGTCTAGCTGCCACATGTGCAAAACCAGAAGACTTACCAGGCCAGCTGAAAAAATAATGCTGAAATATAACTGTATTTACTGTATTATTTTGTCCCAAACATTCTTGCAGTTATGGTTCCAACTCTGGCCCTTTTGTGTCACAGTGCTAAAATTCAGTCCTGATACCAAGCTATATTTTCAATCAGTCAGCCATTTTTCGCTAGTTAGTAATCAATCAGTTAGCAATTTTTCTTCTGACATGAGAAAATTGGGTACAACAGTTGCTTTTAGCTACAGGTCAGCTACAGTTCATTGCTACAGTCCTATCTATGCACTCTATTGAATCATTATCATCATTCCCTTCACTGAGATTGTTTCCAGCTCATCTGAAATCATATGGAGGTAGCGAAGAGCACTGAATATGAGTTCAGTGATGAACGAGAGATCTACACTCCCACTGAATTTGAGTATTTCTGATTAAATATGTGGGGATCCACCATGCACATTTTAAAGTGACAGTAGAGCTTTTAGGGTAATTTAGGATGACATGAGGATGCACCTTTCTGATAATAACAAACTATTGTTCTTATTACAAATTGGAATATTAAGTGATATATTTTTTCTGCTTATTAAGGGCTCTTCTCTTCTAGTACTGGTGCCAGTTTTCAGTGAGCTATTACACATAATTAAGATGATACCTAAGGCTGATTGTTGACAGACTTCACCCACAGCTTACCTCCACTTTGCTCTTTCAACACACTCCCAACACCTACTTAGATGTTCATTGATATGATATCTATATATAAGCTTAAAATCATAACTACTAGCCTCACATTAGTCTTGGAATAGTAAAAACATTTTTCTAGTGTTCAGAAATGTACTTGGAGGACTTTTAAAAAAAATTTGTTATTTAATATGCCACATATATATAGACATATACATGTATTTATAAAAAAATCTGTTTATTAGTCATCCATTGATACAAAATGGAGAATAGAAACTGGAAAACTTCACACACTTTAAAGAAAAAATAAGGAAGTTGAAAAAAACATATCTGGTATGTCCTTTAGAATAAAAGGCCAGGATTAATTTCTGTGTTACCAAGGATCTCTGACTTGGTATTCATTTTCTCTAAAATGACATGAAAAACCACATCCAGGAAAAAAATGTTTGTGAGAACACTCAATAGCAACAGAAAAATTATATAAATAAAAGGTTCTTAACCAAAAATCCTTCAGTGGCCACCTTGACAGCTCTTTGTGGAAAAGAGATGCCCTGAAGAAGCAAGGGATACCCATGTATTCATGATCATATTCACAGTCCTTGTTTAGTTAGGTAAAGAAAGAGCACAGATAACAAATTGTTGTGCTTTCAAATGCTAAATACCCAAACATGAGTGCTTATATCTGTCTATATACCTAAACAAAGTGACTTCTCCAAAATGTGGATGTGAAGTCAGAGTCACAGTGCAAAGCAAACTGTTTCAGGCCTGATGCTGGAGAGGCACAAAGGCACAAATGGATTTAATTTTACTTTTAGAGTTTTAGACAGATAATAGTATGAGGTATGTTAATTTTCTGGTCTTCTCTAGTTTTGAAATACTGATATTTCAACAGGCTATTTCATACAGATAGGCATCTGGGATTAAAGGATTGAGTCGGTCCTAAAGCACATATTCTCTCTTTGAAAGAGAGAGAAGGAATCTAGTTTAGACTAGATATTTAATCATCAGACTGAAAAATATTCTGCCCAGAAAGGCTTAGTGTACCCAAATCCATTATAAGATCCCTCTGCCTACACAAACTAAAGTTTTGATGCCCTTCTTTGTTACCATATTGCACTTCAGCTGCTTATCTCTTTGCATTATCTACAGCACACCAGCATCTATTCTGGCACTGTAGTTGATGTCCAGGTTTTTACTGCTCATGACAAAATCACATTTCATTAGCATTGTCCACATGGACATCTGTCATACTACATCGCATCTTGTATGCAGAATTTCGTACAGGGTTTGATGTGAAAAACATGGCCCCAGAGATTTGCTCAAAATTTGAGAGAAAAATAGATGTCTGGAATTTTTTAAAAAGGTTAGTTGGCTAGTCAGGTTCTGACTCTGCAAAAAAAAAAAAAAAAGAAAAAGAAAAAAAAGACCACCAATGTGTGTTGAAAGCAATCCCAAAGCTGTATCCTTTTCACAAATTAAAAAAGAACCTCAGATTTAATTATTTATAGTCATTTGCCTTTTGACTTTCACCTCCTCTTCAATTTAGGAACTAACCACCATGCAGTCACTCCCTCCTTCTGAAATTTTCCACTAAATATATTTTTATTGGTTTGAGGCTTCAGCTGTCAAAAGTCCATAATAAAAAAAATACATATTTTGAATTTAATCTGATCTGATTGTCTAAATAGCTCATCTTGTTGGTTTTCTTCCTTACTGGACAATCTTAATTCTTAACTTAAAATTTTCCTAGTTCAATATTTTCAGGAAGTACCTAAGCCATCACTATCAACTCTAAGAGACTTCTCCTGGACAGGCCCTTTCCTAGGATATTTTTTGTCAGAAATTAAAAATATGTTCCTTATCTGAGTATTTCCGAATCCTGGTTTTTTTCAGTACTAGGCCGTAGTGTCTAAAAAAGGACACTTGCAATGAAAGTTCCTCTGCAATCATAGGTATAATTAATTAAAATTCAATCTTTGAAAAATGAACTTACAAAAGGGTTGTCTCCTGACACTAAATAAGTCACATGAACCCTAAATGTATTACCTATAGGAAGGAAACAGGAGGCAAATATCTTCAGGCATGAGATGGAAAGCCTTTAGGCAGGATCAGACAGGTATTACAGGAGCATTCAGTGCCAGAAGATATTTTAATCTATTAAAATGGAGTAAAGCAAAGATGTTATAAGGTACAACATGATAAGGCATGATATAAATGATTAAAAATAAATCTGCTGTTGTAGTATTTATGAGATTTGAAACATTTTTTAATAGGTCAAGCCAAAAAGTATTTATTTTTTCTGTCTCAAACATTGAAAACCCATGATTTAATGGTAATTACTAAAAAATATATGAATAATATTTCTTCAAAGAGAAATTTAGTCCTTTATACATTTGTCGCATAAAAAAGTTTTGCCCATGGAATGGAAATTACAGTCATCTCTGCCTTTATCTACAGCAAAGAAATTAGTATGAGAGAATCATGTCACTGAAAGTGACCAAAAACAGCTCCAAATTTTTTTGGTTAAAGAAAGGGCAATTGAATGGCACAGAGGAATGATAAAATAGAGAACTATTTTAAATGATCAAAAACTTGTTTTAAACTTGTTTGAAGGGATTAAAATAGATAAGCCCTTCAATATAAATGGAGTCATTCACACACATTTGACATTTTAAACTGCAGCAGCACAAAACACGGATTATTGATGCATCAATACGAGTAGTTTCTTTGTTGCTTGGCAAAGAATTGAGATTTGCATTATCATTCCTTGGATTTTTCATATAATTGATATAATTGAATTATTTCAGACACAATCAGAAGGCACAATTAATATTTCTAGGCGCTCCAAAGATTATTAGATATTTCAGTCTGCCAACAATATTGTTAAAACACATTAGAGCATCAAAAATTGCAGAGTTAATTCTTTTGAGAAGTCAATTTTCCTTACATTTCTAGGAAATCTGGTGACATTTTTATTTATGACTTACTACATTTCCTACAATTCACAGTACTATGTTCAGCCACTTTGTCCAGCGTTCATAACTCCATTCATTATCGGTCAAAGAAATTCTTGAAATGCCTCAAAATATGTACAATGGTCAAAGGGTCAGTAGTTCAGATAGTCACTCACTCCTTTGTCCTCCTCACCCTCATTTATACACTGGGTGTGCTCCAGAGGCTACTGGGGATCTTTTGATGGCCTTCAAAGGGGCCTGGCAGAAATGCCCTCGCAACCAAACAGACCCTCCCTGTTTGCCAGGGGATTTTCCCCTCCACCCCTGCTGATCCACCCTGGGCTTTGCTGACCTCTACAACACACTCACATCTGGCTTAGCCTCACTGTGCCTTTCTTCTCCCTGAATCATTATTGATGACAAGCTCACTATGAGGTCTCAACTGGATTAGCAGGCTCAGCTGGAAAAGGCCTGTACTAAAACTTGCACTAGAGAGGCTTTTCCCTGGACTGAATCCACCATAATATGCATTTTTACTCTCTGGCTATATGGGAAGCTGTAAAAGCTGCTCCAGACTTTTTAAAAAAAAAAAAAAATGTGGAAAGATCTTTGTGGAGGTAAATGGGAGCTGGGCTGGGTCAGGTGTAATCCCTGAATTAAGTGAAGTCAGCAGACAGCCCAGCTGAAACTTGTCCTGGGATATGCAAGATAGGAACAGGAAAGTAACAGTGTGAATAAGAAGCTTGCATTTACTTCACCTGATCCCAATTTCTAATGACAGCTGCCACCTGTCCTCCTCTCTGTGGGGGATTTGCAGCCCTCACAACAATGCAAGAGAGATACTTTAGAGAAGGTTTTCAAAAATAAATATTGCTGGAACAGCATTCTGGCTGCACTAATACAACTTCTTTCTACAACTACTACTAAAGTGCATGGTAGATAATTAATTGTTGTCCCTCTAAGATAAATGGTATGGGAGTGAAATAAAGTTCTGATTCAAGAGAAATGCTCTTGAAAATCTAAAAGGAGGAAACTTCCATTTGTGTATCCATATTTTTATTTATTCTGGAAACCTTAATTTTATGCACTTGCCTTTTCCATGTAATGGAGTGAATTAAACTTCATTCCTTAAAGGAACAATTTTATGTAACTTTAGATCTGTCCAAATACCTGAGAAAGATGTGAAATCTTTCATAAAATTGTTTTTCTGAAATTTACCAAAATGACAACTATTGCTGAACTCACACCTGTATGACCACATCTTATACTGAGGGGACCCCGGACCAGACACTGTATGTGTCCATGGTCTCTTGAGTGTGGAGCAGAGGGGGATAATCCCAGCCCTGTGTGGATGGACCATGCTCCTGCTGCCCCATATCTGCTGGTTCCTGCATGGCTCATGCTGCTTCAGGGCACCAGGACATCCCACGGAGCTGCTCCCTGGCTGCCCACAACCTGTCAGGGCTATTTACTTCCCGGGGCAGGAACCTGTGTTGTGCAGGAGCTTTAAGTCATGTGATGTATTTGAAAGCCAAGTTGCTCATACGTGACAGCAACTAGCTATTTCCTTAGGGATTTCAAATGAGAAGAATGATTGCAAGCATTTGCTTTTAAGGGGGATATGCAATCATGTAAAAATCAGATGGGGGTCTTGGAGGAAATGTTTTTCCTCACCACAGAAAGGTTCACAGAAAAAGAAAGCAATATGGTTTCCGAAATTCTTTAATTAAAGGGTGCCTCCTCATGGCTGGATCAGTCTCCTAACCAGAAAGCTCTTCTCGAGCAGAGCAGCTGAAGTGAAGGACAGCATCCACATAATGTGGTGTTTGCAGCTTAGACTTTCCTATTTAACATACAGTTTGCCTTCCACCCACTCTGTTTTCCATAAACACTAAACCGTTTAAGCAGGACTGAATTTTCATTTCATGGCTGTTGACACCCTGATGTATTTCGGTGGTTTAGAGGTGATTTTTCATTCAAATGTGAGTCAATACCTGAGAAAGTTTTTTTTCTACTATTTGTGTCACAGAGGAGAACCCCGAAGTATTATTTGGTCATAATTCAACACATGCAATATTTCTGGGACAGCAAATTGTGTGCTGTCCCCTTATACAGACTTCATTTTGAGGATGTATTAAAGTCTCAGAAGTAAACAAGCATGGAGAATGCCTATTAGAGTTACTGGAAGGAATAAGAACTTAAGGATCAAGTCCAGAATTTTTCATAATGGGGGGAAAATGACAGATCTGGGGAAAGGAGGGGGGGGAAGGAAGAAAGAAAAAGTAGTTATGTATGCTATAATTCTCTCCAGATTGGTCCTCATGCTAATCACAGCTGATATTAATGTGATTAAAGGAGCAGAGACTCACTAGAAGAACTGAGGAGAAAAAAAACTCTGCTCTGACATTTGCTTTTCAATTCCTTG
This sequence comes from Origma solitaria, assembly GCA_013397895.1. Classification (NCBI taxonomy): domain Eukaryota; kingdom Metazoa; phylum Chordata; class Aves; order Passeriformes; family Acanthizidae; genus Origma; species Origma solitaria. Next base: position 707,400 of record VZRL01006283.1, on the reverse strand, counting down.
AGATTTTGAATTCAGATGAAGAACTCTAGTTTTTTAGTCATTTCTCTGACACAGTGCAAAACCCTGATGCTTTGCTGGAGAGAAAGGTTGCAAAACCAATCAATTTTATTTCCTCATTAAAAGAATAAATGATTATGCAATGATTCTTCAAACCAGGCCATACATCAGACTGTAGAAAACTAATACTGTAGTCAAGCATATACTATCACCACAGTTACCATGGTGATCCACTAAGCAGCTCCCATTTGCCCTGAAAGTCATTGTCATTCAAATGAAATATGCCTTTACATCAGGTTCCAGAAATATTTCATATTGATCTGCAGGCAATATTTTATTGTTAATTGAAAATACTTTGGTTACTAACACATAGAACATTATTTTTTACGGAAATAAGCCCATATCAAAATGTGTAATGCTAGTGCATTGCTGTGTGGGAAGCTGGTCTCTTTTTCACAGGTATCTATCTATAGGTTGCTTTGCAAATATGAAAAATATTTGTCAGCCTGCATCTTTGCAGACTGACAACTCATAATGTTTTGCTAGCTGCTAGGTCAGGTATCACTGAGGTGACATTCAATACAGAAAAACAGAGCTCATCATCATTTTAATTTTAAATTGGATGTTGTGCTGTTCCCTACTGGCTATCTGTACAGTTTAATTTAAAAATTAAATGTTAGAACTCCCCACTCAACATCACGCCACTCTGCTGTGCTACTTGAGGAAATCCTGTTCCTATGGTAACAGCAGGAGACTTATTCAAAACCACTGATGTCAGCCACACACAGCATACACAAACCACTGAACCACTGATATATTTCATTATATTATCTGGAACGGTAATGAAACGGTTATCAGTTATGATCACAGTGAGTATTTTAGTAATTGAAATAAACACGGAAAGCAGGATACAGATATATTTCCTAAAATATATATAAATAGAAAAGCTTTGGAGAAGTACAGATTTATTTACCAATGCCATTTCAATAATACTTTAGAAGCAAATATCACTTCACTAGATATTTGCCAAATTCCACTGGTGTCTCAGAAGGTGCTTGGGGACCACCCAGTCATAGCCACCAACTACATCAGCTGAAGCTAATCCCACCATTTTCGATCTGTGGAATGCCTTACTACGATGCTTTCAGTTCTGCTGGGGATTTAAGAAGTGCGTACAGGACACCTCACCTCTGCCCTCTGTAGGGCAAGAGTCTGGTGGTGGCTCCTGTCCACAGCTGAGAGAGATCTGGATCTGAGGCCAGAGCAGAATTCATAGCATCATAGAGTAGTTTAAACAGGAAAAGATCTCTAAGAGCATCAAATCCAGCCATTAGCCCAGCACTGCCATTGCAGCAGCCAATGTGGAGCAATTCTCTGCCACCAGCTCTGAGCCAGCAAAGAGATGGTGATGATGGGGGACTTCAGAGACTGACAGACCTGTCATTTGGAGCAGCTCCCTTTATAACTCTCATCTGCACAGCCCAGCTTAGAAAAGAAGTGTGCATCATGAGAATCATTTTGACAATGAACTGGAAGAAACAAATGCTTACAACCTGTAAAAGTCAGGCTACAGAGCTGAGAGATTTTTCAAAGCTTTAGTCTCTTTTACTCTACTTGTGACAAGCAGACACATCAGAGATCATTTCTCCTCCTGAAAATGAGAACCTAGAGGCTATTGATCTTCCTGTAAGACATTTTCCGGAGAAGCCAGGAAACAAAAAATTGTAAAGGCTTCACCTTTGATATATTTTCTCAGGTCTAGCCGTAGCCCATGAAGAATCCATCTCTTATGAGTAGACAGTGGCCTTAGTGCATTCAAACTCTGATGACTGAGCCTGAGACAAAAGTTCAAGGGCCCCTGCACTGAGATGATGTCTTTTAAAATTTTGACCATAGTCACACAGAATCACAGAATAAGCTGGGTAGTCATAGCACAATAGATCAGAGGGTTTTTTTTCCATTTGCAACAGCGCCAAAGCTGTTGTTTTAGGAGCTCACCAGTACAAAGTTTCCCAATGAAAGTTTTGAAGTAACGATACCATTACAAATTTAATTTCAGACCATAGTCTAGAAAAATGAATGCTAGAAAAAAGGTGAATTTTCCATGTCAGTATCTTCTGTTTCTTGTGGTTGTTCATCCTGCTATTACAGGGAACAATAGCATGTATAGTCTTCTCTGATAACAGAGTAGGGAATTTCCTGCATCAACAAAAACTACCTCTTGCTTAGCAATGAGTCTCCAAGTAAATTGTTGAGTGAAGCTACAATTACAAGAGATGTTTAGAAATTCATCCACTAAACGCTGGCTGTGTCTTCTTTGATTCCCTCTCTGATCTTACAGAAACCCAGAAGTAATCCTTAGATGATCCAAATATAATGAAAAAAATTCTCTCTCCTGAAAAAAATGCAGCAAATCCTAAATACAAAATTAGTCAAGTTATAATTTTGAGTAGCCTAATGCTACAAATGTGACCCTTGACCTGAAGCATTCATTTAATTGTCATCATTTTCTCTCCTCTTTTATATATTGGCATTCGTTCTTGGAAATCTTTTCACTTTGCTGAATTCTGGCTGTATTTTAAAAGGTCCATAGAACACAAGAGAGAACACAGTTTGCAGCATGGAACTGCTGTTGAGAAGGATGACAGAGGTCAGGCTGTGTGCATTACTACAACGTTTGCTGAGGCATCTTTTAATAGAGAGCAAATATTTATAAACATGCTCTCCTCTGCTGTTACACAGCATGAAGTATCTGCAATGTCTCAAATGTGATATGAACAGTTAGAGTGACTCTCACTGAAGGGATTAAAAGGTGTAAACATAGCAGAACCAGAGCAAACCAACCAGCAGAGACTGATTCCTGTGTATATCCACATTTGTATAAAATATTTTGAAGAATAGAAGAAGTGCAAGAAAGTCTTAATTCTACATAAACAGCTGACCATGGAGTGATTTTGTTGCTGTTGCACTGGCTTGCAAAGAGATGACTTTTTTTCCTGGCTGGTTTTCAGTATTATATTGAAGAGTACTGAAGAGAAAAATGGCAAAGAGTAAAATGTATTTTCAGGAACATGGCTAATCTATTATATGGAAAATTTTGCCAGGGGAACAACTAATGAAACAAATCTCAGGAGAGCATTAAAGAAAGTGAAGTTGTCGCTGATACACTAAACTCTTGTGCATTTCATTTTTAACAAGATAGAGATTCTCAAAGTATTTTTTTAAAAAAGAGGAAAGGGATAATTGGGATAATTGGGATAATTGTATAGCACAGCTAGAAACTCTGGAACTCAAAATTTGTGAGGTTCCTATTAAGATGGTATGATGTGTGATTTTAGCTTCTTTGGGAGGTAAGACATAGATAATTTAAGAAATATCTCCAAATAACAGAGAAAGGGTTAAAGCTTCTGCAGCTTCTGAGACTGAGCAAACACATGGGATTATCCACACAACAGGACAGAAACAGAATAACCAATAATGCCCGGGCTGTGGTGCAAGGACACTCAAACCCTGTGAGCTCCAATACATCTGTCTTTCTCTGGGATAGAGGCAACACCAAGAAACCCACAAATACAAATTTAAGTGAATTCAGTGGTAGAGTTTAAGGATTTATAGCAAAGGAGAGGATAACTGTGTAACAACTTTATTGTGTGCACGCGTTCTCAACATGCACCCAGCAAGGGGTGTTGCCACCACTGCAGCTCTGTGTTAAAAATTAGTGACTCCTTGGATTTCAGCTTCATTGTGCAGTCAGCTGAAATGTAATGCTAGTGCTGTAGCAGTTTGAAAAAATGAATCCAGGTGATAACAATACACAAAAAGCCATTTTAATGAGGTTGGTAAGAAACCAAACCACATCAACCAGATACACTGAGGCTTGGAGTTTGTGTAGTTTTGCTGCAAAAGGTAGGAAAATTAAAAGCAAAAGGCTATTAACCTCAAGAAGTGGAGGAAAGAATCCACTTTATAAGTAAAGAGCTGAAGGACAAAGCAGAAAACACACATGGCTAGAAAGATAAACATGTTTGTGGCACCACTGCAAACATTTTTGGCAGGGCAGCAGGTTAGCCTTTACAGCATGGAGTTCACCTTCAACTGCTGCCCAGCACACAGTTTTCACAATATAGATATAGACAGATATAGATATAGATATATAGATAATAGAGATAGAGATAGAGATAGAGATATAGATATATTGCAAGCAGCTAGGCATACAGCAAAAGAAGCTTTACTCCAACATTTGAATAATGTGAATCAAGTCTGTGTTCTTAGCCAGTTTGAAATAAATATGAAATAATATGACAAAAAGCATTGTATTATTCCAGGTTTGTGCGGCTGTCAAACACTTGATGATGAATGAGACTTAGTTAATTTTTCCTGTACTCAAAGACAAGTTCAAGTCTTTAGAAAGATTTCATTAATCTTTACTCCATTAGGTACGTAAAATTAAGATTATTTATGTGTGCAGATTCATCCTAGTCAGAACTGATTGAGTTCTAAGTTATTTTACTAATTTTGTAAAGAGGATGTCAAATTTACCTACACTTTCAGGGGTCAGATGGGCATAACCAGGGGCAGAAGCTGGCCCAGCAGGTAACATAGATTGATACTGATGACATCCGGATTTGGCCTGCTCAAACTACAGCTACATGGCCTCTGCATGGAAGCATTACCTCTTGAATAATTGCAACCCCATAAAGTCTCTATTCAGCTAATTCATACGGGGCTTTTTTTCCCGTTGGCTTCAAAAGCACCAATAAAATTTGTCTCCACTGTGCAAAACAGCACAGCATAGAGCTTGGCCTGCTGCCAGGGCAGAGGAGACTCGTTAGCTGGGCTGCAGCATCAGCCCAATACTGCTCTGCTGCTCCTGGCCCAGCCTCACCTCTGCAGAGATCATTGCTCTGTACCCCACAGACTGCCCAGCCCACTTAGAGCAGCATTAGATCACCACTGCTGAGGTTCCTGCTCCAAGCTCTCCAGGAGAAAGCTCAAGCTTGCTGCACTCATAGTATCCAGTTTCAGGCAGAGTGGTGTCTGTACTGATTTAAGTCTGGTATATATTTGTTTTCGTGTAATGGCATCTGTGTATATTCTGTCTCCTATTAAATATAATTACCAGATGAACTCATGTATGACAATATGATTGTTTGGCTTTGAAGCCCAGACTGTGGCAGTCCTCATATGCATTTAATCTTTAGCACTCTGTAAAGTACAATAGTAATAGTTGGGAATGGTTCATTTTGCCACAGAGGCCTGTCTTCAAGTGTCTGTTTTTATCTTAGTGTGGGATTGTAAAAAATCTGGGATGTTTTTTGTTAACTGTAACACTAATTTGTTTGAGGTTACTGTCAGTCTTCCTTCTATGGCTATTTCTTTTGTGTGTGTCATAAATCAAAACTTTGATGGACCCCTTTACTGTCTGAAAACCAGGCTGTCCTCACAGTGCACATGTGGTCAAACTATGATGTGTTAGGGAAAGGGTATCACCAGTGCCACTTGGTAGATTTTCCATGAAAACCAAGAATCTACATGCATGGTTTTTATGCTCAGGGAATGCCTTCTGGCACCAATCCCTGCTTTGCCTCAAACAGAGGTGGATCTCTGGTGTCTTACCAGCTTTGGTGAGCCCAGTTGCATCTAAGTGATGGCCCTATTTCATCCCATGAGAGGCTTTGAACTCAGGACTGAAATTTCAGACCCAGAAAGAGACACCGACCTTCCTTAGCGGGTGCAGACCCTGGTGCTTCTCAGGGGAGTTTGCTGCTGCTATAGTTGCTATCTATTTGTATTTGTCACTCCAGAAAACATTGAAATATATAGGGATTTCTTAATCCTCAAAGAAACCCAGCACTCGGTTGGACAATACATTTCTTTGTTTTAGCTGTATAAGACTATGAGCCCCTGATGGAACAATAACACATTTGGCTACATAACAAATGCCAGTGATTTGTTTAAATCAATATAAACACTGGAGACTAATACATTTACACAAGCATTTTGATTGACTTCACATGATTTGCCTCAGGTTTTTCCTTACATTGTCTAGAGGAACACAGTGAAAACAAGGAATAAAATTGGCTTTGTGCAGCATTAGACCATGTCATGTGGAAGGGCTGCGTATCCACAGTGGTGATTATAAGAGTGAAGGGAGAAGTGACAAAGGTCTTCTTCATATTGCTTGAGATATTATCTGCAGTGCAATTTGAATGGCAAAAAAGAGAAAAAAACCATAGCAGAGAACATGCTCTATTCTCCCATAATCACACTATTTCCTATCACTTAACTAGCTGCATTTAGCTACATGTTCTATTTTACTGGGATACCTTATAATTGAAATTCACATTCTTCTATGTAATTTTTAAAGATGATGACTGCTATTGCAGTGAATGAGACATAGTGGTATATGCTCAAATTTTATAGTGCAGTAACACTAGATTTCATTAATAAAAGAATTACTTTATTGGAAATAGCTTTTGCAGTTACAATGAGACTGTAGATAATGGGATTCTGAGAGATTTGAATCAGCTATGCAACAGCTACTGTCATTCATGAGGAGAACCCCTAGAAGATGGGGAAGTGATTACATGTGCAGGCTAGAGTAACAAAAAATTTGCTGCTGTGATATTAACTGTTTCATTGTCGTGCAGGCTGTGTCTTTCCACATAGTGCCAAGAAAGATATGTTTTGACCCAAAAAAAGCTAGAAGACTGGTTTCCCACACACATGAGTTTAGAGTTGTGGCCAAAAGAGAGCTCCATCCATCCGAGCTGCATCAGAGCCCATGGACACTGTTGACACAAGGATGTTTTGGGGAACTCAGAAAATGCAGGCTCCAGCTGAGTCAATCCACCTACAGAGCATTTCAGCCCAGCATCCAAGAATGACTGCAAATATAACTATGTGTTTGCTGTGGGTAAAGTCAGTATTTAAAGTATTTTCGCTGGTTCTTTAGCCATGTATTAGTGAGTGATTTATCAAAATGCTAAGTTGGTGGTTTTACAAACTTGCACTAAACATACTTTTTTTCAGTTCACTTTTCAAATTCCAGCTGGAATTTTGGCCACAGTCTCCCTGGAGGAAATGAAACTAAAGAGCCAGGGTTATATAAACATCTCAAGTCTCAGATGCACACACATTTGCAGGTGGGGATATCTGAGGCACCACAGGGTATCCAAAACATCCATTTGGGGCTTGCAAAGACAGCACACGCATGATTCATCGGAGACCCACAAGCTCTTTGTGTGTTAGATGGACTTCAGGATATGCATCTCAAACAGCTTTGAACTGGCCTCCAGTGACTATCAAAGGAGGTGAGTTGGCATGAAACAGCACCTGAGACCTATTTTCTTCCTCAGTGGAGAATCCCCAGCTATTAACAAGCAGAGCAGTAAAACTATTGCCAAATGCAACTGGACAACCACAGAGGGAATACAGGGTTTATTGCTAACCTAGAAGAGAATAGAAATTAAAGTCTCTCAATCTCCTTTTTCTTGAGGGTTCTTAGGAGAGACTGAAGAGATTTCTTCCTCTTCCACTTCACCCTGCAAGGAATTCAGCATCTTTGACTAGCAATAGTTTGGAGTTATCCTAAGATGCAGCAATTCCCATGTGATTCACTGAGTCATCACCAGAGTGGAGGCAGGAGATGCTGTGCCAAGGTAAACAGCAGTTAGGGATGAGGCAGCTTCCAGGCAGGCATTCCCCTAGAAAGTCAGGACTTTGAGCTTCTCTGAAGCATATGCAGCAATTTCCTGTGCTGCTCAGTTTGTGTTTCACTTGGTTTTTTTTAACAAGTGAGTGACAACCATTCACCCCATCCCCCTAATCCTGCTTTTTCAGCAGCCCACCCTTTCCAGCTGCACTTCAGTTGCAGACTGAAGATGGAAGGTGCTAATTTGTTGGGCATCTTGTTTACAGTTTCAGTGCAGAAATGCCATTCTACTGTAAATTGGTTCTGAGGGTGATTTGTTGTTTTAACTATCACCCATGTGCAGTGATGCTTCAAGCCCTCTATTAGAACAGAAAAACACTGACACAGATAATTAGCTGTAGTCTGCATGGCTACTTTGTATAACACTTGGGAAAAGTGCATCAAACAGCAGCAATCAGTGATTCTCTGTGATTATGAACTGTTTCTTACTAGGTGTGACTCTATTCCCGTTAAACATTTTTAGAGAAAAATTATTGTGATAATGAAGATGTTTTGTTTTCTGTATAACTGAAGAGTATTATTTGCTTTTTAAACCACTGTTGTCAGCCTGACTGTCTTCAATTTTGCAGCTAATGTGGGTCACAGTGTTTGTCTTTTCCTTTCAACAGTGCTGTTTTTATTTACACAGTTAATTTCTGTTTTCAAACTACTTAATTATTTTGGAAAGCTTACATTCTACCACACATGTATTTCCTACACTGCTTCAGCTTTGAGGGAGGCCCAAGAGAGGCATTAGGCTTGGCCTACCAAAGCCAACAACTGGGTGTACTCAGGAAATCCTCTATCATATATCACTCCTACTGCCACACCCTCAAGTATGACTGTGTTGAAGCACCTGCAGAAAAATGGGATTCAGAGGGTTGGATCCAGCTCCAGATTCAGCCACTTAAATATTATAGACATTGACAATGCAGATGTTTGCTACCTAAATATCAGAGGTTTTTTGAAACACCTGGGGTTAACCACCATGATTGCATATTGAAAAATCTTATGAAGCAGGACTTATGGGTGACATTTAGAAGCAGAATTTAGAAGCCAGATGGGACATCCCAAATCTCAAATGGCAACAGATGCTCTAGACCTCCACCAGCTCCTTAACGAGGCTTAGACATCCTACACCACATAGTGCCCTAAACTGTGAACTTATTTAGATGTTTGATTCAGAAAACCATTGAAATTCGTTAATGAGGAAATGAATAAGACATTGAGAAAAGCTCAATGCAAACATGACACAAATTCACTGTTGGCCATTCTTGCCTTTTTTTATTAAGGAAGGAAGCAAGCAAGCAAGCAAGGAAGGATCCACCAAACATATGGAAGAGTGAGTGCTCACAAAGTCATCTCCAAAAAGCTTGGTAGGGCCCCATGGCAAAATGCAGAGACATATAGAGATACTAGATAGTGTCCCAGCATTGACATCAGCAAGTCATTTTAGCACCATCATGAACTAGTTCTGCTACTGGACACCAGTCTGAAGATCTCTGCGCCTTGATACATCTTTTCATGTAGAATAATCCCAAAAAACTCCCTGCATTAAGGTTTATGATGTCACAATCTAAGAAATAAATGGAAGCTATCAGGTCTTTTATCGCTTAGTCTTAGCAGTATTTTGAAAATTGACTGAAAGTCCTTGCATCAATTCTGCCCTTAAACTCGATGAATTTGAATTGCAATTGTGGAAATCCAGACAGACCTTGATGGAATAAAGATGAATAAGAACTCAGTACATGCATCCCCTTATTTCTGCTTTACTATGCTTTCTATTAATGTTCAAGTGCATGTATTAAAAAATCCTCTAGAATTTCAATGATTTCTATATAAGTTGGGGGATAAGAGGAATAATTGTAAATTATTACATATTATTGCATATATTGCACTGGATATAGAGAGCTCATCCCCTCAGACAAAAGAATCAGGCTGGAAACAGAAGTCACATCATACCCAGATGTGAGGCTGTGAGCTGACCAACAGTCTCAGTGTGTCTGTATATAAAAATTCCTAGTAAGGAGATTTCTATCTTCTGAGAACTTTAGCTTTTGAGTTCACAGCAATAACTAACAGGTATTGAAGCACAAGATACTTGTTTTCTGTTCCAAAGTTCTCTTCTTAGATTGTAGAAGGAAGCCATGACTGAGTATTGTGTAAGAACTTGGTCATTCTGCATGTAAATTGCTGACTGTTCTGGCCACCATCCACAGAAGCACTCAAACACATGCTTGAGTTTTGCATTAACAATGTTGTGTGCTCTGTACACATTGGAACCTGTCCTAGAAAGAGTAAGATGCTTTAAGCCCAAGTCCCTGAGCTGCAGCTAGAGACAAATCATCACAGCTCCAGACAGGAGGTCATAAAGGTAATTTAAGCATTTTTTAATGACCCTGATTCTAGAGGTGATTCTCTAAGGAAACAAAAAAGCTACAGGGGTAGCACCGTAGTGAACCCTGGTAAACTCTCTTTTTCCGTAAACCTCTTCAGCAACTGATAACAGTTGAAGAACATGAATGCCTTTGGAGAATAAAAATGTTCTGTTCAACCCAGACCTTCTTCTATATTGCAAATGCCCTTCAAAAACCAGACTGTTTAAGGCCAGTTCACAGTTACCTGACTAAATAGTTTTCTCCTTTTTGAGCTCACTACTCACCCAGGTACACTTCAACACTTGCAGTGTCCTTGAGGCAATGAGCTGCCCAATAGCTTGTGTGGAGAATCCTCTGCTCAACCCTTCCTCTGTCTCTAGACATAGCTCTTCACCCCTTGGCAGCTCAATCCCAACAGTACAGAGGACTCCCTATTGATTTCTGTGAAAGGAAGAATGATGCTGCAAGGCTGGCAACATAATAAACTAAGCCACACATGCACATCAGAGGAAAAATATTCGTGCCTTTGTTCAGCCCTCAGTTCAGCTGAAATAAAAAAAATTATTTTCTTTCACTTTCACTGTTTCCCTATGAATCTCATCAACCATTTCATACAAGTACTGTCTGAGCCAAATGCCAGTAGAAATAAAAAGGACTCTATGCATGAAAGAAGAGGATCACTCTTTTTTTAGTTTCAGGGAGCTGTGTGATTGCAATTAATATTAGTTTTCAGCAACACAGAAAAGCCTTATGGCCATATAGGTTGAAAAGCAATATTTTCAACTTCTTTGATGTTTTCCCAAGGAGAAAAAGGTAGCTAGAGGAGGAGAAATACATGTCTAGGTAGTTTTCTTTCATTACTTGAAATATTTTTCTAAAAGCAGTATGCTCATGGTACGCTAGTAGGCTGCTGCTCACGTACTCAGACACAGAATACTATTGTTTGTAAAGGCACAAGTGCACAGGCTGACCACATGAATAGTGAGAGTTTTAGTATCCCCTTACCTGCAAAATGCTGTTAGAAATTTCTCAGAGGGACAGCATTTCAGCATCAGTATCTACAAGATCTTGTATCTACAAGACGTGATATCTGCACTGAGATGAAATTAGCTGTAAAAATAGTTTAATTTTGTGGGAAACACTAAGAGAAATTCACCATCCTTTTCCTACCCTAAGAGATCAGGTTGGTTCATAACTTAATCCTCATTTTCATCCAAATTTAAGATATGGATTCAACTTGAACAAGCTTTTCTAAGGAGAATTTTGTCCTGCATCCATCTTGGTAAAGTTCTGGATCTGACATTTCTAACAGAGAGTTAAACTCTCCAGTACAGGAAACCAAATGTCTTTGGTGCCATCAATGCAGATACTGCAACAAGCAGTGAGAGAAGGTAAATTTAACCAATATGCTCTCACAAACTCTTACACTTAGGCCTCACCATGGTATGGCCACCACCTTTAAAACACAGTATATTGGAAGCAGACAGGGAAGACAGGATGGTAGTTAACTCCAAAAACCTCTTGATATGTAATAAAGGCTATGAAAAAGTAAATTTCATTCATTGTGGAAAACACAGTTAAGAGAGATCTCTTGATTGAACTGACCTGCTTTTTCCAAGATACTAAAATAGGAAAAATAATTGTAGATAAGCCATATCAGCTATTGTCTGAGCCTCTGGCTTGAAAATTATATTAAAAATGAGAGGATAGAGACTGAAGGCAGATGAAAGAAGCAGAGCATGACCTCTTTTGTTGAGGCTTAGTGAAGTAGTAGAAGTAGCGACAGATATACCCACCTTACCTAGCAGAGAAGATTTTTAGAGCTATTTGCACATAAAAGTGCAAATTTGGTAACTGGGCCATGCAAAATTCTGTGTTATTAATGTTTTGATGTTGATACCTTTCAGTTGTCTTTGTGGAGATGCTATAAAGTGAAGTAGATGCTTTGCATTAGTGTTGTTGCCATTAATGAGCACTGGCAGACATACAGTCCAGTTCCTTTCCTTCAAGAAACATCCATCAAAGTTTTCACTCAACAATGAGTGATTCATGGTCGTATCAGTACTTTAACATGTTTTAGTAATGCAAATATATTTATTCTTTTCGTAACACTTTAAAATGACAACTGAAAAGTTGTCACTTCTAGAATGTAAGGCAAGCTAGTTAGGTATGATTGAGCACTGAGTTCTTCTAGTAAAAGGTATGTTCTGATAGGACTAACTACTGAAAAAAAAGAGTAACTAAATCTTGGTCTATATTCAGGCGTAAAAAGGAGGTGTAAATTACTTGATAGAGTAAATAGTGTTTCATGCTCGGCAGGAAATTAATTTCCACGTAGGCACATGCTATGACAGCGAAATAATATGACAGCCCCTGGAGAGCATCCAGTTAATTACTGTATTGTTCTGCTCTTTGAAGGTTTTTTCTCTACTGTAAATCATGGACACAAGGTGGAAATCCATACTTCAGCTGTTGTGAGAATTATCCGTGCAAAACAAATGTAAAAATCCATCACAGAGGGATGAAAATGTTTGGGCATTGAGAAATGCAGAATTTCAAATCATGAACTCAGATCAGTACAACTGCTAAGATAATTCCTTGATGTTATCATAACAATAAAAAATTAGATTTTCTGGTTGGGAAGACTCTTTCTTTTGCAGCAATGTTGAATTGTACTTCTTTTGTGCCAGCAGGCCACTACTCACTGTATTTTGTTCAAGTGCAATCTGAGAAGCAGCCTCTCCTCCCCAGTTTAATGCATGTCCTGTGCAGAGCCAGGAGTGGCACTCCGTAATCGTCCTGTGAGTTCCTTCCAGCCCAGGGTATTCTGTGGTTCTACTCTATGCACATTCAGGAAAGCACATTCAGGAGCTGGGCTTGTGAAAGTTGGGAGGTTTCAGCTGATGTCAGGAGTCAGCCCTGAGCTGGGGAGAAAGAAGCTAAGTGGAGACAGGAACTTAAAAGTCTGCTCTGCCCTGGGAGGTAACAACCCATCCAGGGGCAGGAAAATTATCCTTCTTCAACCAGACATTTTATTAAAACCACTCTTCACATGCAGTGACTTCAGGAAGCCAGCAACCACTGCTGATTTGGGCAGTTCCCTCTAGATCTCACAGCAGAAATGTACATCAGGGGGTCACAAATAGGAAAGGCAAGAGCCTTGTGCAAGAAATCTGATACAAATCAAAGTACTCCTCATTGAAAGGCAACCATAAAAGGAAGCACCAAGATAGTGAAGGTGAGAACAGAAGATGAAATATGAACCTGGATATATTTTCCTATCCTAATGAAGCTTCTTTCTTCCTGACCGTGAAAGCAATTTCATCAAGTGAGGTTTTGTCTGTCTAAAATTACCTCTTTCCGCTTGCATTGATTCTGCTTTCTTTCGGTTTTCATTACGTAATACAATAATTTTAATATTGCGAGTACCTTAAAAGGAGAGTTTTCTGACAGAAGCTGGGATTTGGTGTGTGATAGAGTAGCTGCACCACTGGCAATTATTTAGAAAATAAATTTATTTCTTAGTTAGTAAAATAGAAAAGATTTTTTAAAGTAATTATACCAAGACATCCATAAAGGGAAATATAAAATAAGTAATGGAGAATGAAGAGATATACAAAAAGAAAATTTAAAAAAAAAAAAACCAGGAAATCTTACCTATATTTTTTTTTTAATGAAGAGATAAACAATCTATTAAAGCCTATCAGAAAAATCAATGCAGGTTCACACATAGCCTGACTAACAGATTCATCCTGATTCTGCTAGGCAGCTCTCAGCTGTCAACCCAATGAAATGGTGCAACTCCCCACTCCTTCCCACAGCACTCGGGGATGCACAGCTGCAGCACTGCCTTGGAGGCAGCTGGAGGTTGCCCAGGGCAGTGTGTGTGGGCACAGTGCACGGCAGGTTCCCCCGGCAGCCCCACTGCCGCCCGACAAGAACAGGCTCAGCTTTCTGCGGGGCCTGATATTTGGAGTTTTCCAGAGGTGTGCTGGCCACACGGAAGCAAGCACAGCACCTTTTGTCTTTTATTTGGAGACATTAATCTTGGTGATGACAAGTGGGCCAGGTGAACCAGCTTTGCCTGAAGGAACCTCAGATCCAGTTCTCTCTGCTGATGTCACAAGCAATTAAAGGCAGAGCCGAGTGAAAAATTTACACACATGTTCGCACGTCTATTCATTCCTTCTTTCTATCTACATCTTCTGTCGTAATTCCACTTTCTTCCCCTTCTCCCCAGTGTAAATTACGTTGCCATCTTCCTTTCTACTCTCACCACGTCAGATATTTAAATTGTTTTCTGCAGAAGGGTGACCTTGCAGGAAAATCAGAGTAGGTGGTGGCCTCTGCTGCTGAGATGTGGGCAAAAATTCTCCATAGGTAATTTTCAGCTATTCATGAAAATGGAAAATCACATGAATTTCCCAAATTTTATGCCTGGTGGAAGTCAACAAGAAACTGCAGACAAATCCAACTTGCTTGCTTGGGTTAACTGAAAAAGCTGAAATTCAGACCTGACACTGAGCTCGACCTAACAACTACTACATCCAGGACTTTCAAAAGAGTGGCTCCATTACAGCTCTCTGGAGGGATCTCAACTGCAACTTCTCTTAACATTGTTTGTGTATCCTGACAGAGAGCAATGGGAGCCTCATCAAGATTCCTTAGGCTTATAACAACTAATCAATTTCCAAGCTTCTCAGTTCCATGATATATTTATTCTGAAAGCTCAAAACTCTAAAAAAAAAGAGAAATTAAATATTTGCTGTTAGATTGTTTAGTTTGTTCTTACAACTAGGTCAGCAGCTACCGCTTGCTTTTACTGACATAACTTACTGTTTTTTTAATCACTCCAGGAGCACTGTAGCACATAAGATTTTGTTATACCTATGAACCAGTGTCTTTAAAGCAAAAATAGAACATAGGACTAAAATAAGAGACAGATGAGGATTTAAATTAGTCTTGAGTCAAGAAAAACAATTAATCAAAAAGGTACCTAAGGAGAAATGGAAATTAGGTCCTCAGGAGGAAAATCTAGACCCAAATAAAAGTGCCCCAACCAAAAATATTCTTCCTCTTCTTCCCTTAGAGGGTTTTGCAGTCATTAGACATCTTGACTCCTGATACAAATTGTCTCTACATCCTGCTTGACTAAAAATGGCCCAGAGTCAACAGCTGTCAGGCACTTAGCTCCTGCTAAACTCAAGGAGCCAGAAAAAAACCCTACTGTTGCTTGATGTCTGTGTTCCCATATTCCCACCAGGCCTCTGCTGTGACTGAGATCTCCTTGACCTGGGCTGCATGCAAACCTATAACAAGAACCTCAAAGAACCTGATCCAGGACGGACTGTTGCTCCTGGGTTAAGGCATGAGAAGTAATTCAAAGTGTGTGGGCTCTGAGCAGAGAAGGATCACAGCAGTACCATCATGGACTCTCCATCTTTGTTTCTGCAACTTTACCCTGTGGTCCCTCCAGCACTGGCTGGATGCCACCCAGGTTTCCTCTCTGGGATATGGTGTTTCAGGTAGCCTAGTTCTTTCTTGAATCCAAGACAAGGTCTTTGCTGCAAAGGTCATATGGTATAAAGCAATAAATAACACATCAAAAAGAAAGGTGGAGTGACTGACACAAGGTCACAGTGCAGGATAGTCATCAAAGCAGTACTAAAGCCCTTCTCACCTGACTCCCAGCCCAGCGTGCTTGGCATACATTTACCAGGGCATCAGGGCTCCTGTAGATCAGCCACAGCACCATGGAACGGACTTTATATGCTTAATTCTACTTAATGTGACATATTCTGGTCCTTATAACCTCCTCCAGCTTTCTCATTCACCCAGAAAATCAGCTCCCTTGTATGTCTCAGGCTTTCTTAAGTAATCAGCATAGCATGGTAATTTTTGATTTGCAACGTGGTAGTAAATGGACAATTTTACACCTGGTTTCAATGAATTCTTGAAATCCGCTCTTCACAGGTGAAGCAGCTTAAATTTTTAGTAGGAGAAATGAACACAAATGTGCTGATGAATAAAACCAAATTGGATTTAGTTTAAAATTAGGCATCTTTGAACAGAATACTCAAATAACTGTTTTTGCTTTTTTGCCCATTGTCAATACTTCACATGTTGCTATTTCTTTAGGAACTCAATAGAGTGAAGAAAAGGATATAAACAGGCTGTCAAACTCGATGTGTGGGGGCCAAAGGAGCATAAAAATATTTTTTTTTGCCACACTCAAATCTTTTCACTATTCTAAATGTCACTGATGCTGTACTGAGAAATTATTCAATACACTGGAACATCCTATTTCATGCTGTTCGATTTCTGCTGTGTGGTATTTTTGCTATAGATTAGTACCTTGGAAAACTGACTGGAGTTGTGTGATTTATTAGCTCAGCTCCGTTCAACACTGTGCTTTAAAAAAATCAGCTACTGCATTATCCAGCCATTGATTACTGGATAACAAGTGAAATCACCCTCTATTTACATAACATTGGCAGATAAGTGTATGATGGGCCACCAAGTAACAGCTCTCCAATCAATACACCAATCAAACAGCAATTATTACTCAGCTGGAGAGGAGACCTTCAGAAGGTAAAGCGATGTCATGACTGCACACCTCTGTACATGAGCAGGAAGGACCAGGTTAGCAGCAGTGGCAATCACTGGTTCATTAAAACATCTTTTGTATCTGTCTTTTGGCTGATGTGGGTATGTGGACTCCTAACAATCATTTTTTTTGAGTACAAGTCATCTTTTTTTTTGAAGGAAATATCATAGACTTGGTTGAAAGAAGCCAAGCCTGCTACAACCTTTTATGAACGACCACAAATATGGCAAGATTGAATTTGGATACAATTTTCTGCACAACTTTGGCTTATATAAGCATTCATCCAGGCCTCCTTTGTATTGAAGCTGAAAGGTCCCCCAGTCCAAGTCAAGCACGTCACTTGGTCTAGCTCTCCATGGGCCTCCAATTTGTCTCATTTTCTGTTTTTCTGGCTACTTACCCTATAGAGCTTCTAGATTTCA
Organism: Origma solitaria; assembly: GCA_013397895.1. Classification (NCBI taxonomy): domain Eukaryota; kingdom Metazoa; phylum Chordata; class Aves; order Passeriformes; family Acanthizidae; genus Origma; species Origma solitaria. The sequence continues at coordinate 690,303 of VZRL01006283.1, read as the reverse complement.
TTTTGGCACTATCAGGATTTCACCCCAGGCAGCAGCCAACCTCACACAGCCTCTTGCTCATTCCCCCACCAGCAGGCTCAGGGAGAGAATCAGAAGGGTAAAAGCCACAAAACTCATGGGTTGAGATAAAGACAATTTAACAGGGACACCAAAAGCTGTGCACACAAGCAAAGAAAAATAACTGATTCACTGCTTCCCACGGGTAGGCAGGTGTGCAGCCATCTCCAGGAGAGCAGGTCCTCATCATACATAACAGCTGCTTGGAAAAGCCAATGCCGTCACTCCAAATGCATCCCCCCCCCTTTTCTTCTTAGTCTTCTCAGTTAATATACTGAACATGATGTTATATGGTCTGCAGTATCCCTTTGCTTATTTGGGGTCACCTGTCTCAGCTGTGTCTCCTCCCAGCCTCCTCACTGGCGTAACAGTATGGAAACTGGGAAAGGCCTTGGCTCTGTGCAAGCTCTACTCAGTAATAACAAAAATATCTCCATATTATCAACCTTGTGTTCAGCACAAATCCAGAACGCAGCCCCAAACGCTTCGCCACTGTGGAGAAAATTAATTCCACCCCAGCCAAAACCAGAGTAGCCACAATGCGATATTACTCAGCTCTTGTCTCTGAGAGAGAGACTGGCCTCTGCTAATAGGAACTACTCTGGACAGGCAATATGGGAAGGGTCTTTCTCAATTTGGGACCTGCAATCCATGAAAGCTGCAGTTTCCTAAAGAGAAATTTCCCTCCGACATCCTGGCTTGTGGTCATGCTAGGTACCTCATGACATGAGAAACATTTCCCCCCCAAAAAAATGCACTGCTTTGGTGGATTACAACATGTTTTGTTGTTTTGGATGTTTTGAATGGAAAAGAAAAACAGTCAATTATTAAAAACTAATGGCCACTTATATGGGTCTTGGCCCTCCAGAAGGATAACATGAACGTGGCCAACATGTATCAGAGGGAGCCTCATGTGTATGTGCAGGCCACCCTCCCTACCTACACACCTACAAAGAAGTTCTTAGATAGTCTTTTTTCAAAAATATTAGTAAAAATATTGGTAAAGTTCTCCCTTTGTCATCTGCAAAGACAATGCAGATGAGGCATTTACACAGAAAGTAGGTAGGTCACCTTAGAAAAACCTACATGAGGATACAGAAAATATATTTGAGATACACTAGCTGTGGGATTGCTTGAGAAAAATCCAGCTGGCATTTAAATTATGGAAACTTGCATTTTTAGATGGTAACAGACCATCACTTCTAGTTTCTAAAAATGGCTTCATTTAAAAAGTGTGCTCTGACTGGCTAACTTACAGATCAGAAGATCCAGTAGAAAGATGATTCTGTTTTATACTGGCAACAATATTTGTCCTGTTAACCAAACTCCTCCTCATTTGCAATAAACATAGATTCACTAGATGTCAAAATTCGATTTTTGCACTGTAAATTCCAGTTTTTCTCCTAACTCCCCATTTCTGAACCAAGCAGAACAGTCCAACAGAGAAATTATCCCATATGGGTGTTTAGAGAAATGTTATAAAATCAGATTAATGCCTCGGAATTCTTGCAGAGCACACGGCATAACCACTGGTGCACAGCTACCCCTTGGTGTTGCGGAGCAGATTCCATATCATTCCCAGCATTTAGAGTACAAACAGTTCCGGCTACAGGACTGCTCACGGTGCTCCCACACCCTTCTCTGAAGCCTTTTCTCTGCTGGAGAGTTGTGGTGCTCATTACTGTACAATGGACACTTGCGGAGAGATCACCGTGCCGTAATGAGCATCTGGGCAGACGTGGGGAGAAGGAGGAATTCTTGCTGCATGCAGGCAGCCATGGGGGAAGGTCACACTTCAAGCTCTTGGCACTGCGCTGATTCTGTTGATAGCAATTTCAATGGAAACACTGTCATTAGCAAAATATTTTCCCCACCCGTCTTTATTGCTTACAGCTTGAGAACTGGCAGTGAAGCAGGGGAATTCCATTGCTCACATACCTTAAATGGTTAGAGAGATGATGTTTTCAAATGAGCTTTCTGTAACACATTTTAAGAGATTTGTCTTATGCTGCACTGCAGAGTTTGCATTTTTTTGAAGACTGTATCCATGTACTCTGAATTGACAAGGAAATGTCTTCCTAGTGCGGTAGCTTTAAAAGACTTTTTTGTTTACGAGTCTGTGTACCGCTATCGGTCCATATTTTCCTCCAGTACTAAGAAGTTCAAATATGATTTAGTATTAAGTAAAAGACAGTGCAGTGAGAACTCTGAACTGAAAACAGTTCACGTGATGGGCGACTGCAGGCCTGCACAGTAGAAAATACCATTTGAAAAGAGGGACATCTGCCGCCCAAGTTACCTTGCCAGCTTTAAGGTGGAAAAATATTTCTTACATGTGTCCTCAAAGAGAACCCAAGAAAAATTTAATGATCCTAGTCCAATATTGATGAAAAGCAAAAAGAATAATTCATTTTTCCTAAACTGTAGATAACTATCCTTTTTTAAATATGTGCAACAGTCAGTTTTAGAAACCTATGATTGCCACCGTTAAGATTGGCTGAGTTGATAAAGCAGATAAAATTCAGGAGAGAATGTAACAATGTCTCCTGTTATCTCCATATTATCAACCTTGTGTCATTTCTCACTGTTTTACTAGTCTTTACCTCCAGCTCCAAGATGGAATTGCAGGGAAGATCCCCTTTTACTATTATACCCAGTCTTCATTTATTCCAGCAGAGAGGCTGTGCATCCAAAACAGCACTCCCCAATTCTTGTAGAGGCTGTACCATAGCCATAATTGTCACATTTCACCCACAATCAGCGCTAAAATTTCCTGTCAGATCTGCAATTAAATGAATAACCAAATTGTTTCTCTGGTTAACTGTGTTTAGTGTATTTCCAGTAATCACACAGCCCCTGCAGCTGCCTGCAGCCTAATGCAGTATCAGGATGGGATATAACTGTCTGATAAATATATAATGCCTTTTACAAAAAAACAAAACAACCAGAGGTGTTTTAGAAGCCCATTAGCAACTCACCTGAATTCATTTGTTTTTAAATTCTTCTGTCACCCGCTGTGGAAAACAGAACATAAAAGTCTAATCTGGTTCTGAAAGTATTTGAAATTTCACAGATACTGTTGGATTGCAGTGGTTTAACAGAGCAACTTAACAAGTAACTGAGCCACCAAAACTGAAATTAAATGTAGCTCATCACCAGCAGAACTCATTATACTGGAATTTCAACAGAAATATGTATAAAGATATGCTCTTTTATTTGATTTTTCTCATAAAAGAATGGAGCAGATTGGATTTTTTTAAATTAACTTTATACTGAGATTTAACAATTTTTATAACAGAGTGTAAGCCAGCGGGAAAAAAGTTCCACACTGCCATACACAACCCAAAGCTGGGGTGGAAATTCTCTGATCCAGACACTAAACACAGTAGAAAGAGTGGAAAGATCATATTTTCTCAGCTCTCCACCTTTATTGTACAGTGTTGCCAATTTAGGATAGTGACAACTGATCCTGATCATGGTATCTCCCATAACAAATACCATCATAAAGGAAAGAGGGGAATTTCTGGCACTGTGCTCCACTCTGACTGCAGTTTTGCAAGAATCTGTAATGGTTTTATTCCTCAAGAATCCTATTACCTCACTTAAAGCTGCTTGGGAAAGCATTCTGTCTCTCCATTTGTCATCCTGGTATGTATGCAACCAGGCATGTATGTATGTTTATATAAAATCATTGCAGTAATATGCAATGGTTTCGTCTCAGAAGTATCCTATCATTTGTAATACTGTCTAGTTTTGTAATATTGTCCAAATCACATCCACTTATACAGAAGTTTTTCAAACTAAGCTTCTGTCTCAAGTTTGTTTATTTGCAAAAAACACTGTGGCCTTTGCTACAGGGATCTTTCTTCATTGTTTTGGGGATAATGAAATATGGTGAATAAACAAATAAAAAACAAAGCCTTCAATATAATCAAAATTCTGACCTACTTAACACAACACAGGGAAGTTTTAATGCAGACCCAGGATATCGTACTCTTATTGCTTTTTGCCAGCAAAGACAGCAGAGATGTCAGAGTACTGTGAGCAAAAACTAACTTCGGTTCTGGTCAGTGCATGCTATGGAGGCCAGAGCAAGAATCAAAGCCCACTGATTCCACTGTCACTCGTGCAGGATCCACCACACGCTCCCTGAAATGCAGTGCCCCCGAGCAAACTGGGGGATTTCCAGATATCTGGGAAAGGCAGCACAAGCTTGAGAGCCAGAGCAGCAATCTCATTCCCTACAGCTTGAAAAAAGCCCCAGGCAGCTACCTGCTTTGCTTACAATCAGACCAGTCATGCAGTAGAAACAGGAAGGACGAGGTGAATATCCTGGCAAATCCACTAGATCCGATGTGCTCAGCTATTGACAGTGCAGTACTGTGGTAGAAAGATTAAAATAAATATAAGGTCATACTAAACTGGTGGGTTTTGTTCTTGTTGGGTACAGCTACACAGTAACAGAAACATTCAAGCCATAAGATTGCAAGGTAGTGCTCCCAGTTTTACTAAAAGCACAGGAAAGAAATATAGGACACAGGCAGCATAACAACTTAGTAATTCCTTGGAATGCTTCACAGACTTTTTAAAATTTGATTCTTGATGGGAGAGAGAAATGTGCTGAAAATGTAGATGGCAGAAGGCAACTTGTGTTCTAGGAGCCTCTCACCTCTCTTAGGAGGAGAAGGGGGAGAATAAGCACCACAGACTTCAAACAAATAGACTTTCCAGCAATGATGTGTGTGTCACCACTTGCTTACAAAGGAAGAGAAAGTGAGGCAGAGAGAAAGGAGCTCCTGATTTTCTGGCAGCTGCAAAGCAGGAAAGCAACTCCATTGATGAAATCATCATCTCTAGCCTCTGCCTGCTGGGCACAGTCTGCTGGGACTGAGCAATGAAGGTGGAGCCTTTCATGTGGAAACTGAGGTGCCTCATGCCATGTGACCCAGAAGACAGCCAAAAGTTGCCTCCTATTGAAAGGCTTATCTGTAATTGCAAATCAGACTAAATCTAGTTTGTTGTCTTAGAAAATAAGAACATTTGCTCCTGTTCTGGAGAACAAATTCTGTTAAAAAAAAATTTAGAGTCTTGTTTGAAGCTGAACTGGTCTTTCATTTGCAATAAGGGTAATTGGGTAGAAGAAACAGGGGCATTGATTTATTCTGATGCCTTCTGCTAGTATTTTTCTTTGACTAGTCAGTTGTCTAAGTGTTAATGACATAGAGGGCTCATGACTAATGCCAAAATTTTTTTTAAATATTATCAACAAGCTGAAGGGCAACAGGTTGTGTGGACAGCTCCAGGTTTCCAATGCATATCTATACTAGAGCTATCAAGTTTGTAATTTGTTTGTCATTTAAGAGCACAAAAATCACATACATGATTTATCAAAGAAATTATAAAAGGAATCAGTTTTGCTCTTGAATAAGGATGATGAAGTAATGGAAATTATACACCAAGGACCACTATTTTTGGCAGATATTAAAAAATAAGACATTTCTTTCAGCATTAAGGGGCAGGAGGTACAGGATCCTACACCCAGTGGCAGAAAAGGCTATGTAGTTTAAATATGGCATACAAACACCTCTGTTTATAATTGACTATGTCAACTTTTTTCCTTCAGCTGCAACTTCCACAAATTATCCCTTCTTTCTCAAGTGGAATTTGTCAGCAGTTACAATAGGATAACCAGATAGCATAACTCATACACTACCCTGAGTGTAAAACAAATTAAATGTTTTCCCTTGCCTTTTCTTGCCCCAAAGGAACCATTTATTTAAACTAAAGTGTTGTTCCACAATACTGAATGAAATCCAGGGGAGGACATGAAACCAACACACTTATCAATTAGGTGTAAAAAAAAATTGTTTAATTTTTTTGAGGGGACCCATTTGTGAATAGCTTCCTACACATCTGTTAGCAGAGTTGCAAGGCTATGCTCTTTTGCCCATTAATTCACTGAGCTGTTAAATTTGAAACACAAATGTGAGACTGATACCTACAATTCATATAGCAACCTGTCAAACCCCACCTTTTCATCGAAAGGTTTTTCCAGAGCCTGTGGTCTGAGGCAAAATCAATCTGTCAGAGAATATCCCTTGTAAAATACACTCCAGAGAATAGAAACAAACAGTGACTTTCTCTTACCCTGCAATGATGGGGGGAAGAATAACCTTTCTTGGTAACTGAGGTGTAAACTGAATATTAAGACTGTCCCAACAGAAAGTTTAAAACAAGATATTGAGGAAATACGAGGAAGTGAGCACAATGCACTGCTATTTGGTGAATAAAAACACAGAGGCAATTCAGTGCACAATGATGCAGGGAGAGAGGGAGATTCTGTAGTTTATAATAGAGCAGGAAATAACATAAAAAAAAGAAAGGTGGAATGACTCACACCAGGCGAACATGATGAGATTGCAGCTTGTCAGAGTCACATCACTCAAAAGCCAGGCTGGTCATGCGTAGCATTTACCTTTCCATGGCACTGTGTGTTTGTGCATATCACATCACCCACCCTGTCTCAGCAGATAAATGCATTTTATGTTGCATTGGCACAGCTTTCATTCTTCCCACTTTGAAAATTCAGGCCATCCCAGCACCATAGACTGCCTCTGTTTTCTCCAAGAAAAGTCAAAATTAAAGAAATCTAAAAAGTTATTAAAGGACTGTTGTGATTTCAATGTCTGTGTCCTCCAGTTCGGAAACATGTTTGTCTATCCCACTTGGAAGAAGGAACCAAACATATTTTGTAAGGCTATTTAAACAGAGTGCCTATGGCTGCCTTTATTGAGAACGTCCATCATTTAAAACATGGATGAGCACAGCATTATTACATGTCTGTGTTCCTTAAAAAAATATGAAGTGCTCCCTGGCTTCTTGATACTTCCATAGACTCCCATAGTCTTAGGAAAAATCCTTCCTATTTTGAGGGGAGGAAAGGGGTTTCTTTCTTCCTTTTTTTGAGCATAATCTGTAGCTGTTTGAAGCTCTTCAGGGATTTGATATGTTAGCAGTTCTAGAAGAGCAAGTTCCTAGTGCCACACTAGAAAAAATAAGAAAAAAATAACCAAGGAGGGTAGATCATTATCACTTAAATTTTTTTCCAAAATATGGCAGGCAGAAGCAGACAGATACATATTTTACAATGTTCAAGAGAATAATGAGTTTCCTGTACTAGTAATATCTTGCCAAAAAATATCCTTCTTTCTCCAGAAAAAAAAAAAAACATCCAATATGTCCATCAACACTTGTATTATACTGTTTTCCTATTATTATAGCATATATTATTATAGCAGTGGAAGAGCTGGGCAAATAATGAACTGCTTGAACATCACTGCAGGTATTTGTCAAATAGGACAGTTGATCTGCAGTGCTCATGCCCTAAAACCAAAGTTCTGCAATTGCAAAATTTAACAAAAGCAAACTTAACTATGAGAAATAATGGTGGTGTTATGCCTGCTAATAATTAAAACATTGCAACATAGAAATGAAAGCCCTGTGTAAAATGCATGTTTACAACACAAGTAGGCAGAAAAGATTATTTTGTTGTCTCCAAAACAACCTAATTAACAAGGCTAAGGCCAGTTTTGGCAGTTTGCTTCATCACACAGTGACTATGACCAAAACGTCCTCCAGGCTTTGGATTCCTTTTTTGCACTCTTTTATTTTCACGTGTCTCTATGTGTGTTTAGTGTCAGAACCCAGAAAGATCTTATAACTGGGAGAGGCATTATGAGGTCTCTACCATCTGCCACAGTTCATTTGGTGTGGACAGGATCAGACTGGATTCAGACTGGACCTGGGTCAACCTGCTAAAAATCCACCCTGACCAGCAGTCATACCAAAAATCTTCCAGCCACTTCTGTGTGACCACCCTGCCCTAACACTGGTGCCACATCAATGACTTGAGGCTGCCCCGTAGGAGTTACTGAGCTCCAGCTATGTCCTGGGAGCCATATCCTAGAGCTTAAGCACTGCCAGCATCTAGTCTAGCTCCATATCCAGCCCTAATGCTCTGAGTATGCATCCTTCCAGAGGTGGATGCTTGGAGGGAATCTTCCCAAAGGGCTGTAGCCAATGGAGTTGAGCAAATGCATTAATCACTGCAGAGCTGATTATGTGAGTCCCCCAGCAGCAGGACAGGCACAGAGAGAGCTCTCTCTCCCGCCGAGGAATCCCACTGAAGCAAGACAAAGTGAGAGTGTGAAAAGCTTCTGGCAGGAGGGAGGCAGCTTTCAAACGTCTTTTGTGAAGCCATCTGCCCTTTGCTGATATCTATCAGAGCATTTATATACCTAAAATGAAAGTTATCCTTGCAAATAAATCAACAGGGTTCACATTACTGTACAACAGTGACATAATCAAGCATGCCTTCAGTATTTTTATATTTTCCATATATTCATACAGAAAAACAAAACTGTAAACCCTCTCAAAAATCCCCAAACAGTCTGGTAGCTCTTCCTTGATAGGTTAATCCTCTGCAGCCATGCATGATAAAACGGACACAGAATGCTTTCAAAAACACTCTTGCTTTTATCTTCAAGACAAGATGCATTTATTCTATTTTTTTCTTCTTGTTATTTACCAAATGCTTTCAAGGTCTTTAGGTTTCATGTTTTCAAACCAAGACAGTTAAGTTTCCTTAAAAAAAAATTTAAAGCAGGCATTTTCATGCCATTTCATGACTCCAGTAAACTGGCTTTAAATAAAAGTATCAAATGTCAAAAAATTCAGATGATATCATCTTGCTTAACATTGAAGCTATAAAATCATGGCATGTTTTCTAGGGAAATCATTGGAATTGGTCTTGGTGAGCTCAACATATACAGGAAAAATCAGAATTTCATTTCTTTGCTGAAAAAGTCTTGGCAAAGGAGTTCCTAAGGAGGTCACTTCTGTTGCAAGGTGTGCTCTTGGGTCAAAGGAGAGATAAATACACTGAACTCTGCAGCCCAGATGAACTTGTTCTCTTTCCTGCCTGTAGCCTTGCAGGCTCAGAGCAGCCATCCTCAACTTGGGAGTAGCTAAGGAGTCCTTTGGGCTGTTGTACTCCCAGCTTCATCTGTGCCTGGTTCTTCCAGACTCTGCAAGAATCCTGGATTCACCCTGCCAGACCAAAGCCTCATCCTGAAAGGGTGGGAACAGTGGACTAGTTTTGGACTTCTGACTGGGTTTGGGCATATGCTTAATGGGAAGTCTAAAATTAAACCCAGAAAAGTGTTTTGAGGATATTAGGTAATTTTTCTTTTGGTTTAACATGGGGTTTTTTTTCACAAATTGATAGATGAATTATAAAATTGAGGTACTTCTCTGAAAATAAGATATTTCTCCTTTAAACCACTTTAGCAACAAAGGCATTCATTAATTCTACATAAAAATACATTTTTTTATTATTTGTAAGGAACTTTGATGTTTATTAGTTTTCACTCTTTTGAGCATGAATACACTTCAAAGGCTCAGGATTAAGGCCTTGTTTGTATGGAGGGAAGCAATAAACCAAAGGGTAGAAGTCTTACAATCAGAGAATATGCACATCCCCTTGGAATGCATTATTGTCAAAGAAATTGTCTAAGATACTAAAAGGAGCTTTGTTTGCATTTAGATTTCTTCCTTTTCTGAAGCTGTTTGTTTAGAAGTGGGTCACTTAACATAGCAGATGTTTCCTCAACACAACATATTTGTGTTAAAGAATGAAGAAAACAGATGAAGAAAACTTTCCAACCAATTCCCTTGTTTTAGTAATTATATTTTAATAATCCATTTTATTACTTTTAGAGCAGACAGAACAACTCAATATTCTAGTTGTCCATGTGTGGTTCCCCCCCGCCCCCGCCACCTCGAATTTTTACTGATAAACTGCTGTGGGGAATTTCAGTTTTTCCCTAATAAAAAACTACAAACTCCCCATGAATGTGCAGTTTCAAGCCACCAGAAATTATTCAGGAAACATCACTTAGCTGATTTATGCACCAGAATGTAAATGAGGCCTCCTTTTTTTTTTCCCTGCTACCAGTAAAGCTGAGGCATTCACCGCTTTCATTTCACTTAGTTCCCTTTTTTCCAGTTGCCATAGAAACCAGGGTGCCAGTCAGGCTGCCGAAGAGGCTGCCATTGCAGGTGCTTTGCAGATACTGTATTAATAAATGGAGAAATAAATAAATAAATAAATAAATAAATAAGACCCCCATTTTCCTCAAAAAGACAGCAGCAAAAAGCACATCACTTTGCATTTGTGTTGTTGGCTTGTGTAATTTAGCTACTGAGACTTTACAGAAAACACCGCCTTAGAAAATAAGCACACATGTATTTCCTGTACCTGGCAAGGCTGTTGTGTATATTTACAGTCTTCTCTATAGCAATCAACTAAAATATTGAAACAACATAAACCAATTGAGTGGAAGAGAATGAATCCTAAAAACAAAGGGAGAATAAGAGAGTGTGTGTGCACAAGCATGCAGCTACTGACTTATTCATGCACATGTTCGGGCTATGTGCCTGGGATTAATAACAGCTTCAGGTCCCCTTTGTACAATGATTCTGTTGTTCTGAAGAATTTAAATTAATATAACCTTGATCTAAGAAATTAGAATTAACCAACCAAAAACAATTTTAAATAAACAAAATAAGACCCAGGCTGATTTTTAGCATGAGGAAAATCAGCTCAGGGGATCCCCTTGATCAGTTCACCTGGGAATCCCCCATAACCTTAGAAGAATTTTGTCTAAATTCTACTAAATCCGCCTCGAGTCCTGTGTGCAGTTTGGGGCACAACAATACAAAGAAGATATTAAACTACTAGAGAGCATCCTAAGGATGGCCACGAGGATGGTGAAGGGTCTGGAAGGCAAACCATTTGTGTAGTGGCTGAGGTCACTTGGTCTGTTCAGCCCGGAGGAAACTGAGGGAGACCTTGTCACAGTCTTCAGCATCCTGGTGAGGGGAAGAGGAGGGGCAGGCACTGATCTCTTCTCTGTGGTGACCAGTGACAGGACCCAAGGGAGCGTCATGAAGCTGAGTCAGGGGAGGTTGAAGTTGGATATCAGGAAAAGGTTCCTCACCCAGAGAGTGGTTGGGCACTGCAGCAGGCTCCCCAGGGAAGTGGTCACAGCATCACCCTGACAAGGTTCAAGAAGCCTTTTGACAAGACTCTCAGGCACATGGTGTGATTCTCGGGGTGTCCTGTGCCAGGCCAGGAGCTGGACCCAATGATCCTGATGAGTCCCTTCCAAATTGGTGTATTCTGTGTTTGCATTATTCTGTGATTCTAAAATGGATAGAAATAACACATACAATTATTCAATAAAATAATTTGCAAACACTAGCAATTGGAAAAGAGATCAGCGCCTCCAAAATAAAAGGCAAGGGTGCCTCTGTTATCTATTGCATTTGACACTTTTCATTGAGACAAAAATCAAGCACACAAGAGGTGTCACTTAATTCTCTCCATAAAATAATCACATTTTACTAGATGTGCAAGTGGAGGGACTGTAGGGCTTACAATTGTAGCTATGACATATTTTAACTCTTTCCTGTGTAGAGAAAGCTCTACAATTACTGATGATTTAGGTGTTCATAACATTTTAATAAAATTTAGACTTATTTTCCTTTCTATCATGGTCCTGATTCCCCTCATATTTTTCAACAAAATTAATGCTACTGTTAGTCTTCCAAGGAATGAATCATCTGTCAGAGTTCTCCAAATAGACTGTTTATCCAACACATGGATTAAAATAGTTTCAGTTCAACAGATTTAAGATGTAAAAAGAAAACACCAAAACATGAATGACCCACATTGCAGACCAGCAGAAGTCTGAGGCTTTGCAAATACTTACATCAAACAAAGAAGATATCCTTAGTCTTCTCCAGTTCTGTTCTGATGCCTACAACCTAGTTATTGTACAAACCACCATGGGAAGGGTTGCTTTTTAATGTGGTTATTTCTTACGTGACCTGGACATGGTGTGGTGATAAGTGGCACAAAGTCTAGAAGGAGGCTGGCAGTGTACCCAAGGGTCGATATTCTGTCCAGTCCTGCTAAACACTTTCATTAATATGGATTGGATCTGAACTATGGAGCTTGGCGGACACTCAGAAATTTTGCGGATGACACTCAGCTGGAAGAAGTGACCAACACCAGAGGGATGCTGCTGTACAGACCCCAGCAGGCTGGGAAAGTGGTCTTACAGGAATTTCTTGAAGTTCAACATGGAGAACTGCAAAGTCCTAAACCTGGAGAGGAAAACCTCCATGCACCAGTATATCCTAAGGGGCCACCCAATTTTCTGCAGAAAAGGACCTGGGTGTCCTGGTGACTACCAAATTGAGATAAGCCATAAACCTGCCCTTGTGGCAAAGAAGGCCACAAAGATGGTATCCTGGGCTGCATTAGGCAAAGTTTTGCCAGCAGAATGAGAGAGGTAATCCTTCCCCTCTCCTAAGTACCGGAGTGACCACACCTGGGGTGCTGAGTACAGTTCTGGGCTCCTTGGTGTGCACTGGAGAGAATCCTTAACAAAAGACCACTAGGATAATGAAGGAACAGGAGCATCTCTCCTGGGACGAAACGATGAGAGAGCAGGGACTGTTCATCCTGGAGAAGATTCAGGAGGGATCATATCAAGGATATAAATACCTGAAGAGATGGTGCACAGAGCACAGAACCAGGCTCTCTTCAGAGTGCCCAGTGACAGGACCAGAGGTAGTGGGCACAAACTGGAGCACAGGAGGTTCGCTCTGAACATCAAAAAGAACTTTTTACTGTGGGGATGACTGAGCCCTGGCTTGCCCCAAGAGGTGGTGCAGTCTACACTGCTGAAGATCTTAAAAAGCCATCTGAACATAACCCTGCTGTCACTTGGTGTCCTTCCTTGAGGAGGGGGGTTGAATCAGATGGTCCTTTCCACCACCAACCATTCTGTCATTTTGGGATATAAAATCATCACCTTTCCCTGAAGAGTTTACCAGCTCAGGCGTCAATCCAACAAAGTGAAATAGTCATTGCCATTGGAATTAGTGGTACTCCTTCAAAATCAGGCCTATGAGAAGAAATAGTGATTGAAAAAGTCTCTCAAGTTTTCCTTGCTAGGATATGGAACATCTTTGTCATCTTCTGTCATTCAGTGTATCATCAAGTTTATTAAATTGCATCAAACTATTTTTCTATTAAATCAATAAAATTACAGTTTTATGTCTCAATCACTTTTTATCCATTTTTATTCCAGAAATGCTTCTAGATTTTACTGCACATTCTAGAAGGAAGCAAAGAAATCTTCTCTATTACACTGATGTGAAATGGTTTGAAATTCTACTCCAACTGATGTAAACAAGCCGAGACATAGCTGGAAAATACTATCATGTGTCTGTCGTTATCTCAGGTTTTTGCTCAGAAAATGAAGGCAAATTACAGCAGAAATTTGATTGAAAAAGGCAATTTCTCTTCCACTTTCATCACCTTCCATCCTGTTCCAGTTAAAGCACCTGAGATTCCACTGAAAAAAATATTAACAGGGAAAAGTAATCCGAGGAAGATTTGCTGCAAACATGCTTGTTCTCAAAATCCATTCATGTTTTACCAATAGCACATGCATTACATTTTCTTGTCCTGAAGGCAAGGGTGGGGAAACAAAAAAAAAAAAAAAA
>VZRL01006283.1:652392-676597 GCA_013397895.1 Origma solitaria | reverse complement strand
AAAAAAAAAAAAAAAAAAAAAAAAAAAAAAAAAAAAACAAAAAAAAAAAAACCAAAAAAAAAAAAAAAAAGAAAACAAGTTAAACAAAGAAACTTATCTGCATCCCTGGGGCACAAAGCTGAACTTTGTGGTGACATCAGAGTGAATTTCAAAGACACATCGGTGAAGGAAGAAGGAAGGAATGAGAGAAACAGCATGAATTTTGGAGAGGGGAAGTTTCAGAAAGTAAAGAAAGACTGAGAAGGAAGGAAGGCTTGAGGAGTTCTATTTCATGAAGGGGGTCAACTGAGATCGGGACATTGCAGGGAATTGTAGGTGTCACAGGGCTCTATGCAGGGTTAGGGGATCCCTTCATCTCTTTCTTACTCTGTCTTTCACTGTTCCCGAAACTGCCCCAAAGGTGTCCTCTCCTGAAATACAGGATCATAACTCTCTTCTTCTCACTATCATTACCTTTGTAGTCAACTTCCTTCTCCACTAGTCTTCTTCCAGGAGCAACAGCTTATTTGGCTTATGAGTTCCTCATTTTTACATTTTCTCCCTAAGTAATTCATTGATAACTGTTAACCCAGGGTAATGAGCTTAATGAACTTCAGCTATGATCCAACATGGCATTCTTATGCCAATAATACATTAACCAGAAAAATTATTTAAAGAGAAGTACTGGTTTTAGTGTGGGTTTTTTTAGGAATTTATTCACAGAAATTGAATTTCAGAGCACTATTTTTGCTTAGCAAAATACTTAGCAAAATACTTAGCTTAGCAAAAATAGAGCATATAGTAAAAGCAGTGGAAGCTAAGGAAGTTTCTCCCTCTATATGATTAAAAGCATTCTGTAAGCTGTATCTATCCATGGATTTCCTGCCTTCTTCTTCCAGCACTGATGCACTGTTCACTGCTTTTAAAGACATCTACACACTCCTGTGCAGTTGGAGGTAGGCCTTCATGAATGTCATATTCCTACAGAACCAGATGAAAAAATGGACTTAACTCTTCATAGATGCACAGTCTTCTGTAACTCCTACCCATAGAGAACAGATTTGACAGCACTAGTTGTAAAATACATTCTAAAACAGGATTGGATGAACAAATCTTCAGAAGTAATATTTAATTCTAATGATGGGAAAAGAAAATAATTCTGTAAAATGGATCAAATTACAGAAATCAAAATCTTGACCTTGTTATTACTTTCACATAAGACTGTTTTTTGAAGGTCTGATTTGGAGCTGCCTGTGGAGTGTTTCTGAAACAGGCAAACAAACTGTTGGTTCTGTTTCCATTATTTCTGTCTTATTTCAGTGTGTAATGTCGATGCCAAGATCATTGCACAGTATAGTTTGTATAAAAAACCCCTCATTTCTGTTAGATAAATGTGCTGTTATATTTTCAAGCAGGCAAGAACCTATAAAATTTTTATGTGTAAATGGAAAAATGCTTATATTGGTAAGAGAAATCTAAGCTACATCCTTTTGTACTCTAATCATCTGCCCATGAACAGACAAGGTTTGTCAGAGATGTGTTTTAACTCTGAGTGTGTCTGAAGTTTCAAAATAGGCCGCTCTTTTTCTCCTCTAGTGACCATATACTTAAACAGAATGTAGGAATTTCTGGGTTTAGGTTTCTCATTCTGGGCAACAAAGAAAGAAAGTTTTACTGTGTTCCCCCATTTAGGCAAGATGGATCCTAGGAATGTCACCCTTACAAAAAACAATGAGCCCCAGGAACATCTACTGAAATTGGAGACAGCTCTGAGCATTTCTGAAATATATTCACCTCATGATCTACTACTTCCTTTTTAGATTCAAGAAAAGCTTGAGCATTTGGATACAGGTAATTGAAACTTTGATTTAATTAAGATTTGGATTCTGTTTGAGTCCATCTGTACTTAATGTAAATGTTAAAGAGTTCAGAAACAAATATGGATTGGAGCTGGCAACCCTCATGTGGGCAAAGCTCCCCTGAAATGAGTGTAAATGTGCCTCAATTAAGTTTCCAGGCTGGAACTTACTTGGAATTGGAGATCATAAACATCTGCTGTACATTCTGTAGTATTTGTCCATAAAAATTTCTCAAGAGACAATCTTAAATATGTAGCGCATGTCTTAATGAGAAGTGAGGAAAATTTGGTTTTGTTTTGTTTTTATGACGGCAAGAATACTGATGTCATAGAGTAAAATGGAAAAATGTAGCATTGTATTGCGTAACTTAACCTCTTGCTGAGATGGAGCAGAAGATGCAGGGGGCCCTTGGTGGCAGTTAGCACACTGTTACATTCTCATGACTTGTTTTCTAAGCCTGGTAGAACTCTGGAAAACAGATGGAAGGGGACCAACCGTGGTGTCCTGCAAATTTCCAGGAAAACCTGATTATATCATTTATGCTAGTCACTTCACCAAAGGGCCCATTGCTACTGAAGACCAAAATAATACAGAAGAACCTTCTGACTAGACAAATGCAGAGGAGATGCGCAAAGGGAGGCAACAGCTTGTCAGAAGTGGAGGTAGTTATGGAGAGGTGAGGGTAGCAGCCACTGTGGGACTAAAGACTGCCCAACTTCACTGTGACAAGCCTAGAAGCTGTAAGAATGAGCTACGGCAGAGGGTCTGCTATTCCGGAAATTTTAACTTGCGATTTAGCAAGTGGAAAACACTGGGATTTCCACTAGGAAAATGTCTACTCTCTCAGAGAGACCAGTTAAGGAGGAGACAGAGCCTGCCTTGGGTATGGCACCATGGCTCAGCAGAAGTGCACTGTGGTTTGATTTGTCTTCAGAACTAATGTTTTGAAACTGTTGGCTTTGATTGATTTTCCAGCAGTTCCTTGCTTGTGCTTTTTAGTGGGCATTTCCAAAAGCAACTTCAGGGCTAGTAGAGTAATTCCTGCAGTCCCTGGGAAGGAAGAGGATTCTCCAGAGAAAGCACCAAATTTTACTACAGTCACTCTGAATCACCCTCTGGAGAACTCTTATTTTCCCCATGGGCTATCAGGAGGCATCAGGGACATTTATCTCATTAGCAGTCTACAATGGCCTTTCTGAGAGCTTCCCTTGTGTGTTTCCACAAGTGTCTCCTGCTTTTGTAAGTTAACCCGAAACCGTGGGATAAATTCACTCCTGCTCTAAGCTGACTGACACCAGCAGAGTTTTATTCCAGAGAGAAACTCAATTCCAGCACTTCTATTTAGTCTAAATCTATATAAAGTTTTATTTATTTGTTTTCATTGCCATGCCTTTTAATTAGCTGCATTTTTACAAAACACAGTGTTTTCCTCCAGTATTTTCCTTTCCAAAAGAAAGAGGGGGTATGAATTTTTCAGAAATATCCAAGTGACTTAAGAGTTGGAGTTTTATTGAAAATCATGCTTCTGAAGTAGAAAATAATCACTCTACATTCAAAAGGCAGAATGATGTCAGTCACCACATCACTGAACCTATCCCTGGGCAAGTAATATATTCAGGAGCCAGTTGGGTCTGATATTTTAATTACAGATCATATCAATTTATTAAAGCTCAATGCTACTTTCCTTGAAGAGGCAGGGGGAAATGGCACCACAGTAAAACTGGAGTACAGTTATCCCATTTGCTGTGCCTGCCACCTACTTTTACAGCCAACCACATAATATATTTTTGGCAACCTAAATACACCATTTCCCTTACACTTGATGCATTTTAATATAAATGGTAAATTACTTCAGCATTTCCTGGAAATGCAGCAGTGGAGAGCATGGATGGCTCCTCAGATGCAGCAGATGGAATAAGACCACGAATATCAGTGGGAGTGTCTGCACAGCCTTTCATACACTTTGGCTTGCACCCATAACCAGAGCATATGTTTGGAAAAACCTCTCCATGGCTACCTGGGAATCACATGAAACACAACAGAAATGGAAAGAAAAACACTTCTCTGTGTGCATGGCTGGGGTTGGGGTTTGGTGCCAGCCCTCTATGTTGTGACGGCCTGGAAAGTCCCCTCCACTCTTCCTTTGGGAATTCAGTTCAAAGACAGCAGGATGCTGAATTTGACTGTGTACCCAAAACAGAAATCCTAAAAGAGTGACTGAAAGAGCACCGAACCATTTGGATATTTTGAAAAGAATTAACAGGAATAAGTGTATTTTTTCCTTTTATGAACTCAAGTATGAATGCCTGTTGCAACCTCTATTGGGAAGCAATCCTAACTTAGAAAGTCTTTTACCTTGAGTATGTACAGAAGCAGCAGAGTTTTTCAGGTCCTGCTGCCTTGCCCTCAGAAATATGTTTTTCTTAACAGCAAGTGGACAGCCACAACCGTAGTGACCTTGACTTTTATTTATGTGCTGCTTATAGAGGTTTGACAAAAACTTTGTTTCATTTATTCCTGAATTCCAAACTGAAATAATAATTTCTACTTCTGAGAGAAGTAATTCTTATTCTGTTTGTAGAGATGCAAGTAGGGGGGGGAAAAAAGAAATTAAAATCACATAAGCCCCAGTGTTACACATAAAAATATGTTACCAAGCAGCTTTGTTGTATCAAAACTATATTTAAAAAAATCACAAACAAATATAATCAGAAAAGATGGACACTGAAACATAGTGGTGACTTAAAATCTAAAAGTGATGCATTAGCCCAGGCTCAAAAACTCAGAGCTACATAGGTTGCTTATATTTTGTCAAAGTTAGCAGGGGTCTTTGCCTCCTGGACAGGATGATGAGGATGTGCATGTTTTGGGGCCTTAGAGAAGCATGGGGCATTGAACTAGGCTGGTTTGAGTTCATCTTCTGTTTGTCAAAGATGTTGCACACTTCTATAGCCACAAACCCTTAATAAGTAAGAGAACCAAAAGCGCCTGTTCAGACACACCCAGCAAAGTCCTGCAGATCTATGAGGTTCAGGGAGCTCACAGAGAACAACCGTGCTCTGGGTAAGCAACCAAACCGAAGCCCAAGTTTTTGTGAATGATGAACGCTTCCTGCAACAGCTTTGCAACACCAATTGTCATGTTTGCGTTGTAAGTAGTTGTTGAAAGTTAATGAACTGTCTCCAAGTTTCAGGAGAAAACCTAACAATACACAAAATCACGGAATATTCTGAGTTTGAAGGGACACAAGGATCATCGAGTCCCGCTCTTAAGTGAATGGCCCATAAGGGGATCAGCCCATGACCTTGGTGATATTAGCATCATGGTCTGACCGACTGAGTGGATCTCAGGGTCAGATGAAAACAAAAAAAAAGAAATTTTCTTGTAAATGTTTCAGGTACCACCAAATGATTGTCATGCTCAGAAAGGCAGGGAAGACAGGGAAAATCTGCTGTTGCATTTGCCACTTATTGCATATTATTTGACTTAGTGAATTGTAAATACTCCAATGATTGGTTTCACCTAAAGTTAAAGGCTTTCAGTTCTTATTTTAACTTCTGAAAATTAAAAAATATATTAAAGATCTAGATTTCTTATGACATTCCAGATGTAGCTGGCTCAAGGATGTCTTTACAGTGTTTTTTCTTTTCAATACTGTGTGTGTGAAAAAATGAAAAATAAAACAAATTTTACAAATAAAGTGAAATAAATGTCTTTATTCCCTCAACACTGCATATATTAAATCGATTTCTCTATAAAATGCCTGTTCTTTAATATGGCATTATTGCTGTTATTAATCTCTTGTTTACATTTGTTGATCACAAAAACACAAATGACAAATATATTATTTTGTGCAATTAACCATGAACTCTAGAGGGCACAGTGAATATAGTTCAAAAAAGGTTTACTACAAAAGTTAAAAAGTTAATCATATTAAGTTAATAATGTATGTAGGTGTTAATTTCAGCTGCACTTGCAGAGTAATTGTCTGCCTTGAAGAAAAATTAGCTTATCTTCAGTGCTCTACAGCTAAAAATAAGCACTATTGAAAATATCTTTCCTTGAAAACATAATTTCAATATCTCTGCATTTCAGTACTTATGAAACCACCTTTTGCATCCTGGAAACTCTTCTGCAAAAGACTTTTAAGTTTTTACCCTGCTTGACCTATGAAAAGAAGTCATAGAGTTGTTGAGAGGAATTGTGTGTCTGCCTATCAGTCTATCCTGCTAATAACTTTGGAAACTTTCACAAAATCACAGAACAGTCTCCAGAGAAGGGACCTCTGGAGGTCATCTGGTCCAAGCTCCCATGCTCAGGCAGGGTCGCTTACAGGTGATTTCCCAGGACTGTGTACAGAGGGCTTTTGAACATTTCTAAGGATGGAGAATCCATCACCTCTCTGGGCAACCTGTGCCAATGCTCTGTCACTTTTACAGTGAAAAAGTCATTCCACATCTTCAGAGGGAACCTCCTGCATTTCAGTTTGTGCCCATTTTCACTCACATCCATCACACGTGTAAGGGGAGAAGTCTGCAGGGCTCTTGAAGTGCTGTGAAAGCTACTAGCCAGGGGACAGCACAGCTCAGGTGAGGGAGAGCTGCCACCATGTGAACATAAGACAGCTGCTCATATCAGATGGCCAAGCAGGGTGTGCACAGGTCATGCCCACACTCACTCTGACTCCTGATGTGTAGAAGTACCATCACAGGCATCATGAAAAAGTGGGCTGATGCTGTGAGGGGGTGGCTGAGAGGCCCCAGGACATTAACCTGTGAGAAGAAGAATTTCTTCCACTCCAATGCTCTCAGGAAAAAATTGCTTTCTGTGCACAGCTAAGTCTGGCCCTTGCAGTAGATGAATATTGAAAACAAAATCTTTGTTGTAAGAGGGCTTAGAGGACCCAGTCCTATAGGACAAAAGGTACCTTCGTCCATCAGCGAACCCCATGTTACCAAAATCTATAGATATGTATTTATTAATACAAATTTTGCTAGGAAAAGATTGGTTTTTTCAGTGGAAGGCAAGTTTGCAATATAAACATCCTTATTCTTCACCGAAGTGGAAGCTCTCTTGATTCTTTTGTGTCTCAACAGCTCACAAGGCAACAACCTCTTTTCCAAGAACTAGTATAAATGTTACAGGGCCAGGGTCCCTCAGGCAATCATGCAGTGGACAGCCTTCCAGGTCCTGGAAAAGCAAGCAGGCTCTGAGTCCTGGGAATTTGTGTGGTTCTCAGTTTTGATTTGTGCAGGAATTCACACAGAGGCAATTTTGACAACTGAGCAGAAGGGAACTTTATTCCTGTTAAAGTTTTATCTCAATGCAGCCTTGCTCCCTTGAAGCTGGACAATGATAATAGGCTAAGGTTGTTTATCTGAACCCTGACCATCCCATTTCAGGGCTTGTATTAACTGAGAAAGTTGCATGAACAGAGCTCCAATATCACTGATTACTACTTAGTAGAAATCAGATAGATATTTGCAATAGTTAAGCAGAGAAGCAAGGAAGGTCTCAGAGTAGAAATTTGTCTCAAAAGTAAATAAGTACCTGCACTTGTGAGCTGTTTTGCTTGCACCTTCCGATGTTACTGGAGTTTGGACAGTTATCTGTATTCTGTTCCATTTATTATTCAGGTTTCACATTGCAGCTTTTCAACACTTTCCATATGCATAGAGAACAGCATGATTATGAGATGTCAGATGCAGTTTTCATTTTCTATCATCCCCTCCCTGAATATTGGCACTCAGGTTGCACAGGCAGGCTGAGACTGCCGCTTTACTTATTTGACCAAAATAGGACCTTGCTTTCTTTGCTTAGTGATTAGAGCAGAGGGCAAGTTTGTGAAAGTCTCAAGTTTGTGCCTCTGGCCCAATAAATAACTACTTATTCAGGAAAGAAATTGAGAGAAAACAGATGGAAATTATTGAATAGTTTCACATTATCAAGTGGGTAGCATAGTTATCTGTTCTGTGAAAAAAATGGAGCGATTTTGAACCTGGGTGTCTCCAATTCAGAGGAAATTCCTATTGCCATACCCTTGTCTGTCTGGGGCTGTTTTTCTGGTTTTTAAAGAAAAAAAAAAAAAAGTGAAAAGTCTTGAGTTTGTCACAGTGGAGAGTGGGAATTTTTTTTTTTTTTTTTAAATCACAGATTCTCAGATTCAAGTCTCATGGAGACATGAAATTACTACCTGGGGCCATTAATTGGACAAACAGAATATCTCTCTATTTTTTAATCTCTTAATCATTCAGTCCAGTTTTCTGTGGAGACCACTTGGTGCTAGTATACACTGATGAACTTTTCAGATGCTTCACTTGGAACACATAATGAGAAAAAAAATCTAAATCATCCATGATATTACTTTCCATTAAGGAAAGTTTACTTCTACATGCAGTGGAAAAGTCCAGACATAAGAAAGATCCAAGAGTTCAACAAAAACACTGCTCTTCTGTGACCCCATCAGAATTAAAGGATCTATTAAATAAAAAGTGTATGTCTTTACTTATCCATTTGTTCATTCTGTCTTTGGATAATGAAACATCCGAGACCAAGCATCTGATGGTCTCCCTGGGAGGAGCACAGGCCAGCTCTGGGTTAGTCCTCTGCTAACAACATCTCCTCACAGATTTAGTGGAGACATCCAGTCTATGATGAATACAGCCTAGGGAAATACAGGCCTAGAACTGTCTACTGACTCATTATTAATACATTGGAATAGTCTGGACCTGTGACCTCTTTCCTGAATCTTCCCCCCTCCCTCCCACAACTTTTTCTTGTCTGTGTGCAAGTCAGGAGGCCTCCTGGACTTAGCCATGGCATCTCTCTTCACACTCCTCATGTCGCCTGTGCCCCAGAGTCCCTTGCCCACAGAGAAAGCAGCCTTTGACAGGACAGGGCCTGCAGGCAAAACCAGCTTTTGTGTGCCCAGCATGCGAACACCATCCCCCCAAACGGATCAGATGTGATTTCATCTGGTAGCGCCTACTGTGTGCAGCTCAATAACAAACAAAAAATTCAAGACACAGCAGGGGAAGAAAAAAAAGGAAAAAAAAAAAGAAAAAAGAGTGGAGTACATTAGATTTTTTTCATTATTCTCTTTTTTTCCCCCCTTCTACTTACAGCCACTAAGCAAAAGACTAGCAGATTTAAGTTCCATATAAAAATGAGTAACAAGACAGGTCCAGGGAACAATACATCTAAAGGAAAGGGACTTCCAGAAACAGACCCAGGGGTTTTTTTTGTGTGAGGCCTGGAAGCAGCTAATCTCTGCTGAGTAAAGATAGCCATTCAGCTCAGATCTGTCGACTACACTGCCGGAGGAGGAAAACCAGGGAATCGTTTCATTGTCATTACTGGGGAGCCACCAGATGCTTGGGATTCCATATATTTGGGGGATAAACCTTTCAAAAACTCCATTGACACTGGGGTATGTCAATAATTCCACATATTAGTTGGATGCAAATACTACACAATAAGGTATGGAAAGAAAACTGTAATTGGGAATACCAGGGCGAAGGGGGCTCTGTCTTCTGACTGAGCCCATTGTTGAACTCCAGGCTGAACCTCCGACCCTTTACTTTGGAGGGACACAATAGGCTTTGATATGAGATGGTGGGAAACAGGCTTGGAGGCTCATTTCACATTCAGCTGCAATTCATCAGCTTGGCTGGGACTTCTAGCAGCTTTAATGACCACTGCAATTGATGGTTAAATCAATTTGTGACGGTGACAGCATGGCTGGCCCCTAGACTGTAACAATTCGGGATTACAACAGGCAGAAAGGGCCCCGTTATTCAGACATGCGTGGTTTCTGCTCAGCTCAGAGTGGGAACAACAGCAGGACAAAGTCTCACAAAAACGCGACCTGGAGAATGCACACATTCACTCCAGTTGACTACACACCACCATGGCTTATTTGTAGCATGATGAGGCGGATTTAAAAATTAAAAAAAATAAAATAAAATAAAAAATAAAAAATAAAAAAAAAAGTGGAAAAAAAATCATTGTTACAAAAAATATACAGTAAGACACAAAGACCCTGATATCTAACTATATCCTTAGGGAGGGTGGCAACCCAGAAAGAATTTCAGCTTTGTTCCTCCAGAGACGACGTGGGTGGTCTGTCCCCGCCCCACCCTCGACCCCAAAATGTCTTGGCGCTTGCCCCCACAGCAAAACCCAGCCGTGTCTGGATTATGATCGAGCAGGTTTGCGCTTGGCAAGAGGGGCATGGGCAGGGGGGATGGGTGCCCAGGGGATCTCCGGCAGTGCGAAGGAAGAACTGCTCCCTCTTCTGTCACTGAAGGATAAACGCACTTGGAACGGGCTACAATTTGGTTTTCATGTTTACATGGTTATAATTACCTCTCATGCCAAAGAGGTGTTACGGGGAAAGAAGACGACCCGAGACCACTCTGGTGGCCTTTCACTTGGCAATTTTTGTTACAGGAGATTCTGTTGCTTTGGACCAGGGTCCGCAAGTCTGGGGCTTGCCTGATGACAAGAGAGAAATGCACCTTCAAATCGTCTTAGCTCTTCCTTCTCCTGAATTTTGCTGATGTTACATGATATTTGCATCCAAAAGATAAGGTGATATTTAAATCAGACAGAAAAAATGTGTGATTGTGATTCTATTTTTCAGTACAATATTTAATATATAATAAAAATTATCAGATGTAAATATCTGTGTTGAATTGTAAATATGACCTAATGTGCATGTGAGGTTTAAGTCAAATTACACTTAAAATATGTCACTTGATTCAGTGTAAAGCTTTGTTGTCTGTGCTATGTTAATTGAAATAATGTATTCAGCCCAAATAGAACAGTTTTAAAATTAATATATACTGTTGTGTGTCTAACGAAGCATAGATTCATTAAATAAATCAATATGTTATGTAGTCAGAGAATTAAAATACTTAAAAATTTATATGAGGAAGCTGCTAATGCGAGGACTGCAAATTATGCCAATCAATAACTTGCAAATTATATAATAATTAATTACATGTCTCTCTTTGTGGTTAGGAAGCTATTTGTGTGTATACTAAAGAAACGTGTTGAAAATGAACACTAAAAAAAATGAAAACGTCAGACACAGTCCACTGACCTATTACATAAATCCCTTCATTCACATTCTGAGTTGAAGTCTACAATTAATAAGTAATTCTGGCATCTTCCTTATGAAATGTCATGGTCTAAATGTTGCAAAAAAAAGCACTGAATAGCTCCTTGAAGTATGCGAATCAATCAGCTGGTGTTAGTACCTGAAAATTTGTATCCTGAAACAAAGTACCACATCTTGAAAATATAAACAGACTTTTTTCTTTAAAAGATCTGTCCAAATATTGAAAAAATATTACTGCTAACAGTGGAAAGGTCTGGCACTAGGTCCAAATCCTGACAGGAAGGAGGGTGGAAAAAAAAAGAAATCACTCGGTTTCTATGGTAACAGTGCTGGTAGAAATAGTTGTGTGAGCATACTGAACGTGCATAAAAGCCTTCCCAAGGGAGGTCAGAGGATTTGAAGAAAGAAGAAAAAAAAAGATGGCAGCCAATGCAGAAAGCACAGAGACAATTTATGCTGAATAAGTGTTTCACATTTGTGATGTGATCAATAACAAAATGCTGTTGCTAAGAGAATATTAGAAAATGTTTAATATCTATCCATTTGTACTCAGAGCATGTGTTTGTGTGTGCTTGTTACCATATCAGACAGACGACATATGCAAATGTGTTTCTGCACACATGTACGTGGAAATCAGTGTGGGAATAAATAATACATCATCCTACACAATGGAAATATAATGTGAGACTATAAAAGACTCTTTAATATATGCATTATCATATATAATGCAGCACATGTGGACAACTCCACTATATCAGGTACATTAAATACATCTGTGCACATTTAAACTATAAAATATAATATCAGTCTAAAATATCTGACACACTGATTGCTCTCAAGAAAATCAGCATACAAAATAACTCTCGCTACAGAGCAGCAAGAAGGACCTGACATTATTTGGAGCCAGATATTTAATTTTGGCAATTAAAACATTTTAATAAATTTTTATTTTATTAGTGATGATCAAGAAGAAGTACAAGCTCTGCCACTTAGCCTGCTTAGGAAATAAGTGATCGCAGTTCACTGTTTCGAACTAAAAATGCTCACCAGGCTTTTATTTACATCTGCTTCAATCCTCTCCACTTATTGTTGGTTGCTATAAACTCACTCCACAGGGGATGGATTGGCACAGAGTGAAAATGTGACGGAGGCTCCCATGCAGAAGATGAGCTGTTGTTGCAAGCAAAATCCTGCATCCATAAAGCTGGGGAAAGGAAGAAAATTCTCAGTTACACTTGAAAGCTTCATTTTTGTAAGCATGAAGGAAAATATTTATGGCAGTGCCTGGTTTGGAAAAATGTGTGTTCTTTTCATGGATTTTTCTGTGTGACATGATGCACCAAAATTTCCAAAGCTTGCTAGATGACTTTCTAGGGTATGGTAGGAGAAGATTCTCACTCAGAAAAGATGGCTACTTGAAGCAGGAAGCAGAAAGATCTATATCATTCCTGCATCTTTACAATTCAAAATCAGCATCACATTATCTGGAACCAACACTTGCTGACACAGAAGCAGCACATCAGTCTTTCCTTCTTTACGCTCCCTTCCCACCCCCTCCCGTGTGACTACACCTCGCCCCACCTAAAACAGCCATCAAAGGGGTCCCAGGAACAGAGAGCAGCTCTCTCCTGCACCAGCCACAGGGCCATCACCATCTTCTATTCTTCCCTGCATGTGGGAACTGCTGCTCTTCCCTGGCAGTGTACAGGGTGTGGCATGGCCATACAGCCAGCAAGGGCCTTGCCTCGGGGACCCCCCCAGCCAGCTTGGAAGTGTGACAAAAGATGCATTTCAGAGCCAGGCTGCCAAGATGGGCTCAGCCAGGCTGATGTCAGGCAGAGGCAAGGCACTGCTCTGTAGGACAGTGGGGTTTGTGAAAGGTGGCTGTGCACTGGGGAACTGTAACACCACCAGCTCCTTGGCTCTTTTGGAAAACCACAGCACTGGCTGTACCAGCACTTTTAAAAAACAGAGGCAGCACCACTAGCAGTTTCACAGTGAAAGTACATTTTAAGGAAGGTATCTTTCATCTCCCTCAAATGAGGATTTTGCTGCTTGCATTAGAGATAAATGGAAATTTAATCATACAATGATCATTCTTCACCCAGCTTCTTAAACTTCTCCTGCTAGCCAAGAGCACCTTGTTGGTCATTAATTTTCCTTAATTAGAACTCAGGTTAATATTTCTCTGAAATGTACAAAGGCTCTCTGCATTTCTCAAAGCTGATACTTGTATCTACCCTTGGAAAATCACACCACACTGGCACCTAATTAGCAAATATCACTGTTATTGCCAGAGCTGAGGATGTGGGAACACCAAACAAAAAAAAAAAAAAAACCCAACAAAAAACAAAACAAAACAAAACAAATCAAAGTACAACCCACTCAAAATGGGGCAGAGCCTTTCAGTGTGCTCAGTGAGGACCTTACTGCTGGGATGTCCAACACTGGTGTGACAAGATCTAAAATATCAAGTTCTAGTAACCCCATGAATTATCCAAAAATGTCACAAAATCAGCAGCCCAAAGGGGTTGAACTCAAGATTGTCTATGTGCTTATTTTAAGCCTAGTGGGCCTGACTCCATTTGCTACATTCTTCAGGATTTGGATATCTTGATATCTGAATACATGGGTCACTTTCCATCTGGAACTGGACAGTCAAGTCACACCTTTTTTTTTCTTGTGCCCTGCAATGACTTAGATCTCAGCTGCTGAATCTTATCCTGCGTTCACAAACACATATCCTGCCCCTCCCTGCACCGCTGAGCAAATTTCTCTTTTTTCTTCTGCTATATGAGTGGTTTCATTTGCAGAGATCCATGAACCTTTATACCAACTGTCCTCATTCTGTATGGTTACTTGTCCTCTTGCTTGAATTTGCTTTGCAATATAGCAATAACTCTGCTTCCCTACTCAGCAAGCTCTGTGAGGGAGATGTCTTCCATCTGGGTGAAGGTATTCAATGGTACAATTGTACCAATTTGCTCTGCTCGTGGTATGTCCCTACCAACATCACCATTTGTCAGTATATTTTAATCCCTTCATAACAACCTTAGCAGAAATTCCCACCTCAGAGGCCAGGCCTTGGCAACATGGAGGCAACACTAGTGTGCTTTTGAACTGATGAATTGATATGAATGATCTTAGTATAAATGGTGGCCAAATAGTTGAGACAATGATTACATAACAATCCATGAAGTTACAGCTGTATGAAGTCAAGATACACGAGGTATCCTTAATTCAACTTTCTGCCCAGGGTTTATATTGTGGAGGTTGATTTATCCATGGTATATCTAGCTTAAAGCTAGTTCAGAGATCACTACACTGCATTAGCAAATTCTGTGATTGTAGGTTAAACACATCCTAAATCAATGATTAAAGATTTTTTAATAGAGCATGTCTTTCAACATGTGCATAAATTATAAAGGGGAAACAGCTGTCTGAATTAGTCATGTTTGGGTGGGTGGTTGGTTGGTTGGTTGATTGTACCAGCCTTACAAACCATGACTTCAAACTACATTCAGTGTTGTACAAACTTTCATCAAACAAGCTGTCTTCTCAGAATCAGTCAGGCGACATTTGTCTTTGTTTGAAGAAAATGTCGAATTAGATTTTAAAATCACATAAACACACAAAAACAGCAGTAGCACATGGGATGCCATGTTTTTATACATGTTTTGATGGGGGTTTTTGTGGTTTGGGGGACATGGGGCCTTATTTCTCTAAAGAGTGGCCAACAGAATATTTAGTGTACCCAATAGTTACAGTGCTCTGCTCATTTGTGCTTCTTCATTGGCTGCAATTTGCTAGACATAGAATTTGTCTTACTTTACTCTTTTGC
The DNA here is from genome assembly GCA_013397895.1 of Origma solitaria. NCBI lineage: Eukaryota > Metazoa > Chordata > Aves > Passeriformes > Acanthizidae > Origma > Origma solitaria. Next base: position 661,794 of record VZRL01006283.1, on the reverse strand, counting down.
AGAAATTCACAAAATTCTCTGTTGTGGTCTGTTTATGGTCTTAAAGGCCCATTCCTTCAGAAAATTTAACACATAACTGCATTGTCCCCATACATGTCCACCTGACTGTCCCTGTGCCTCAAGCAAAGCTGGCCACCCACACACTCCACCTGGTCAATGTGCTTTTCTTCTCATCACAGTGGCTGCAATCGTGGGGTAAGCTCAAAGCCAGGTGTAAGGACAATAGTGACTACCTCAAAAAAAGTGAGTTCAATTGAGACAAAGTTAAATACTTGCAGGTTTAGTACATTAGACGGTGTTTCTTGTCAGATTCAAACATCGTCTAAAAACCTGTCCTCAACTCATGAATAATCGTGTTTAGAGGTATATGGTATCCCAGGAAGAAAATATACTGTCCAGGTGGATTTTATAGAACCCATACTGAGAGTCTGGGTCTATGGCATGTGGCCAGAGGAATTTCTTATACCTGCTGACTATAAAGGGCCCACATCACAGTTGAGACCAATTAGTCTTTTAAACCTGTGTGAAAGAAAAGCTTCACTGCATCATCATTAGAGTTATTTACAATATAAAGGAGAGTGGGATAGTTAAAATGAAAAATTTTTAAAAGATCCAGGTCCATAAAATTACTTCATTGCTACATGTAATCAATAAGAACATAAAACTGTGAGTGCTTTAGATGCACTTAGGTCACTGTGCTCTTACTGGAACAAAAGCCTGTGAGGGCGGAACCTTGGAATAAAAATACTCGAGCCCCTACAATGGAGTAGCCTATTCACATATTTGTTGTTGGCCTTTGTGGTGACGGCACTGTCAATACTGTGTCATTATCTGGGATATGCTACAGCATCTCTCTGGTGTCACAAGAACAATATCTCAGAGGTTTTCTTGCCCTTTCTTACTGGCTGGTCTGCTAAAAAAACCTGCAAAAGATGTAAGCATGCATTACTCTAGAAATGAGACCACAAGACAAAAAATGTGTAGAAATCACAAGAACTCAATATCTTAATTAAAGTCTGAGCAATTTACTGAAAAATTACCCATTCACTTATGCCAAACCTATTCAAAGTACTACTGTAACAAGCATTATATCTTATCTATGTTAGTTGAAATCATTGCATAAACTTCCAAACATACAAGCATAAAAGGAAAGTGAATTTTTAGAGTTATCATCTAACTCCAGAAACACATTTTTTAAATCATTTTTAAATCATCACTGAGTCTAGAGTTACTGTAAATTATATAAATTCAGGCATAGTATGAGGTTTTTATGGTTTTGGGTTTGTTTTTTTCCCTCTGGGACAGTTTCTGATACTTTTACTTAGAAGAGTAATTCCATTTTCAAGTAACCAGATTGAATTCAACACACCTGAATACAACAGACCACTTTGCACCCTGGCATTGGAAAATTAGATGTTCATTCCCAGAAAATTATGTTCATTCCACTTTTATCAGCTTCCAGACTACTTCTGCTTCACCAAAGTCTTAGGGAGTCATTCATGAAAATTAAAATCTGCTCTACAGGGATGCTTGCAAAGCTTTTGCCTAGCACAAGCCAAGGGGTCAGGATTTGGTTCTTTGTGTAAGCCTAAAAAATCACAGTGGCTCTAAAGCAACAATGTTTCTGCAGTGAAAATTACATGGTGATTTTGTTACATGCAGTCTCCCATGGTGCTTAAGTGAATAAAAGGTTTTCTTTGCATATGATCATTAGAAATTGTAAATCTTCGATCATAAAAACAACGCCTAACAAATACAGTTTTGCACTAGCCAAGGAGTACAGAAAATAGCATCTCATTAGCTGTAAATCTTGGCAGAAAAGGGAAACAGAGCCTATGAGTCCTAACAACAGCTTCTGTGCAGCAGCCATTAGATCATTCTGAAAAGCACAACAGGTATAAAATTTAGTTGTATGCATGCCTATATAAACATTTTGGTATTATATGATCATTTAAGTACTCAGAAATCTATGATTATAGGCTTATGCCAGCCTTTAAATATGTTGTATTTTAGACTAATGAATTCCATTTACTTTTATTTTTGAAAACTTTATTAATGTGCTTTAAAAGGTGTTACTCTCCCATTCAGCCTTTCATTGCTTCCATGTTTGGCATGGTTGTGGTATGATAGTGTTAAGTAGGCACAGCAAACATTTTGTTATGTGACTAAAACCAAGTTTGAGCCTGGTCTATGAAATCCCCACACACCTCAACCTAGACACCTGCAATTGCATAAAGGCAGCCTTGTCTGAGTCATTATTGCCTCGCTCCTGCCAAGCCCTCTCATGACTGAGTGATGTGGCATGGAAGGACCTCGTGCCACTTCAAAGAAATGTAAGCACAGCAGGCAAACACCTACCCGTCCATGAAACTCAGCACCCTGCACCCTGTGTGATGGGAATCGAGATTCATGCAATGCATCTGATTCAATCTCACGGGCTCTAGAGAGTTGCAGTTACCATGCTGCTACCGTGTTCCGTCCCTCTGCTCAGCGCACACATCAATCCTGAGTATGCATCCATCAAGGCTGGATGACTCCTTTTCAGGCAGCAAGACATCTGAATTGAGCACCTAAATTAAGCTGTCTGAACCTAGTCCTAAAAGGCAAACACTTTGGTGAAAATAAATCAGGTTTTGTTCCTGCTTCTGTGTTTCTTGAAACTGAATATATGAGAAAATTAAAACCAGACAGGCCAAAAATACTAGGGACACTTATTTTAATAAAATGGAGAAAGCTGAAAATAGCAAGCATTAAACCCACAGTATGAGGTAGCTACCATTTGTTTTGTGTAAAAATACCCTGGCACTTAAAGCTCCAGAAAGATCTCACCATGAGCTTGCCTGCTCTTTGCTTATGTGGCACTGACATCTCCTTCAGCTGCTGAAGATGTGCTAAATAGCAGTCAAGGTCTTCTTTATGAGGTGGTCTGGGCACGAAAAGGGGGATTTCTTTCCTATGTATAATGAAAAAGGTAGAGAAGTTGGACTTAGAAAACCACCAGAAAACAGGATGTTAAGTCCTCTCCAATCCCTGTGTTAGTGGTCTGTGTTTGCCATACGTGTTCATCTTAACCTGTGGAATAACTCCAACTGCTCTCATTTGGGGTGCTAACGTTCTGCTTATTTTTTTTTCCTCTCTGGCTGCTTCCATGTTTGCCTGTTTGGAAAGACCCACCAGTAGAATCGGCTGGAAAATGAGCAGACAAATAAGAGAGAACAACATGAGGAAACAAAGCCATCTGGGTCATATTTCCCAGAGTAAATCTTAGTAAATTCTGACTAAGTCTACCACACCACACAGCTTTACATCAGATTGGAAACTAGCCCAAGTTTTTAAATTTTTATACAGACTCCTCCATATATATCTTTCTCACAAAACAGTCTGAATAATCTGCTACTTTCTTGTTACTGTTACCACATATGCAAAGTTTCCTTCCAAAGTAATTAAAGGTCTTTCCTTATCTAAGGGATACCAAAGCAGGGTCATGAACCTCAGCATCTATTCACCAAGCTCACACACATATACACGGTATAGCATTCAAGATGGTTGCTAATTATTTCTTTCTGCCAAGAAATTAAAATAGTCAAGTGCATTTGCTAAAAGAAAAATATAATCTACCCTATAATTAGATTTTTAAGTAGCATGTTTCAATAAACATGCCCCAGCAAGATGCCTTGCCATCAACATAAAACAATTTAAAACATTTGGAAAATAAGCATACTGAGAAAGAGAATGCTAGAAAGATAATTAAAACCAATTGGGAATGTGGTAGATGTGACTCTCAGAAAGCAATAACCTAAAGACAGAAATGGATTCTGTTTAATGAGAGAAATCAAACATGTCTGCTGCCTTTATAACAAACGAAAGATAAGAGCAATAGCCAAGGTTTGGAATAGGTCATATATTTTATTAAAAACCCGTATGGCAGGATAATCCAGTATGAAAAATAGTGGTGGTAGTTTATTGCTGTGGTTTGTAGACAGGAAGATTTTCGTTTACTTGAACATTTTCCATCATGTTCAGGATGAGGAAGTGTTTCTAACAATTTTCTTTTAGTCATTATTTTGGCATTATGATATTTGATTAAAAAACAAGCAGCTCAATAGAGCTGAATTTATGTAATTTAATAGGATGTGTAACTTGTTGTTTGTTTTAGGATAGGTGATTCTGACTGCCTGTTAAACATCAGCTTATCTCATGCTGGAATTTTGGAAAATTTGACTGATTGTCAAATGTCAAGTCCAAACTCAAAGTAGTATCAGATGTGCTACTGTTCTGGGGCAATGTGGCAGCAAATGCAATGATTAGATTATAAAGAAGTAATTTTCTTCTTCTTCTTTCATTGGTACCACTGGGATCTGTGCAAGAGGGACAAGAAAATCCACGTTCCCACACTGTGTGATGAGGAATGTGCAAGCTGCATGGGTATTAATGAGCATGCATTTGTCCTTCACAGAGAAAGTTCATAGTGCTCTGGGGATGAAATCAAGCAAAGTTTACAGATCAGCAACTTGTCATCCCCAACCTCCAGATGAAATTAAATGCAGATAAAACAAATAGAATGTTTTAAGGAAATGGAAATACCAAGTGCTGGAATTTCCTGGCTATATACAGCTGGATCTATTTCAAGCTCTGTGGACATGGAAAAAAGTATGAGCTCATAGTCCCCATATGGGAAATGTGATGTTGGTAAGGGAAGAAAACACAGTTATAGTCCCTGTTCTATGGTAACTGCATGATTATCCATGCCAAAGACAAGCAAATGGTCCCAACAAGAATAGCTGGTCAGTCACAGCTTTGAGGAGAACACGAGCAAGAGTATGTACCCAGTAGGCAAATATGGATGAGGTTTTCTGGGACTGCTGTGAGGCAGGGAGAAAATAAAGCCATGTGGCAGCAAGCTGTGCCATGACCTTTGCCCTGGCTGCATGCAGTTTTCTAATATAGAAGTAGACTACATGACTTACTGATTTTAGTGTGCAGTGAGGGGTCAGGTTAATTAAAACAGGGATGAAATACTAAGACAGGAAAATATCAGTTCCATGGGTCTGTGACTGCAGCAATGCAGCTAAGAGAAGGGACAGAGAAGGGACTGCTCTAAGTGGTAAGTCTGAAGGAACTAAATTTCAGTTATCTCACATTCACACCCAAAATTAGTTGATGCTTTCTGTTTAAACCTCTCTGTGTGTGGTTCCTCCATCTGTAAAACAGATGGTCCTCTCACAGCATGTGCCTACCACAGCCTCTTAGGTCTGAGCTGCAGTGTGGTTTTGAAGATGATCTCCCAGTCATTCCGACTAGCCATGCTTTGGTTTGCATTCCTGCACTCCTCTGCAGCACACAGGTCAGTTTTCTTTGGGTGAGATTAAACTCGAAGGTTGCTCTGCTGGTGCCTCTACCTAACGTCCCCCAACTGCTCACAGGTATTCAAAATATGCTGAGAAGATGTAGCAAATCCCCCGCAGTGTGAGCGCTACGTCATCAGCCCCCTCTCTGCCACCAAGACTCCCTAACGCAGACACAGATTTCTACAAAAATGGTGCTATACAAAGTAATGAGTTGCAGCAGTGATGGGCAAGACAAAACTGTATGGGAAGAAATGAACCATTTTTCCTTCACTGCAAGGTTTGCGTGGTGCAGAGCAAAAGTATCACATGCCAGACACGAGAAGGAAAATAAGTATTGCAAAGCTGTTCCTAAAATGGGCAATTTACACTTTCTGTGCACTGACTGAGGTGGGTGTCTTGGAGAGAAATCACATACATTCATGTAACTAAAGACTATCTGGAGGCATACACTGACGAGGTCAAATTAAAGTTGCACAGACCACCTTAATTCTGGCATTTCCTAAGTCTCAAGTGTTTGACTTTACAACCTTAATAATGTTCTTTTAACATAGTTTTTGTATGTGTAATAAATTATATGCCCTTCTCACTTTCGGTGCTCTTCTCACCAGCAATGCTGTTGGACTCTGGTCCTTCATTATGAAAATAAATATTGGAAATTATTGCTGTTGTTATTGAAACCAGATGTACTGCTCTCAGTGGCATTTATTTGTATAGTGTCAAACCCTGGAACATTCAATTTCAGAGTAGTTATTGAATAAAAATGAGCAACATAACTGCTAGTGAAATGCAAATGCTTGAAAGGCCTAGAAGCTGTCTCTTTCCAGGAAAGTTTATAATTTTCATTTCATTTGAAAACATTCCCACAAATGACTGTGCAAAAACAACACAGTCGCATATTTGTATCAGTATAGAGTAACGAAGAGAGGGTTACAATTAAAGAATCTGGGCCCAAATGTGTGAGGTACTAAATCTGCCCTGAAGAACATCCTTCTGCCTCTTGGGGGAAAAAAGTGATGTTCATGGTAAGCTCAAAATGATAAATGTAAAGCAAAGATCTCATTCTTGCTTCAACTTATTTCAGATCTCAGGCATAAGGGGCCCTAAAGGACAGCATTTTTCCCATCTACTGCCGAGGGACATGCATGTTTCAGCTTTAGAGGTCTAACCTTTGAACATCAATTATTAGGTGAGAAACATTCCATCTTTTCTCACCTAATAATTGATGTTGTCACTGTTCATCCTGACCTCACCAGAGATTAAATACAGTGCTGGGGGCAGGGGGGGAGGGGTGGAAAGGGAAAAAAACAATTAGGTAACCATTAATGAAGCCTTAAAGTAATATTACAGCTTCATATTTAAGCAATTAAAAATTAGAAACTCCCAAAACTAAACAGGACACACTGGCATCAATTAAGTACTTTTTTTAAAGCATTTTAGTATGAACTTTAGGTCCATCATTGTCTTGCAACTTTCCTACAGGATTCCTACCTGAGTTAATGCACATGGTGTGTCATGCTCTGTGAATCATCAGCAGGGCTGTGCTGCTAATTAAGCTATGTTAAAGGGTTAATCGGCAGCTGTAACTGCAGTCAGGGAATGGCTGTGTCCTGGATGTGCAACACACAAATCTAAAAGCTCTGTAAATTAGTCCATGGGCTTCTCTGATTGGACGACTTGTCTTATACAATTTGGGCTGTAAGTCACTTAGATGACATATCCACAAGCCTGGACATCAGTATGCTTTCATCTCAGAGAGCTGTCAAAAAAAATCCATTTATTAGAAGTTGTCTCTCCCTTATGCACTGTAGTAAGAATGGTGCAGCAAAACCAATTGAAAGATTAAACGCTCATGGAAGATGTGGAATGGAAGATGCAGAGTAACATAATTCCATGCTCTGTGTGAAGAGCAAAAAACCCTGTTTACTGAGAGCTTTTGCCACTTAAACACTTCTCTTACGCAGGTATTTTGCAGTGTAACTCTCCGTACAAGTCTCAGGCTCATGCAGTGCCCTCATTCTAAGAATCTGTTGGTTTAAATAAATAATATATATAAGGGAAGGATGAACAAAGCATTATATATACAGATAAGCATCTTTTCAGTTAATGCATGTTGACCATTACTACTAAATTAGTCCCAACTTCATTATTCTTGAAACCTTGAATTCCTGAATACCTTCTATTCATTTTTACAGACTCTGCTGTTTCTGGCTGTTTCAGGGCACTGCCAATCAGGCTAATCATCTAATACTTGCCTTAGTTTATCAGCCTTCCATCTCATTCAGGAGAGCAAGGGCAACCTATTGATTGACTGATTTCATTTCCATCCTCCTGACATTCCTTGGATTTCTTGCAGCAAAGAATAGACACGCCCCTCAGAAACCAATTTGGAATTTAAACAAGACTTCAGAGAGAGGCAAGCTCAAAACGGCATGGACTTTTACTGGCAAGCTAATCCCTGAATATTTCTGACAACTGTAGAGAGGAGGCAACATCTGAAATAAGGAAGAGTGACCAGTTATTTATTGAAGAAAAATGTAATCCATTTCAAAAAGCATTTTACTGTAACCTAAAATGTCCATCTGTTGGAAGGTTTGAAAGAAGAAAGGGCAAAAAAGCTTTTTGAGTGCAGCTGTAAGGAAAATATGCCCTGTTAATTTATAAAGTTTTTGATTTTATTTTCATTTATCAGACTTATTCTGCATATATAATATATGTCCTAAAATCACAGTATAGGGGGAAACTTTTTACTAAAAAACAGTGTATTTTGTGATTTTTTTAAATTAATATTGCAAAAGGATACTATTTTTACAGCAATATGCAACCATGCCAATGGAAAATAGTGAGAAGAAAAAATATATTGTCTGGCATTGGTTGCCATAGCAACAAGCTGAAGTTCAAGGAGAAGTGGAGAATCTGAATTCTGTGGCAAGGTAATGAATTTAGCATCTACAGGAACAGAAATGGATTTTCTGTCACAGCCTGTAAATCAACCACAGGAAACCAACACGCGGGAGAAATTTTGGAATGCTTTATATCTGCTTCAAATGTATGAAAAGTGCATCAAAATTAACTCTCAGGGCTTTGTGTTCCAGGGCCTTCCCTTTCTTTCTGTTCAGACCAACACACTTAAAAAGAAGCTGATGTTTGTTATTAAGGCAAAGGCAAAAGCCTTGCAATTTTGTCAGTAAGCTCCCTGAAGTCAGCAAACAGCACCCTCCCCGAGAGAGCTGCTTTCACACACTCACTTTCCACAGAGCACTGAAGTCCCAAAGCTCAGACAAGAGTCCGATCACACCAGTCTTCTTTGGAAACAGTTCTCAAGATGTTTTCTTTTACAAATGCATGATGCGGGTGAACAAAGGGAGTAAACATGAAAATACTTGAGGTACCTAGCTCGGAATTGAGAAGCATTGGCCTGCCCCGAAAAACCCAGCAAACAGCAGCTGCGTCGTGTGAGGAGCTGCCTTGGGGCATCTGTCACACCAAGGAAAGCGAGGGATGGAGTTTGGACTCTGAGCTGGTGTCTCATGACCACCGCCTGCAGAAAGGCTGCACACAGATCCAGGTTGCCTGCAGAAGTCCCAGAAGGGATTTGGGGGAATGATGTCCATGCCTCAGTTAAATCTCTAAACTGTTCTCATGTTTTCTCAGCCTCTTTCTAATGGCTTGTTGATCTTCAGGATGACCTTATCCTTGGCCACAATAATTATGCCTCAGCAATCCAGACAGTTTCAGGAAGAAAAAAGGTCTCATAACAGTGTGACCCAGCTATCCTTCTTCATGCTCTCTGTGCCTTTAAAAATATGAAAAATAAATAGCTTCCCTTTCTACCTCCTATCCTGAAGCAGATAGAACACACCCTGGGGAAAGGGAGGAAAATATTCTCTTAAATAAAAGGAATTATAACAATGCACTACAGTTAATTATCTATAATGGGCTTCATTCCCAGTAAATCGCACCCATGTAACTCAGATGCAATTCTTCCCAAGTCAGTGAAGATAAAGCAGTGTGAAATCACCATGAGCAGAGAATACAGTTAAAAAAAAAAAAAAAA